>VWZO01016436.1:260735-388311 GCA_013396975.1 Bucco capensis | reverse complement strand
AAAAAAAAAAAAAAAAAAAAAAAAAAAGTCCACCATCAATATCTTTCCCCTTTAGCTGATTAAATGCTGTATGACTACAGTACCGCTTGATAATAAAGACAGAGAAAAAAAAATACAGGGGAAGAAATCGCTGCGGGGAAATCTTTTCTAAAGTTAGATCCAAAGAACCTCTTTCAGGAATGAAATATTAAAGAAGGTTAATATGTTTTTTGCTGCAAAACTGAGGGTTGATGGGAAGACGGGAGCTTCGCTCGCGTCTTGAGGGTAGCACCAGGGAGGTGGGGCAGGCGGAGGATGCCAACAGACGTAGGGAAGGGCTGGCAGCCTCTCGCCTCAGCAAACGCAGCCAGCACTTCGCCTGCGGCTGCCGGGCTGCCCTGTCGCACTGCTGTCCCTGCCCTCCCATCCCTGCAGGGGCGCGATGCAAAGCGGGCAGTGCACCCAGCGCCCAGTCGCCACCCGCGGCGCTCGCAGCCGGGCGCAGCCCGTTCCGGCCCGACGTGAGCGACCGCTGGCCCCGGCCCGCCCCTCCGCACGGGGAGGGGAAGGCAGCCTCGCCGCTGCTCCATCCCGTGAGACAGGCCCGGGCTCCGATGTGTGCAAGCGCCGGGGGAGGGCTATAGCGGGCGGTGCTTTCCCGCCCCACTGCGGGGAGCCCAACGCTCGGGAATTGTCNCAGCCGTAACTCACGGGTCTGTTTGCAAACATGCCCCCTGCCAACAGGGAGAAAACACAAGCATTCAAAGTTCTGACCCTAATTAAATCCCGACTCGTTAAAGACTTCACACAATGGAGGAAAACGTTTCCCTTAAAGTTTGAGTGAGCCTGAATTCCGCCAGCGGTTATTACCTTAGTTCTTAAAGGGGTGAGATAACAGTAAGGTGCGGTGCGCTCCGTTATTCTTGGGGATATGCAATTTAAAATCATCGTCAATTGTGATAAAACACATTTCATAATGTTTGGCTAAGTAGTCATTTAAAGGACATGGACATGCAGTTCAGGGAAGATTTCCATAATTTAGGGATTTTGCGCCACAGCTCTGCCCGCAGCAGGAAGTGGACTCAGCCTTAGTTTTTCATTCTAGTTTTATACGGAACACCAAGACAGAAGCAGACTGATGGAGAAAGCATGAGTGAGATGAGCATGGCTTGGAAAAAAGCTGCTGATTAAAAAGAAAGTTTATGAAACGGATCGGGGGCGACAGAAGAGTCCTTAAAAAAAAAAAGAAAAAGAAAAAGAAAAAGAAAAAAAAAGAAAGAAAGAAAGAAAAAGAAAGGAAAATCAAGTTTGCTCCACCCAGCTATTAACCAAAACACAATACCTTTTTCTGGGTGGTACTGCACAGAAGTTGATTCAGTTTTGACAATGTTGTTTAGCTATCATTTGCTATTTTGAATGAATGGGAGCAATCCCCCTTTTTACAACAGTTGTTTCCTATTATGGAGAGGTGCAGCAGTTGAGGGCAGACATGTGAAAGTGGCTGTTTGATTCCCTTTTTCATCCCCCTGACCCTGCCTTTGTCCCTCCTCACCCTGGGAATGTCACGCCTCACTACTTCACTTTGAGATGCTCTAGAAAGTGGCTTTGTTATTCCCTTTTAGACATACACGAAATTGTTCTCATTCCCCCTGCTGTAAAAGATACTTCAAATTGGGACTCGGTTCACAAGTGCAATGCAATTTGGCTTAGCTCAACCTTTGTTCTGCTTGTACAAATGACCAAACAGTGCACACATTATACAGTTGATCTACTGCTCCCTTTACACCAGAGTTAGGGGCTGGGAGAAAAGCAAGTTAATCCCTTCAATACTAAGGTGGCATTTTCAATATTTCCTACAATGCGAAAAAGAGAAGAGCGGGCAGCTTGAAAATCGGCGTTTATTTAAAAGGGAAGATTAAAAAGAAAAAGTTTGCAAGGCCTCTCCTGCCACTTCTACAAATAAATAAATAAACAAACCCCAAACCTGCAGATAAATACTCCAGCGCCTCCGGGAGGGAAAGTTAACCACAAAGACAGGCTCTCGGGGCAATACCGCCGATACTCTAAGCTGAAACCCGCGCTAACAGCGCTGTGCTCAGCCGAGCGCTAGGGGAGAGGCGCTGAAGCGGTGGATAAGCCCGCGGCCTCAGGAGCATCCCCGCAGAGATGGGGAGCGGGCGGACAGCCGAGGCGGGGGCCGGGTGCGGGCCAGGAGGGGCGAGGGAAGCGGCAACTCGGGCTCACGCACTCGGTATGTCGGACCCCGGAAACCCTCGGCACCGTCCCAGAGAGGTCCTGGCGAGGTCGAGGGGCCCTGCAGTGCTGTGCTTACACGCCCCTGAACCTACTGCCGGTGGCAGGTGAAGGGCAGAGAGAAAGAGCTCTCCTGAGAAACAGGCTCTGGTCAGGAACCTGGTGCTCTGAGACAGTCTCAGAGGTGATGAGCGGGAACGGGACTAAAGAAGCTGGACAGTCCTAGTGCGGGCTCTAAGCACTCTGTGCGCGGGCTAAAAGGATACCCCAGGCCCAGGGCCCGAGAGTTATGAGCCCTGAGCCGCGGTGCCTCCCCGGGCGCCCTCGGACCCGCTGGAGCCGGCAAAGGTATCGGCCCCAGAGCGTGGCCCGGCGGCAGAGGCCTTGGAGTTTGGACAAACACTCACCCGCCCACAGAAAGGCCTCACGCACAACATAACCACCCACGTCTTCGCATGCAGACGGGCCCCGGGCCGGGGCGGTCATGGGGGAGTTCATTCTCCCCAGCCCGTCTCCCTCGGGGCTGCTGCACAGGGCGGCAGCGTCCCCGGGAAGAGAAGGGACAGGCAGTGCCAAGGGTGCCTCGTCCCTGAATCCAACGATGCTAGGGATCCACGTCCCTCCAGTCATGAAGAAGGGAGGGTGTCCCGGGACAGGGGGACTGACTGTGCTCCTGTCCAGCCCCGGTGGCGATGCAATGGGGCCAGGTGTCCAGTCGGGCTCTGATGCTCGAAATCCCTGACGGGGAGGGCGAGAACAGCGCGTACAGGGAGTATCGCGAGTGACGAGGAGCCAGAAGGCGGCGGCAGGGCAGGGGCGGCGGAGCGGCAAGAGCCGCGGGCACAGCCGAACCCGAGCACGGCCCCAGGGCGCAAAGGGCACTACAAATCCCCAGCGCTTCTGTTGGTATCAAGAACACAGGTTTGGGGACCAGTTCTCAGTCAGCCTTGACAGGCAGGGGCAGTTTGTTTAGTGCGCATCGCAAAAGGAACAAAATCCTTTTCAAAGGACGCTAAGTAGTTTCACGCCAAGGTGGCAGATTTGGTAAAGAATGCTGGGTGGGACAAAGCTCCGCCGTTCCCAGAGCGGCCGGGGCGCCTCGGGAAACCGCACCGGGAATTCAAGCACACAGAAAAGCGGGAGAGCCCAAATCTCTCTGCTTCCGTCTCCCTCCCGGGCCCAGAGAAGCAAAGAGAAGCAGAACCATTACAAAAAAGAGAGCGAGGCTTAGCCCCCAGTTAGCGCCTGAAGTTGACTTTCCAAAACGGGGGAAGCTTGCTCAGAGCCTGGCATTGTGTTTTGCAGCCTAGGAAACCCTAAGAAGCTGGTACTTCCCCCTCCCTCCTCTTTTCTCCCAACCGGTTTGTAAATATTAACAAGGCTGTGAGCTATTCTCTCACACAGAGTGATTTTTTTTATATATATTTTTTTTTTATCCTTGGAAAACTTCTTGGCTTCCCCCTACAGCCCCTTTTCCACTCCTCCCCTCTGCAAAGCTACACACCTGCTTGCAGCCACAAGGATTCAAAATCAATATTGTATTTGTCACTTTTCTGTCTCCTTTTCCTCTCTCAACAGCCTCTCTTGCCACTGAGGCGAATTGTGGATTTATGGAGGAAAATTAGCATAAATTATTACCAAATCTGTAAACGTGTGTGGTCTCCCTTGTGGGAAAGGGGGCTATTGCAAACCTTCCATGCAGAAAGGTGGTCCATGATGGGCTCCATGCAAGGGCTGAATGGCTATTGCACGAAATAGATTTCCATTGGGTTTGCACATTGATATAATTGACTTATGTGTATTTTATACAGTTTTCCCAACACTTCCCCTGAGCTCCTTATTTGAATTAGGCTTCAGAAAAACGTCTGTTTGTTTTGGTTTTCTGCACAATGGATTTGGATTCACTTGCCCTCTCCCCTCCTTTCTAATGTTGGCTTTCAAAGCAAAAAGCAAATGCTACGAGTTACATTTAAATCCTATACTGCCCAAGTCTGTCGTCTGTTGCATCCTTAACACAAGGTGAAACTTCGTGTGTCAATTACCGGGATGGCTTTGCCCGCTCTACCCCTCCACTCACACATTCCTTTGCACTGGAGGAAAAGAAAATCAGGCTCCTTACAGCCATACCTCATTCGCACTTGGAGTAACAAATGACAGCGGAAGTCGACTTTCTTTAACTTTACAGCTTGCGGGTTCCCATTTGCGCCAGTGGTTGGTTGTTGGTTTTGTTTTTTTTTCTTTCTTCGAAAATAAAAGGTACCGGCAAAAAGAGGAAGAAAATAATTTGTCAGCCTGTGATTTTTATTTACTCTCGTGTTGTTTCTGAGCACTCTTGTTGATAGGCATCTCATAAGGGAACCTGGGCTTACAGACAAAATCTGAACTGAGGGATATGTTGGAAGTTGAGAGGTGGTGTCGGAGATGTCCGTTAAACCCATATATTTAAGTACTCTCAATACAGAAATAGAATCCTTCTGCCCAGTGTCCTACGGGACGCTGGGAGAAATCCGTCCTCATTTCAGAGTAGAAATGCCCTTTAACAAACGTCCATCGGCTCATCACCTTGTACCCCGCAAAAAAGGCCTGGAGGCTGCCTTTCTGCCCTGCCCGGCTGGCATGAAGCATCGCGGAGCCAGTTAACTGAGCAAGGCAGCTCCCGAGCTCTGAGCCGCACGGACACCCCCGGGCCCCTCTTTGCAAGGGGACTGACAGGCGGCAGCTCTCCCCCAAGAAAGGCTCGTTAGCTCGGCAATGCGGGGCCAAGGTCGGCTTCTCGGATTTCTAGAAACACAGTTATTTGCCCATTATTCTCTAAATGACATCCTGCCCCGAGAGAGAGGGATTAGATGGGACCGAGGGCAGCCGGATTGAAGCGAGGGGAACGCAGTTTAACACACACGACGTCGGAGCTAGTCGCGGTGTGAAATGCGCTTGCAAGCTGCTGCCAGGTTTCAGGGAGCCTTGCTTGATGAGGACTGTCCTTCCGCAAAGACCCCAGCGCGCCCCTGGTGCCCGCCCCACTGCATGGCCAGCCGCCTCCCGCCTTCCACCCTAGCTCTTTTTGCTGAATTAAGAAGGTGACATTATTCTTTTCTTCAAGTACTTCTGTTAATATTGAAAAGCGTGCGCTTGCATTTCAAGCGGGTGTGCTCAGCCTCAGCAGCCATTTCAATATTAATGAAATTGTTTAATCTCCTAAATTCGTCGTGTTTAAGTTACGTTTTGGTGAGTTACTGACCGACTCCGAAAATATTGTTCATGGAGTGGATGTGTATTCAACACAAAGGCTTTTCCTCTCAGGGCTTGCAGCTCCTGAGACAATCTTTTATTCTGGCTCTGGGGTGACAGGATGCACCACAGCCTCAGGAATACACATCATACCAACTTCCCTCCTATACCAGGGTAAGCCTGGGACCTTCCGCGCCTGATCCCCACTCAGGACACGGTGCTGCTCGTCTGCGCTGCGGTTTCAGGATCGGGCAGTAGTTCTCTGGGAGGAGCAGAGAAAGCCACAACTCGGGTGTTACACGCCCTGCCTGCGCCAACACACACAAGTGCGCACCGGGAAGCGCACAGGCCCACGAACAAGCCCGAGACACACGACGGAAATCCTCCAGAAGGCGTCAGGTTGACGGTATTTAAGCACAGTAACCGGTGACACGGGCCGGTTACCGCAGCCCAGCTCTGCGGGACTCCCCCGCTCCGAGGCCGGCCAGCTGGCGCCCAAGATGCGCTCCGGTGCTGCGCACCGCGGCCCTCAGCCCCGGGAGCAGGATAGCGGCGTAGAAGGCAGGTGGGCACCGAGCACACCGGGGCTGGGCCGGCCTCTGCGATGTATTTTTTAAGGCGACTCCCACGGCTTTGCACCAACAGGTCCACGAAACTAGAGCAACAGTCCCGCCTGGGCTGGGCGGGGGAAGGAAACTTCCCGGGGCGGCTACGGAGGAGCCTCTATCTGCTCTCTCCTCGAAAGAACCTTCGGTTGGCGAGAGAGGATTTGGCAAAGAGAAAGTCTCTCGTTACAGAGAAAAGCCTCGCCTTAAGTTAGCCAACAATACAAATCAGATAACAATGCAGAACAAACAGAATACCACAGCCAAGCAATTTCCATGTCAAACATCCCACTGCTCAGTACCTTCATTTGTAAGTGTGAATTGCAGACTAAGCTTCCTGCAAAGTCCACAGAGAGGTTAGTGCATACCTTCCCTCCCACCCCTAGCCACCGGGTACCATCGCACTGCAATTCCGCTGGCGGAGCCTTTTCACCCCTCGCCTTGTCTTCAAATGGAAATGATTCCCATTGGCCCAAGGTGTCCATGTAAATAGGTGTAAATGAAACCAGATTATGGCTTTCTCTCCAGCCCCCTCCTCCATGCTCCCCTCCCCCTGCTCCCAAGGCGATTGTCATATGATAGCAAAGAAGTGGCACATTAATGAAGCGCCTCTACAGGGGTCTTTTCTGCTCATGTCACCACATAAAACTATCAGATGGTTAGAGGAAGGACATGGAGGCAACTACTTAGCTCATCGCGACTACAGAGAAGCAAACAAGCCTCTGCTACAGTCCAGCTGCTGGTGGTGTAAAAGAAGCTGATTCAGCCCGCGGAGAAGAAGGGAGGGGTGTACGAGAGGATTCCCAAAACCAAGTCAGCTCGCTGCTTCCTCAGGACTAAACCGGAGCAGAGTGGCCTGGATAGGAGCGAGAGGCACGTCGGAGGAGCGGGGTGGGAAAGAACCTGGACTCTCAGCTGCGTCCCGGATGCGGACTGTCAACTTCCAGCAACTTTAAGGTGGGCATATGCAGAGCTGGCATGGAGTGGGGTGGGAGACGGGATGGGGTCCCCTTCTCCTCCTCGCCGAGATAAGAAGGTAGACTCGACCCACCACTAGAGTAACTTTACGGGCGCGGGCTGCTGCGGGGAGGCCAGGCTGGGCGAGGTCGGAGCTGGGAAAAGGGCGCATCGCTTCTCCCCCGCCGGCAGCGCGGGGNGCGAAGATGCCTCGCCCGGGCAGAAACACTTACAGTGATCAGAAGCCTCCCTACTCCTACATCTCGCTGACCGCCATGGCGATCCAGAGCTCCCCGGAGAAGATGCTGCCCCTAAGCGAGATCTACAAGTTCATCATGGACCGCTTCCCCTACTACCGGGAGAACACACAGCGCTGGCAGAACTCCCTCCGCCACAACCTCTCCTTCAACGACTGTTTCATCAAGATTCCGCGGCGCCCCGATCAGCCGGGTAAGGGCAGCTTCTGGGCGCTGCACCCCAGCTGCGGGGACATGTTCGAGAATGGCAGCTTCCTGCGCCGCCGCAAGCGCTTCAAGGTGGTCAAATCGGACCACCTGGCCCCCAGCAAGCCGGCGGACGCCGCGCAGTACCTGCAGCAGCAGGCGAAGCTGCGGCTCAGCGCCTTGGCGGCCACCGGCACCCACCTACCCCAGATGTCCACGTACAACCTTGGCGTGTCCCAGCCATCCAGCTTCAAACACCCCTTCGCCATCGAGAACATAATCGCCAGAGAGTATAAGATGCCCGGGGGCCTCGCCTTTTCCACAATGCAGCCCATGCCGGCCGCCTATCCCCTCCCCAACCAGTTGACTACGGTGGGCAGCTCCATTGGCACGGGCTGGCCCCACATGTACAGCTCCGGCATGATCGACACCGCCACCCCCATCTCCATGGCCAGCGGCGAGTACGGCGCCTACGGAGTGCCCATTAAGCCGCTCTGCCATGGGGGGCAGACTTTGCCGGCCATCCCCGTCCCCATCAAGCCTACCCCCGCCGCGGTGCCGGCCCTGCCCGCCCTGCCCGCGCCTATCCCCACCATCCTTTCGAACTCGCCGCCGTCTCTCAGCCCCACGTCCTCGCAGACGGCCACCAGCCAAAGCAGCCCGGCCACCCCCAGTGAGACTCTCACCAGCCCGGCGCCCGCCCTGCACTCCGTGGCCGTGCACTGACCCGGGCTGCCCGCACGGACTCTGCCGTCCCCTTTTTCCCCAAAGTTTCCTCGGAGCTCGCCTCCCTCCCCTTCTCTCCGTCCTTCCGCTTTTTTCCTCCCTCCTCTCTTCTCCTTCCCTCGAAAGCAGAGACAACTCCCCGCGGGAAACTGAGGTTTGCCGTTTGCGTGAGCTGCCTTTCTGCCTTGCCCCTTCGGCTGTGCCCTCCTTCGCGTCTCAGCGTCTTTCCAGGTCGGGAACTTTGTTTTTCACTCTTCTGAGGCAAAGCGAACTGGCCCGGCCGGGCCCCCTCCGCGCCCGGTAGGAACTGCCACATGCATCAGTAGTTTTCCAGAAGTACTTCAGGCATCTTCGATTTGCCGGGAGCAGACAAGCTTGTCCCCACGATGCCTCCTCCTTCCCTTCCTTTGTCTGGGGCAGAGCAGAGGTCTATGTAGGACCGATCCTCAAAACCATCAACAGCCTGAAACGGCTGCGTGAGAGCAGCGACGTTTCCAGCCTCCAAGCAGCAAATGCTCGGATCTTGGAAACGCCGGGCAGTGCTCGTGCCCTTTGTGTGGGTGCGTGTCTGCCTGCGCGGGTCTCCTAGCTAGGCAGGATTGCCACGGGGCAGGGCTGCGGGACCCTCGGAAGGAGCGGTGGGTGCGGCGGCAGCCAGGGAAGGAAGGCGGCGGGGCCAGGGCGGCTGTGGCTCCCCGGCTGCGGCGGGCGCGGGGGGGCAGGCACCCTTCGCTCATCCACACCTACACTGTTTACAAAGCGCCTGTGTCCATGTAAATACTGAACTGGCATCTGTACTGTAAATCAGATGAGGTCCCTGTGCAGTACCTGTTGTAACGTGGATGTTTACTGTAGTTTTCAGGTGGAAGAGAAAGAGAAGTTGATCTGTCTGTTAACTTCTGATTAACCTGAAGTTTTGGGGAGCTGAGTTCTTTGTTTTGTTTCGGTTTTAATTCTGTAGCTATTTATTTCATAGCTTAAAAACAAACAATAATAATAATAAAAATAAACCTGTCAAGCACACAACCCGGCATAGCTTAAGAAAAACTGCTGAAGTCACTGGTAGGATGTGGAGAAGTAATACCACAGCAGGTACAAACTGTGGAGGTCATCCTGATTTCTGCTGGAGCCTTGAAGACAAGAGAGAGGGGGCTAGGGAAACTGTAAATGTTTGTGCATAGGAATGATTATAAAATGTGTAAAATGCACTTTTGTTTGATATACTCCTTTCTAGTTTTAGGTAGTTTGCTGGAAACTGAGCTGTTGTTCTGTTGTGAACTGCTTAAAAAACAAAACAAAAAAAAAAACCCTCCACAAATGGCGTTAGTGTCTATTGAAACTGTAAAGACATTTCTTTTTTAACTTTTTTTTTTCCTGTACAGAATAAGCATGGCATTTTAAATGTTGGTGTTCTTGTTCCTGGCATGTGTGTTTTAAGACAAAGAGTATAAAAGTGTCTACGTTAAATTATGAACCTAGTCGTCCAAATAATATTTTCTCATTAAAATACATAAAAGCAGATTAGTTTCTTATTTGTCTTTTTAAAGAGTTTAAATGAGAAAAGTAAAAGCATTAGGTAATGAAAAAGGAATGACATTATTCCAATATTTAGATAATCTAAACAGCCTTTTCATGAGCGGTTGCTATAAATATAGTTATTAACATACCATAACATGTTAGATAAAGTTATTATTGCTGGTTTACTGAAGAGATAGCATACATGTATTCTGTGGTTTTAATATCTATTTATCTATACACTTATGCATACACACACATCTATGCATTTGTGTCCTACACACCTATGCCAAATATAAACACGTATTATATATAGACGCCCGCGTGTGTGTGTGCTTAGCACCTACATAATCCCATTTACATTTTCTCTGAAGAGTATAAAAATTAGTGAACTTCTACAACACAGAACAACCATAAAAATCTTTAAAGAATTAGTTACTTTTTAAAACTGAGAATACTGAATTTGTCAGTTGTGTTTTTTCTTACAAGTGGCATTTCAACATGTTTTTGCAAGGAAAACTGAGCCCTTGTAGCTTTTAACCTGTCATTTAAACTTCCTCAAGCATTGCAATTACTCCAAACACTGCTGTAATTTCTCCACCTCTATTGATCACACTTTCAAAAAACGATAGACTGCAAATTGTAGCACTGAAAATTGTACCTGTTTTTCTGTAAGCCAATATACAGTCCCTGTTAAAAGGTATTAAAAGGGATTTGCAAGGATTCTGCAACAGTTGAAAATGATAGAAGCAACCTAGTAAAAACGGTAAATAACGGTCTCAGAGATGAGGCAGGCTGTGCCAAGAGCACAGTTACGAGACAACAGAATTCTTAGAAGCTTCTTAGGAAGAAAACGGTATTGTATTCTAATGAACCGACAGGATTCACTAAATTCTACTGCTATGATGTTACAGAGGTTTTTGTCTCTGCCTGATGTCTCTCTGAATTTCTGGACCATAAGCAGCGCAAGTGTCATCCCCATTTCCTTACTACATACTACAAGGTCTTTCCAAAAGTTTTAAGATTAATGTAGAGGGTAATTAATTCAGTTGCGACCATTTTTTAAAATGAGAACGGATCCCACACATAGAAAAAAGGTGGAAAATACATGAATCACTGGGCTGATTAAAATGCATGAAGCTGCTAAAGCTTGTCAGATGGGGGACAACTGAACTCATTCATCAAGTCCAACCCACGATTATATCAACACGATCAGCTAAAGAAAGCATTCAAAAACTTATCACCAGATCAATGGACACATAACTCGACAAACTTTTCCTAAACAAGCAATGACCTACATTTTTAGACGACCAGGACTCTTTTTCTCCTTCCTTTCCATTTTTCTTTTAAGATCTAGCAGTCAGAAAAAATCCTCAAAGACGAAACCCGAGCTCAGCTAAGATGAACCTGCACTTTCAGGGTCTTTCTTAAACTATATAGTAATCAGTAGAAATAATGATCTGAAAAGATTATGCCCCAAGGCAAAATATTTTCAAAAGGTGCAATAGTTTCCTCGCTACATAATCCGGTAAGCCTCGCAACCGAACTTTTGAACTGCCATTTCCCTCTCCTCTGAGATTGCCCGAGACTGCCCAAGCCTGAGGATCCCCCGCGAATCCCCTCACCCGCGCCGCGGCTGCAGCGCGCACCCTTGCGCGCACCTCGCTCCCGTCAGTTCTGCGGTCCTTATCTCAAACAAATACGCAGCTCAGCGCGTCGCTTGAATTTACTGCGTTGACTTGTTAAATCTCCCTAATGGCTCAAGTCCAATGTCAATAAACACAGATCTGAAATAGAACAGCAAGAGACGACAGCGCGAAGGGAACGGGCGAGGGGAGGCGACTGAATCAGCCCCGGCCGAGCTCTCTGTCCTGTTTAGACATTTCGGGGGGGTGGGAGGGGGGTTNGGGGGTTTCTTTATTTTTTATTTTATTTGCTGGCGAGACGTTATAAGATAGGCGTACTCGATGCAAAGACCGTTCATTTTAGGTAAAAGCTCTTCTCTTTCGGAGGATGAGCTAGAGCCTGGCTGTGCAAGGTGAGCTCAAGAACCTAAGCCCGCTTGCCACGCGGGTTCATGTCACTGCACGGTATGTGAATCCTTTCTTATCAGGGTATTTTTTTTCTTTCTTTTTTCTTTTTCTTTCTTCCCTCTTTACCCTTGACATGTGATAAGGCACCACCTCACAGGACTGAATCCTCTATTGAAGGAAGCCAGCCCTTTCTCACCCAGAAAATTTATTTTTTTCTCGGACTGCATCTTGAGGAGAAGGGCTGTCTGTGCCAGGTAGGGAGAAAAGAGCTCCCCGGCGACCCCTGAGAAGGAGTCTCATGAGCCAGCCTTTCTTCAAAAGCGGTTCTTGGAAAAGGGAGAAAAAACTTAGCAGCTTCATCAAACTTCAGTGCCAAATTATCTCGGAATCTTAATATAAATGTCACTTTGTGGACTGTTTTTGGTTTGTTTTGATTTGATTAACAAAAAGAAACCGAGTCTATGAAGCCTTGGAGGGGCTGTATTTGTTTCTTTTAAACTAACAACAAATTATCTAATTAATATGTTTCAATTACAGCATGAAAAAGAGAGGCTTTGGACCGCCTGCAGTGGGTTTACAATAGCCCCAGAGCCCACTATAAGAATTTACAATAACTTCACATCTGTTTCTTTATTTCCCGCTTTTCGAGTCTAAAACTCCTCTCAAAATCACTTCAAACCGTGGCCCAAGTTATGAAATATGGTCTCTCCGCCAGGAAAAAAAAAATGGTGGAAGGAAAAAAAGGACAAAACTTTGCAGATCGAGGCTTCATTTGCAAGCTAGAAAGTGAAAGCCCCATTGAAGAGCATTAAACAAATATATTAGAATTCTGTCACTTTATGCAATTGAGTAGATCAAATAAAGGGTCCCAGGCCACTTCATTCACTCTCATTCACTTGAATAGAAAATGCAAAGAATAGCAAACCTAGACTGGGCCACCGATGTAGATTTAGCCCTTTTTTTCTAAGAGACAAAAAGGCTGAATTTTCACAAACACATTGCTGACTCGGGGACTAGGAAACCAGCACTGAAACCCCTTTGGAATTTAAATTCATTTTATCTTTCTCTCTCTTTCTGGGTCCCTTTGCACTACAGGGCGAGCTGCCGTGGCACCCTCGCTTGAAAAAAACCACAACAACAGCAGCAGCAAAGAGACTCCGGATTTATCAACCTAAGCCACAGTACAGTTTGGAAGGTAACGTTTTATTCNGCGGGGCTAGGGCAGCGCCCCAGGGCCGCTTCGCCCCCGCGCCGGCTCCGCCCACCGACGGCCTTGCCTCGCCGACGGCCGTAGGCACGGCCGGGCCCCGGGCCCCGGGCCCCGCTCAGCACCCCGCCCTCCCTTTCGTCAGCATGTCCCTCTCGTTCATCTGTGCCGGTGCCTAACCGGGGAGCAAGCAATGAAGACAGCCGAGAAACGGCTGCTGCTTCCAGAGGTCAGCCCGAAGGAGTGCTGCCTACCGCCCAGGTGACCCTGCCCACCCTTTGGCTGCATTGTTATGTGCAGGTTCCTCTTTTGCCATCCTTCCTCTGCTGAGGACCTTAACACTGAGGCAACTGCAACAGGGCAGAGAGGGCTTTGCTTCTTCTCCCTCCCACACCCCTAACATGTCCACTGCCAGAAGCCATCAAAGTGCTTGAAAGGTGAGCTCATAACTCAACTGTAGGCGCTACTAAATAAAGGCTCTTATTTTTGAGTTATTTAGAAGGGCTTTGTATTTATTAAGTGGTAACTAGAGTATTTTTATATTAATTAGAGCAGCTCCTTAGAGAGATATTATAGCCAAGACTAATATCACAGAAAAATGCTCAGCATTTCCACTGCCCCAGCTCTCACAGCCACAGCCAGCACAGACCACCAGCACTAACTGGGCTTGTTAGTAAATGTGAATCCCTAGGCATTTTTCCCATTGATGAAGTCAATGCACTTTGGGAGGCTGCAGCTTCCATCCTCCTTGCTTGCCTTAATGGCTACTAGATAGAAATAGGAAAGTAAGGAGGGATTGAGCCCAAAACTTGGAGATGGTTCTGCTTTGAGCTGTGCCTGGCTGTCCTGGCCTCAGGTGCCTTCTCAGCCTTTAAAAACCTCTAGTTCATCTAGTGCCTGCCAGAGGATTTGGGAACTCTAGCTCCTGAAGCTGCCTCCCTGAGGAGGCCCACAGTTTACAGAATCACAGTTCCATGTTTTAATAGTCTAAGCTACAAACTCCTATTTTAAGTGTTGCTGCACTACCAGTTAAACATGAAACAAATAAAAACTCAAACAAAATAAGCAAAAAGATGCTAAAGTCTTTGTTTTGGCATGCCTGAACATGAAATCACACAATGTCATCCAGCTCTGACCAAAAATAACTGCTTTAAATATTTAGACAATGATAGGCCACATAGGGAACACCACTGCATCTCTTGTTTTGTTGCTGGCAACGAAGACTCTAACACAGAGTAGAATTCTAACAGATATGAAAACAGACATTTATGATTTCTACACCTGCATAAAGTTATTAATAGCCATGCTCGTTTCTTTATTGAGTAACAGCTTTCTAATCTTTTGCTAGACCTAGAAGGGTCAGGCATATCTGGAGGCTCCATGAAGCAGAAACAATCCTGAACATACATGGGGACAAGCTGGAGAACATCAAGCTGCTTCCCTTGCTAGCCAAAAGATGCACTGATAAAGGAATTTTCAACTATTCCTGACTTGCAAGACTGGCACCAGTATTTTCTCCTGGAAAATGACACGTACCATGTGTGTCAGAAGACACAACTGCTGTAACAGAGAATTCTACAGAGAGTGAAGAGCATTGTCCCCTCATGCTTGCCTTATCACTGCTGGGTTTTCTCATCTATCAGTCATACAGTCCTCTAGCCACAGCATGGCTTGCCTGAGCCGTGCTTGCAAATGCCTTATACAGTAGATGTGGATTTCAGGGTAAAATCTTAATTGCATTAAGATCTACAGAAACTTCTTAGTGAATTAAACAGAGCAAGGGTTCATCATGATTTTACAGAACATTCAGATGGTTTTCTAAGTTGGTAAGTAATTAAACTTTCTCTCAGTTTGGGTTCACAATCACTTAGTGGTTAAGGTAGGTCATACACAGCATGTACACATGTGCTTTAATGCTGTGTGGTCATGGGAAACTCTGAAAACTTTGGAAAATGTCTACAGTAATTTTCATTTTTTTCCCCCTCATCTGTTAGTCTAGTGCTTTCAGACCATAAGCCAGAAACTTCCTCACCCCCAGCGACAAAACGACTGGCCACGGATGGACTGAAGCCAGAATATTGGGTCCTGTGTTCCTCTCTGCCTTCAACTAAGTTTGGGGGGCTTTGAGTGCTTGGAGGAAGAAAGGACAGCTCAGAATCCACATTATTCAGTTTTCATCTCATCGATAAAACCTCAAACATACCCCCTTCTGCAAATGAAACATTGCAGATTCTCCATTATTCAAGTTCTCCAGAATTAACTAAAGCACCAGGTGCTGTAAGGCTTTGGATAAAGCTAGAGTTACTAATACCAGGTTTTCTTCTGAAACCAGCATTAAAGAGTTGGTAGATGAATTCCTGTGATGGAATTTCACTAATGACATCAAACCTGATCTGTCTGCATCATAGCAATATTTGTTAGATTTGATGCAATGGGGTGAAGGATTTGTTAATTTTCTATAGCATTTCTATACAGGCAAAACGCCATGAAAGCATAGTCACACTGGTATTAAAGTTGTTGGTGCCTTTAGGGGGAACTTACACCATTAGTCATATCAGTGAAAGCCCATTTTGTTAATATAATTCATTTCAGTAGGAAGAAGTTTGCTGGCCCAGGTGCCATGGAGAACATAGATAGACACTATTTTTCCCAGTGCTGCCCTAGTCATGGTGTAGGCATTCACCCCTGTATGCTGGCAGCCCCAAACATTCCAGAGATGATTTAGCAAAACCAGAGCCATAGGACTGGTTATGTTCCCACAGGACAGACAAGTCCAGATTGGAGCAGCAAAGCACAAGAGGGCTGAAACTCCTACTCTGCCCCCATATAACCAGCACTAGCCAGCACAATCCAAAGAGTGGACACCACCAGCTGGAGTCAGGCAGGAGTTGAATACTTTGGAAACTACCTTATTTTTCTCTTCATCCATTCAGTGAGGGACAATTACAGTAAACACCAATGTCTATACATAGTTATATACTACAAATTCCATTCCTGTCTATATATAGTTGCATATTATAAATCCCATTACTGTAAGATGTTTTAGGACATGCCTTTTGAAACCACTGTCTCATCTTCCAGAGCCTTGATTTTGAGGCATTTGGGGTAGTGCATGGTTTTTTTTTTTTTTCTCCTTCAAGTCAGAAGATATACAAAGATCTGCTGCCTTTTTATCAGCTTGGCATTACTCTGAGATTTTTCCATGAGCTCAAGATTAGGCTGTTTTGAAGTCATCACACAGGAATCACCAGGGGCACCTACTGCATGTTCAGATGAAGGCTCTCCACTGGAAAATAAACATAGTTCTGCCTGTAGCACTCAAATTCTATCAGACTGCTCCACTTTCTCAATCTGCAATTGATGTGTCCAAGTTGTGCATCAGAGAACATTTTTCTCCTAACTGGTCACAGACATCAATTACAAAACAAAATAAATTTCTAAAGTGAAGTAAAGCTTTGTCAGACCACAGAGTCTCTGACTGAGATACCAGATCCTATAGCGACCCAGCACATTAGAAAAGAAGAAAACACGAGGCATCTAGCACTCTTGATCACTCATCAGCCCTCCCTTTGCAGTGAGGGCTGTATATATATAAATACTGCTTTTTCTTTTGTTCAAAATATTGAAAGTTCTTCAACATTTTTCCACTTTTCTGAGCATTCTCCTTTGTCAGTTCCTACAACTAAATAATGCAACCCCAAACCGTTTCTCCATGATCAAGCTCTGGGTGATTTTTTTTTTTTTCTTTCAAAGTAAAGAGATAGTGCCTAAAAGGACAGTTTTGAGGTCAAATGCCATTGCAAAGAAACTCAATGGGATGAATTTGGGTCAGTAACAACATGTTCCTTAGTTCTCAATGCAAGTCAGGGAGGTTATAGTTCTGTGAATGTGGATGTGGCACAGTTGGGTAGGAGGTCAACAGCACAGAGTTAAGTACTATTTTCAGCATTGTCTTCTCCTTCAGATTTTGCAGATACAAAGTAGAAGCTGTCAGTATTCATCCACTTTAGCTCTGGAAATAGCTATTAGGAAGGCTGGGAACTGATCTCAGAAAACCAGTAAGTATCCTTATATAAGCCTGGATCCTCAGAGTATCCTGACATGAGGTGGAATTCCTTCTATCTCTCAGAACATCAATGGTAAGAGCCTTTCTTCCTGGAGTGGAAGATGCAAATTAATCCTGTCCACTTCTTCACAGAGTCAGCTATGAGGAAAGCCTGAGCTGCTCCTTGCACTGCAGGGCTTGGAGCACTGTTTTGGCCATTTGTTTTGTGTTAGCTCAGGTAATTCATGCACCAGAAAAGCCTGTGGTGTAGCAGCCCAAGACTTCAGAGAGACTCATCTTGCAGAAGCTCCAGACCCTGGACTTTCTCTGGGCCCTTAGAAAATGTTCCACTCTTCCAAGCATGCTATACCATATACCATACCCCTCCTCTGTTTTTAATAGTGCACAGTAATTGTGAATTTGAAAAGGGAAAATTACTTTCTTACAAGTATATATTCATTCTGCCTAAATCTTCTCTTGACTCTGAAGGATTTGTGACTGAATCATGTTGTCTGTGTGGAGGGAAAACCCCCTAAATTACTGCTTTAATTATAATGAATTGACTGAACGAACACTAACTTCTTTAGCAACCTACCAAAATCTCCTTTGTGTGCTCCTCATTTCAACCCAGCAGAACTGGTCTCATTTTAGTCAGGCAGAGAAAGACCATCAAACAGAAGTTCATATACAAAGTTCCTACACTGCTAAATTATGCATGTAAGTATCTACTATGTGCACAGAAAGCATCATGAACAATAGGCTCAAGCAAATGGGCATGAAAATGTGACCAATTTTGTTAGTTTTCAAAATAAAATCACATTTTTCAGTTCCTGTGGACAATTCAAAACTCTAGGCCAATAAGATGCCATCAACTTATCTGTTCCTTAGAAGTCACCAAGCAATATAAATCAGCATATACTAATGTGTAAAACAAATTATTCAAACTATTATTGGATGTATCCTTTTCAGCTTTTACTTGCTGAAACAGTGTAATTAACACAATACCTGGAAAAGCCACAGCCAGGGAAAGATCTGCCAAAATATCGCTGTCATGTTTTCCCAAACAGTGCAGCATCCAGGTCCTGGCACAATGAAAACTTTAATCTATTCTCATAAGCCCTCTCTGTGACCTTGGTGGGAGAAGTACTAGGGTTTCCTTCTCTAAGTTCTGTAAGGAGTTATTAGTAGTAACACTCAGGGAGCTCTCTCCGGACACAGAGGCTTTTCAAGATTGCACATAACCATTCCTTATGCTGTTATCCTTTCAGTCCACAATACAACTACCATTGATCTCAGAGGGATAGCTAACATATTGTAGTGTAAGCAAATTTCCTTGATTCCCTACAGATAACGTCCTTTGGTCCCTAAACTATACCTGCCTGAACAGTCCTGCCTTCCTGTTTCCCTTATGATAGCCTACTCAACAAGAGCAGATGAAACAGTGAGCTACCTGCTGACTTGTCAGAGGACACACTCACTGACTGACTGGCTTGCTGCTGCCACCCAAAATGAACAGTACTGGAGTTCAGACCGCCTTTCCCTCAAGAAGAGGCTAGTGTGAACCTGTCTTTTCTATCCAGCCAACACTTAAAGAAAATATTTAAGAAAACACTTTAAAAACAAGGAGCTCTCTCAGTAGAAAGAGGACTTTCACTTCTTTCAAGTTTGACTAGCCAAAGCACTCCACATTGCTTGGGTTGATCAAGAGAAGATGACAGGCACAAAACATGGTACCGAAAGCCTCTCTTTCTCAGCAAACCAGGATAAACCATTCCACACTTAGTTAATACCACCAAAAACCAATTAGTCACTAGGGGTTGCCTAGACAATATTCTCTACCTCCAAAATTATCTAAAAACTCAAGCAAGTATATCAGTCTCATCACTAAACTGAAGCAGTTCTGTTCAACTTCTAAGTTCTTGCTCTGAACGGTGCAATTTTCGAATGTATTTTGCGTCCTTGTCCTAACTGCTTTAAACTCCTTGTTTAATAACAGCAGATTAATAATGCATCTTACAAAGAGGGATTAGGATGGATTTCATTAACGTTAACAACTTGGCTATGTTCTCACCATGTGAATATACCATAAGTAAAACATTTTCAATGCCAAATCTTGGGCTTATGACACATTAAATCATTTTGTTCAAAGTCCCTGTCAACTTTCAATTAGTTACTGATAAATCAAACATACTAAAATGATGCATCAAATAATCTCCTCCCATTTGGAACATGCGTGCTTTCTTTGGGGCTAGTCTATTTACAACAGCTATGATGTTCCACAGGCTTGGAAAGAAAATGAGATTTCTTTCCCTCATGGTCTGAAAGTATTCAAAGATTTCTTTTTAAGGTATGATTTTTTTTTTTTTTTAACATACTGTTTTCCTACATTTCCCATCATGGACTCTCATCTATTTTTTCACTTGATCTGAGTGAGTCTTTTAAGATTTATCTGATGACAAAAGAATAACTTCTATAGGAATTGCTCTTCTTGTGTTGATGGCAACTCAGTTAATACAAAGCTAACCTTATGGATATAAGTCTCTGTCTCCTCCCAACCTTGCATTTTCTCTGCGAGTTCAGTTCTAAGGGGAAGCTCTGTAGACTCAATGGCTTGGCAAATGCAGACTCCAGCCTTGTCCAACGCCTCAGCTACAGCTCTCTTGAAGGCAATTTACCACTGGCCAGAGTGTCTCAGCCTCAAAGCTACTTACATCCTGCCCAACTCTTAGTACTGGAAAATGTTTCTATCTAGAAATCAGGACTCATGTGACTGATGTTCAAAGCGGACTGGCTGTCCAGGGCATCTGGGCTTGGTCATTACTTTTGTTTACTGATCTGCTCTCTCCCTCAATGACACAAATGACCAATGGCATGAAGCAGAAGCATTGCCAAGGGAACAGGAATTTTTACAAGATGACAAAGAGAACCTGGAGCTACAGCAGAAAGAAGGCAGGGTTAATACATCTAGTCATCAAAGGTCTGACTACTTCACAGACAGTACAGCAGTCTATTACAGCAGCAAGAGGAAGGATTCGGTTACAAGTCAGTATCACACTGTCTTCGTGCTCAATTATCTCAAAATGTGCCTTAAAAAAAAGGACTGAAATATGTCACTAGCAGACACTGTGATATAGTCACCATATTGTATGGCTGCAATAGTCAGTAAGTTATTGGCTGTTACTAGGAATCCTTAAGAACAAAGATTCTAAAGCACAGGCAGAGTGCTATGTTAGATTTGTTGAGATTTTTTCCATAATCATGGCATATATATAAAAAAATACATGAAAGGAAGAAAACCCCTAGAAACAAACATGCACAAACACACAGAACAACATGTAACTCTTGGAGGCATAATTCTCTCTCATATTGACACATCCTCAACTCTATATTTAACCCTCCAGAGGCAAAGAATCCTCTCTCCTTCACATGTGTACAGATATTTTATCTGTGCCCCCAATGATTACAGACACATCAGGTTCAGATATCTAATCTCTGCTCTCTGCAGAAACAGTCATTTAGCAGATAACATTATTCATTATTTATTTATAGGACATTAACAATTCAGTTTGTGGCCCAAACATGAGTTTGCATGTTTGTGAGAAGAAATGGAACTATTCCGCTCAGCAAGAGGAATTTCCTCTTGCCTTTAATGAACAAACATACATTAGTTTATTGCCCACTCACGTTGGGCAATAGCAATTATTGCTCAGTATCTGTAGAAAAACTGGCCAAGAAATTTGATGTCAAATGACAGGTTGTGCTGTGGGTTATGCCCACAGAAAGTGTAGTTTGTTAAATGGTTCCAGTTATAGGCCTGTCTCTTTCAATCCCTTCTATTTCACCAGGAAATCCCAGAATCAGTCCTAATTGACAGCTGAACTGGTGGCCATCATACATACACTTTCTGTCATGGGACACTAACTGCTAATTTCACCTGGGTGTAGCAAATTCAGCCATGTATAACACATTGAAAAACATCTTAATTCAAACAGTTTGCAAAGAGGCTTCAAAAGATTAAATCAGGCTGCAGAACTTGATAGATTTTTTCACAGAAAAATAGGGGAAAATTCCGTCTACCAGTTCAATGTGGGGAAAAAAGAGTGAATCAAAACAAAAATGTTTGGAATTGATTTCACAGTATCTAAAGACATGAAAGTCATTAATATTTATGACATCAAATATTAGTTATATTTGATGTCTAACAAAGACTTGTCTGTTTCATTGGAAATAGCTTTCTTATTTTGTCATGAATATAGAGGCAGCCTTATTAATAAAACAAAATACCATAAAGGAAAACAAGCAGAGACTGAAGGTTCTGCTAGTTTTTAAGGGTTTATATTCTACTATGTTATGTACTTATTTTTGATGGTTTTCCCCTTAAATTATGAGCTTGGGGAAAGAGAAGAAAATAACTTGAGTGTAAAGTTTAAACTGCTTATAAATAAGACAGTCACATTTGAAGGGGAATTGCCTTGTCTGGGGAAAAAAAGAGCTACTACACAACACACTTGAGAATCATCTTATTAGTCTACCTACACAATCCCTGAAGTCATCAGCTGGAGCATTGTCCCAGCTGTGGACACAGTCCTGCATGTTGTACTTCATGTGATCACAGAGCCTAAGCAGGACATGCTGGTGGGCAGCCTTAGGCCTGGCAGTGCTGGCCAGAATGCAAGTCTGCCCTTAAGTACCATATCTCTAGCCTTTATGGTTAAGAGGCAGAACAGTCCAAACTGTGCACTTGCCCACAACTTCAGACAACTAGGTTAATATTCCAACTCGTTCACAGACTCCCAAAGTGCCCTTAAGGCCTCATAAGGGGAAAAAAACCCAACCCCTAAACTAAAAAAAGAAGGTGGGATCTGAGTAGATCACACAATCATCTTCCTCTACCCAGACAGTATGAAATAGGCCTAGACTGCCTTGAAAGTGCTTGTATACCCTCTTCTCTAAACTTGCAAAGGGTTTCACAACCTGTGATGCTCCAGCATCTATGTAGCTTTATAGCTAGTATTTCTGAGACCTGACCTATATATTCTTTGCTGCAAACATTATATGTTGGGACCCTTTGTGCCTGCTCCCCACACAGAAACCAACACTATTTGCTGAACTTACAGTGGTAGTGTTCAATTTTGTGCAAAAAGGCCTGTGAAGAATTTTCATCCTACAGTTTTCATCTAAAACCATGAAAATAACTTCTGGGAAGAGTGAACATCAGCTGTAGGAAGCCTGCAGGGTCAGAATGACAGCACAGAGCTGATAGGCTTTGTATGGAATTCTCCTACCATAGAGGGCCTCTACAAAGACTAGCACCTGGCAGAAGTGCAATAAAAGGGGAGAATTGTCCTCCGAGTACCTGATTATACCCTAGAAAGCTGAGCTAAAGCAGCTGGGAGTAAAGAGAGTATAAAAGCCCTGCACAGGACAACTTCAGTGCCTCAGATACAAAATCCTAATATAACCTCAGAAAAGAAGATAAGAAAATTCACCTGCAGTACTCAGTTTTGATTCAGCCCCTACTCCCATTGCTTACCAGACACCACCCGTGGCCAGCTTCCAAGCTACAGCAACAGTGCCCTCACCAGCCAGAACTGTTCTTGCTGTGTTGTGCCTGACATTTAGATTTATCTATGTATTTTATGCCTTTTGTCTGGGTGAGCAGAGGGGTTTTTGGGTTGGTACCCTACGCAAATTAGAATACATGAATAAATTGGAAAGCTTATTTAATTATCCATGGACAATGGAAGCAATGGAAGTTGTTTTGAACAGAAAAATAACTTTGTGAATGAATTAAACTCCAGTAAGAAAAGATGTTGCACCTGCAGTACACTTAGCCCAATGATTTCACCAAGTTTGCTATCCATTATCCAGACTATAATCTTTAAAATATAATTAATTGGTCAGTTATATTATTGTAGCAGCACATCAGGAGCAAAATGTGTCTTGTTTCTGAGGTCAAACGTAGTAAGCTTGAACTTTGCCAGGGCAGGGAATATGCTGCTAGATGAAAATAGTCTGTACTTTAAGGGTTGAATTTGAGACTGTGTTTTGTAAATATGGATCGGATCTGCATGACTAAGGAAAAAGAACCCACAAACTGCCTGTTTATCAGTTATGGCATGAGGGATTATGAGGAACTGAACTGAGTTGTAGTCCAGATGTTACTCCTCAGTGTCAGGCATTTCATCAGCAGGCGAACAGGCCAAAACCTGGTCTCATTCCTGTTTTGTGGTTAAATGGCTTCTGGGTACAATACTGATGGCTGTGCATCATGCAATCTCTTTTTACCTTGTCCATCATGACAGAAATGCTAATAGAGACTTCAAATGCATGGAAAATCCTGTGTTGTTTCTCCGTACTGTGAGTATGAAGAAACATGATCAGAAATCTACCACTACATAAATCTGGTATGGAGGAACCATTAGAAAACATGTGTCCTTCTGTAAATTAAATTACTAGCAGAGCTGCAATACAGTAGCTCTGTAAATTCCTTTAAGCTAGCACTATTTATTTATTTATATTTATTTATTAATTATTTATTTATCATTTTTTTTTAAGCATGTGGATTTCTTATCTGGTGCACACATGCAGACAAAATGTATTTGGTTTGACAGACAAAAAAATGAAAGGCAGAGACAGTCCAGCTCCTCAGTTTAACCAGCAGATTTTGGTTGTTTGCAGCTGAGTTGCTAGTGCTTCCTTCACAGGTCTGAAGCCTGACCTTGTGCAAGAAAGGTTTTTTGGTTGTTTGCACAGCAAGAACTCCCACTGCAGTCACCAGAAGTCTGAGGCGCAAGGACTCTGCCCTCTCAAAACACAGGGGAAGCACACATCTATGGGAAGACTTGGAGAGGACTGAGAGATGTAAGAAGAATACAACAAAAAGCAAGAACAAGTGCCATAAGTGCAGGATTTGGAGGGCTCACAATTAAAGCATAACAATAACTGGAGTTGGAGACCTGTACAGCAGAAGAAAATAATCTTGAAGCTTATGCTTACTTGTCTTCCTGTTCAGATGACACGGATGAGTGCAGAAAACAGTTAACTACATGCAAATAGAATTAAATAAAATACAGCTTTTCTCTTTTTCTAGAAAGAAAACAATACTCTGATCCAATTTTTATCAATGGAACTCTAAAACAAAAAGGTCTGGAACAAATTAAAAAAGGGATTAGTTCAACTGGAAGAACTAGCTTTCTGAGAACAAACTTTGATCTACCCACTGACACTAGCAATATTGCTAGTCATACCCTAACAATGATAGCAGTGACAGACAAGTAGCTTCAGTGCAGCCAGCATGCCCTTTATATATAGGCAACCATAAGAAATTTGTTGATGTCTTCAATAGGTGCAGTATTTTGCCCTCCCCCTTCAAAATTACACCAAAATGGTACTAACTTTCAGGCTCTTTTCAGACATGTAAGACTAACATTTCATCCATGAAGATCAGCATGGCTCAACTTTAGGTTTCTTTCCAGTGTGAACACAGTGAGGAATTTACCTATCCACCCAACCATTCATGACTGACCCCAAAGTCTCCTTTGTTTTGGCCTGTTCTGGTATGGACCAAAGTCCTGCTGTGAGGTGAAAGGCTCCTTTGCGCATGTTTCCATGGGCCTTCTGAAAGGCAAGAAAGATGATGCTCCCTCAAAATAACCCTAATTCTAACCTAAAAGCATGAAAAAGAGCTTGCAGTTTGCACACAATATTTCAGCTGGGCATAAGTAATTGTCAGACCAGGTATTGGCAATTTATTTTGTGTACATGTGCAAGTGAGTGCCTCTGTGTGTGTCTGTGTATAGGGATATTCCTAGAACTGTTTTGGTTTTAAAATCTCCAGGAAATTTAAATGAACTCTCTCATGGAGTCAATTTAAAATAAAAGACTTGGTAAGGCTCTACTTGTATATCTTTCTTATGCATTTGTCCAATCAGAATGATAATATAGACAAACTGTGGACTGCAAAGTGTATTATCCAGCAATATCTCATTATTATGCAAAAAATCAGATATTCACAGCAACTGTCTCATCTATTTATTGTTTGGTTACTCATCTGGAAATTTTAATACTTTCTTCAGGGGCAGGGGCTGGTAATAAAAAAATAGATCTATATATCAAACCTTTAACTTCCAGCCATCATTGTGTGCCATAATACAGATGGAGTAGCTATCAGCTCTCTTTACCGTGTTGGTTTATTTACGTGAACCAAGAATAAAGATTTAAAGAGAATAGAGTACCAAAGTCCTCTGTGAGCTAAATTTTCGTGTTCCAAAGTGGAAAAAAACCTTGACACAGTAATAACAATAAAAAGTAATCAATATACAGATATATGACTAATTAATTTGTTAAAACTATACACTCCACCTTAATAAAGTTAGAACTTCTGTTATTTCAAAGTACTTCAGTGGATCTACCAAAACACATGAACAGGCCTGCCTGACGCGGAGGTTACATCATGGCTGCAACAGCAGTATTATTCAAAGACAATTCAGCTCTGTGGGGACTGAATCCTCTCATCCCAACTGAACCAATTCCAGCAGAAATTCTGTGCACTTGATGCTCATTGTAAGACTGAGATTTTACTGGGGTCGAGGGAAAAAAAATAAAATCACCCAACAGCTAGTGTCCTTGGACAACACATAGTTTCCCCACAGCTATGTGCAGTTTCTGTTCTCAGCCACTTTGCCACCATCACAAGGAGATAAGCCAGTCCTGCACAGACCCTGCTTGCCTCTTGGGCTGCAGCTGGTGATTCTCACTTGGTCCTAGACCAACAGGCTCCAGATGTCAACCTCCACCCACACACTCAGCACTAGCAATTGTCTCTCGTTTGCCCACTTTGGCAGCAAGTCAACTAAATCACAGAATCACAGATCACAAATCAAGATACCAATTTATCAAACCACATGTTTTTCCTCACAAAAGGCTATTTCTAGGAAATGTACCAGCTTTCAATATCCTAGCCACACTGATGGAATAGTAGTTAATAATAGTTAAGAATCCATTATGTGTGCCATGTTTCTTACAAGAAAGGAGATGTTCCCTTGGGCTGGCATGTACTCACGATTTTCATATTTTTGTTCAAATTTTCATTAGAGGAATTATAATTTGATTATAAAAACAGTGTTTTGATAAAAGTCAGATCAAGAAAACTTAATGCAAGAAATGCACAGTAGAAAGAACAACCAGATTAAAATATAAATTTAGATGGAAAACCGCTACCACACACTGATTTTTAGTCACCTTGCCACAAAAAAATTTCTTTCACCTGCAGTAGGACAGGTTTGAATGAAACCAATAAAACTTCATAATTCCCCTAGCTACATGCATATTGTTAAGATGATTGTCATTTCACATCCACATAACAGGTTTTACTGTGATAGCTGATTTGGAATTGCAATATACCTACAGAAGAACAGAAATTCTAAGAGGATGTCAAGAAAAGAATCTCTATGATTGCTAACCTTTTCTATTCTATTGTAATTCAGCTTTTTCCTGTTTACATATTTGGAGTAAAAGAAAATTTAGTTTCTGCTTACCACTTTGTTTTGCAAATTAACTACTGTAGCATTTAGAACCTGTGCAAAATCATACTGAACAGTAAGTACTTACTCCCTGTACCCTCAAGTAATATGAAATGAAGTGACCCCTATGCCTTTGCAGATCCCCACTGACATCAAAATCCTTGTTGCTACAGGCATTTAAACACACTGAAAAATTTACGGATTCCTAACTTGACTTTTTTAAATGAGACATGTTTATATGTTCCTTTCTTTCACACACTTCTTGCTGCCAAGCATTACATTTTTTCTAAAATCTTATTTTTCTGTAGATTTCAATAAAATATCACAGGATTTTTCATTTCCATAATCTATTCTTGGTTGGAGTGAGAAAACAATAATAACTGAAATGAAACTAGTTAAAAGCCAGTCCTTCCAAGCCAATTCACAGCTACCTTATTTGTTTGTTCTGGATGCTTTTCAATAGCAGTGATCAGTCAAGAAAAGATGTGCTTGTCTTGGGGGGTTACCCAGCCTAGCAGCTGAGGGCTCTGGCAAACTTGTTGTATGCCTTTGAAAAGAATCTAATAGCGTTGCTTGAAACTGGTAGTGGAACACTAAGTGATTGATGGGGTTATTATCACCTACTGCTTCCGTTAACCCCAAATTTATCTCAAGTTACTTGTAAATTATTTAGCTGTTGATAGTCACAACCCTTTGTCTCTATAGACTTGTCTGAGGTTGAGAATAAGTAGATCTCCTTTAACATAGCTCCAAATAGGAAAAATTGACTGTCCTGATAATTTCTTAAGTTCTGCTCAGCAAATCATATATGAAAAATTTAATTTAACCTATCCTGTGAGTATTATCTTTCATGAAAGAAGAGGTAACTGGTGAGTAATCTCTCCCTTTTGTTGTATTTCTATCCTCTGTCCACCTGAGGGGAGAGAGAGAGAGAGTGTGGCTTTGGTGGGCACCTGACAGCTAGCCAAAGTAAACTCACCACACCAGTTCACTACTATGTTATTTTCAGCATCTATATGAGGCAGAAAAGGAAAAATGTAGTTATTTGGGGAACTGCAGATGCCTATTGTCTATACATATTTCTGCTGATTGCAGAAAGCTTGACGTAACTCTTTCTGAAATTCCAGACTTACCAGAAGGCAGTCTATATACTTGTTTTCCTGTTTGGTACTCATAACATGGACAAGTTTACAAGCCTATGCAGTTTACAAGCTCTTTACTTTCATACATACAAGGTTATTTCTACAGTATTTTTAAAATAGCCCTTTTATGCTTTAAGGCTTTTATGCTTTGAGATTCCAAAAGAGGAACATTTTGATTTACAATCTGAGTCCAAAATAGAAAGAACATAGCAAATTGCCTAGTTTGAAGTGATGATAGCCAAACTGATCTTGGATTTTGCCACTGATGAATGAATTACTGTTGAAAAAAGCAACCAAGAGATCGACCTTTTCTACAGGAATTTGGGAATGAGCTTTCTACAGCAGGTAATACATCACCTTGGGACTCTGACACTTGCAGAAACTATGTTATAAAGCTTCTGATGTGCCAGTTATTTCAGAGACCTCGTAACAAGAAGCATGAAGCTGTCACCAATAAATGCTAGTAGATAAAAGCTGTATATTAATTGAAAGAATTAAATCAATTATTTTTATACAGAAGCCAAACTACTATGTAAGGCTTGAATTCTAACAGTTTAGTCTTAGATTTCAATTCCTAGGTAGGCAACTTTTACCTCTAGTTCTCAGGTTCTCTCCAAAAAGGTATCCTGTTACAGGCTTTGTCTATCTCCCTGTTACTATTGTAACTAGAGCACAATTTTATAGCTGAGGTTTAAAACCAAATGGATAGGCAGCTCCTTTGATCCTCAGTTTTAGAATTACTAGTGTGATTGTTTGCAGGACTAGAAAGTCCATCAAGAAACTGTGAAGGCTTGCCCTCTCAGAACTAGATGATCAGTCCAGGAGCCAAAGCATCAGGTTTGGCTATGCTATTCCCTGTCTTCCCTGTATGAAACTGAACTAACTGCTGAGCCTAGCATATGTACTGTCTGCCATGGAACTGGCAAAGCAGAAAACATTTTCTTGATATGGTCTCAAGATGAGATCAAACGCTTGGTCTCATTTTTACACCTATCTTCTTACTGTATCATGCAAATCATAATAGACCAACTAAATTCTGATCAGCAGAGGTTTAGAATTTTGAAATTTTAAAAGAGAATGCACAGGCATCTCTTTACCCAGATGGTATTCGGTCTGTAGAATGATCCAGACTGCAATGCCATTTTAGAATGTTACAACGGGAAGTGTGAGCAGTATTTCTATGCTAGCTTTCAACTAGCTCACATGAGTAGCAAGAATAGTGTAATTTCACTATGTTGCAATAGAGAAAGCCGAGAGGAAAACTGCCCCAGTACTATTCTCCCATCCAAATATGATATTAATCCTTAGCACCTGAAATCGATCTTTTATTAACTCTAAATACCTTGGTATGTACCCATGCATTTCTGTTTACTTCTACTTAGAGATTCTTTTCTTTGGATTTTCTTAATACCTGTTTAGTCATGTAGCAGTACAACTTTTTTGCTGATTCTCCACGACAATTTGAGGAATGGAAAACATTTGGGTTGCAGTTTTCTTCATTCTGCTAACTTTTTTCTTTTGAGGGGGTTAAAAAAGCTGCTGGAGTCATGACCAGTTCTCTGATAATTAGCTGTGCAAGATATGCAGCTGCTGAATTAGTCCTCGGAGCAATGCTATCTTCAAATACCTTTGATAATCATGCTGTACAGGGGTTCTTGGTTGCCAGTGCTGAGAACCTTATGTTAGTATGGCATTGTGCCCAGCCAGAAGGCACGGTGAACCCATTTCATTCACCCCTATGTGTCAGACAGGGACACTCACAGCAACTATGTTGAGTCTTTTGGTTTCAGTCCCTTTCCCTATATAAATAATGTCCCCTTGGTTCCATAAGCTATTTCATTCTTTATCATAGGTTAAAAATTCCATGTTAAAATAAGAATCTCTGACCCATAGAGAAAGCTAGACAGAGGGTTTGTAGGCACTGGTGGCTGCCAAAAAGACATGTTGTGAGAAGGCAGACACTTGGGAAACCTATTGAAACCAGATGGCTTGTCAAAACATATGCTATGGAAGAGCACAGCCTGCAGGCACCATGAGGATGACAAGCCTATGGCAAATAATGGCATCAAGGAATGACTGAAATCACACAGGAATAACTGCAATGAAGAGCAAAGCCTAAACTGTAGATTCACTCAAGGAAGTACAGATGAGATTAAATCTGTTCCAAAGTGCACATTAAAATTCATTTCCCAAACAGGAGATGAAGATGCAACATTTACAAGCCAGCAAATAAATACTTTTCAGCATTCTAAAAATCTGACTCTGTCTACATGGAATAAAACTGGTCACATATTATAAGCATTTTAATCCATTTTCACAGTAACTGAAGACTTGGCTTTCTACTACAAAATGTTAAACTTGACTGTTGCCACAGAAGACCTCAGAGAAAACTAAGAAGTGTCCAGCACCAAATACTTAAATCATAAAAGTTAGATTGATGTCACATATAGAGTATATTGGCCATATCCCTTCATATCATACCTCAGATTAAATAGTGTGTAAACATGTCAAAACAGTTTGGATGCACGGAACACACAAGGACATGATTATTCCTGTCTTCACAGAACCATAGAATGGTTTGGGTTGGAAGGGCCTTTCACCAAAGTTGCTTCCAGACATATCACTAGAGGTGCTTTTTGTGATAGACAACTACACTACTAACTGTATGGGACAGATATTCCTTTCAGAGGAAGCAATAATGAAGAAACAGCACCAAAGAAACATTAATGGTGGGAGCAAAGGACAAGCATGTGATGGATGAAACTATCTGAAAAACAGTGAATTTAAAAACACTTCTGGGGATGTGCATCTTGTCTGGTGCAAAAGTTGCAAACAACCAAAGAGCGAGCTGTGAAGGGAAGGCCCAACACCATACTAGATCTGTGGAGAAAGAGGACACAAATATGCCAGCATGGCCGAAGGAACACACCTTGCAGTTATGTTTTATATGGACCCTGAAGGAAGGTGATCTGGATAGATGGAATAGAATAGATGTCAAAACAGACAACTTTTGGTATTTTCCTTCATAAATACACTATCAACAGCCATCATGCTGCTTTTTAACTGATCAGTTAACTTGTCTGTCAGTTGATGCACATCCATTGACCATTTCTTTCCTTGGACTCTGGGAAGCCACAGAAGCCTTATAACTGCCAAGAACAAGTAAATAAGAACAAAATAATAAACTCCAGCAAAAGGCAAAAGAGAAAGGGCACATACATTTCTAGATTTCACCTATGGGGCCAAGGACAAAGTAATTGAGAGGGGGCAATTACCATGCTTTGCTTTTCAGAATCAGAATTGAATAAATCATTTAGCCTCTGCTGCTATTCCTTCTAATAAGCTACTGGTGCTGCAGCAGTGGGAAAATTCTTTAAAGGTAACAGTGTAACTGTTACGCTGAGTTGTTACAACCTGATCATTTTAAAGAAAACAAAGCCACTTCAAAAGAACATACTAGGTACCCAAATAACTCTGCTGCTTTACCACTAACATAAAATGGTGAGTAAGTGAGATGTCCTGGGAAATGATCTACTTGTATTTTAGAAATTGCCAATACTACACTATCCTATAAATTCCTTCAAGACTTCCCTTCCTTTTCCTGCATGTTGGCCCTTGTCTTCCAGTCAGAATCAGAACTTTTCATTGAAGATTTTAATTTCTTATCATTGCAACAGAACAGAAACATTTTTTAAATTTCTCAGTGATAGTAAGAGTAGGTTGCTTTTTGTATATACTACTTAAATGAATTAAATCAACTCAAATGTGTGATCTCTCCAGACAAAGATGAAGGTTACATAGTTTAAGGATGAAATATAGACCATCCTCTACAAAACCACTGTGTTGCAGTTTAATTAAAAGAATTCATTAAAGTCGTGCCCCATCCAAGGTAATTAGTATGCATAATTTATGCTTTGCCTAATACACAAGGGCAGTAGCCTGAATAATAAACTCAAGTTAACCTTAAGTGGAAGAGATTGAATGGTCAGATGTTTATTTAGCTCAGGTTTGCTCAAGAGCTAAGGTTAAAGAGGTGAAATTCTGTTATAGTTAATTAATTTCTTAAATTTCCTTCATAAAATGCTGTAAGGTTTTTTTTTCTTTCCTTAAGGAAAGATACAAGTAAAAGTCTCTTATCCTCATCGGTTACCAGAACAGAGTCTGTGATAATTTATGTGCAGTTTGCAGCAAGGATTTGACTTGAAGGAGGGCTCCCCTGAACAGTTTGACCAAATAGCAAATATAGCAAAAGGCTCCAGAACAACTCTCAAAGATATAGTTTCACGATCCAAAGTCAGCACCCTGACCTATTGTCTCTTCATTACCTACTTCTTCCAGTTCCTGCTTCTCTCCCTGGATTGGTAACTCTTCAGTTACATGGCCTCGCTGCAAACCAAAACAGGAATCTGATGTGATCAAGAAAAAAAATCAACACAACACTACTTATTTTGATGCACTGTTTTCACCAGGATTCAGTTCATAGTGTGCCTATATGTGCCTTCATGCCAGCATTACTGAGGGTGTCCACAAAAGGATCAATAGTGCCTTGAGCTATTACTACCGAAGACTTTATTAACCTTGTTACAATCTACTGAGCATTAAACATCTGTTCCCCAGAGCAAAGTGAATCAGCTCCTTTACATACAAATTGTCAAATTGAAGCTATATTACTATGCCTCTTCATGAGTGACATCCCTGCTAAGCCCCAGGGAACCTGCAGTTCAAGTCCTGAACAACAACACTATAGTGTCCTTGTGACACAGAGTTCTGCTCTAGTATGATTACGTCAAAGCCAGGCCTGTGGCTTCTGTGTTCTGTGAAAAGACACAGGGATGTGAGGTAGATCTGTGATAACAAGATCTCAGTGTTTGGGAACAGAGAGATAAGGTAGGCAAGACAGACATCTTAAATAGGATCTGTCGCTTTGGCAGAGGAATTGCAAAGTTTAGTGCCAGAAGAGAAGGCCACAAAGTCTTCTAAGTAAGGGCAAGACAACAGGTTAGACCAAAGATCTTTCTATCTCCTCTTTCAGACAACAGACAGCTAAGCATACTTACAAAAAGCTGTAGAATACAGACAAGTATTTATCGGTATGTGGACTAAAGAGAGATAGCAACTTCACAGGAACTATGTTCTCATCTGCATTGACTTCCAGCACAATTTCAGCTTTAAGGCACAGGGAGAGAGGCCACATGGGTTAGTGAAAGTGGAAAGATCTTGTGGACTGAGAGAAGGCAGAAGTAAAGCTGTAGGACCCTGCAAGATCTGAAGTCTGAAGCTCTGAAAGAAGTCCTATACACTTACTTTTTCTTCCCTGAACGTTTCTTCTAACAGCAGGGCAGATGGGTTATTACCTTCATGTTCCAGCAACAGCATAAAAACTAAAGGCATTTGTCTGACCTAAGACAGGAAATCTGTAGCTGTAAATGAATCCAGCTCTTTGTGGACTGTCCTATCCATATGCCAAGTTCTTACCTAAATTAAGCCACTCTGAAGTATTATCTGCAGTAGGATTTTTGCTCTGAAATGTATGCATGATACTAAATCGAATGTTTGTTTTGGGATCTGTATCACCAAATAATTATTTGCTTTCTCTAATATCTACTTGTAAAGCCAATAAGCAAACTTCCTCTACGGGGTTAACTAGTATTTAGGGAACCTACTTCACAGCCTTCAATAGCAATCCAAATGTTGGCTTAAACATCTTCCACTACTGCACTCAAAGTAGGAAGATGAATTCGTAAGAGTTGTCCTGTAGAACTAATTGATGTAGTATGGAAGCCCAGGACTCAATCATCCTGAAAGTGCTGGCAAAAAACAGGCTATATTTTCCTCTTAAGAAAATTGAATCTGTGTTGACTGAAATGAACTCACTAGAGCCAACTAAAATCTGCTTTCCTTTGGTTCAGAATACTCTGTTCACATGGGAGCCCTCTAGCTTCCCCCAGTATCACTCAGCTAAGGCTTGGTCCCATAAACACTTAAAAAAAAAAGGGGGGGGTGCTGCATAAATCTGTGGATTTAAAGATTCAGTCAAGCCTTCTGGAATATATATTCTCGATAGTAATAGAGAAATGCCAGCCAGAAAAGTACAGTAAGTGTTAAAATAAATATATAATTTGTGCTACATGTTTCTGACCTTTATTCTCTCTTCCATTAACATTCAGATAACTTAGACTAACTCAATCTTAATGAAGTCAAAACAGTAGAAAAAAATTTTCAGAGTTTTATGTGCATATGCTTGCATAAATTCACATGTATGATTTTTTACTATCCAAAAAAGAAACAGAAGCACCAGAATTGTCCAACTTCTAAGACTAAAAAGACTAAAGCTGTAGGGCCCTGCAAGATCTGAAGTCAATCACCAACAAATGAATCACCAATAAAACTCACATTTCTAATACAATGCAGTGAACAATGGATAGAAATTACTCTTGGAATAATTATATTGCATTTATTTTTTCAAAATCTAAAAATCCTTAAGTGAGTTTAAAGAGACATATTTCTGGAATTTTTTTTGACAGAAAAAAATGGTCAGAGGGCAAGCAAATTTTATAAAGAAACTAGTTTGCTGCTGCTAAACTGAAGTCCTGCTCAACACTCCAAAATATACCAAGAAATCACTGCATTAGAGAGAAATTCCTTTCACTAGAGCTAATGTTCAAATCACAGATGTTCTAATTTCATAAAATACTCTTAAAATTCATGACAAATTTAAACAAATTTTCCCTTATTTCTCTACAATAATAGAAGGAGCAGTTGAATCGTACATTAGTCAGTAATACCCAAATTCAGTGTATGATCCAAAGTCAATCATTTAGAAATTCAGACTTTGGGGAAGCAACTAAATGGTTTTAGTCAATAAACTTATCCAACTGAGGAACAAAAGCAGATCAACAGGTTTTCTCTAATTAATTAGCATAGATGTCATAATTATACTTTTGAATCTTGTTACAGATTTGAAGAAATAATAATAAAATAAATAGAATCAGTCATGATATGTTTTTTTAAAATTGTTTCTAGCTTTGCAGCCAGATTTACTCCTGAAAAATCAGAATAATTCCATTAATTTAGCTGTTTTCCTGTTTTTAAGCTATCTTTTCCTGAGGTGCTTTTATGCCCTTAAAAGCAAAAAGCTTCTCTCAGAACCTGTCACCCCTCCTCCTCCCCACAGCACTGTCATCTAGTTCATTCCCATTACTTTTAATAATGTGGCATGTGTCCAAAGCTTTATCAGTGTTGATTCGCTGGGCACCTCAGTGTGTCAAAGGCTGCTCAATGTATTGAGCCATTTACTTCTCTTTCTTGGACTCTAGTTTTAAGTTTAATTAAAAAAAGATGCACAAACAGAAGCCACTATGAGAGTAGTGCTCATCCAACAGATTCCTTTGAAGCAGAGATGTAATAGCAGACAGAGCTTCATTAAAAACTTACAAAATTACACTTCATCCTCTGATTTTTACAATTAAAGTATGCTTGTCTGAGTGCCTAACATCAAGTCAGGAAACAGACCTGAATGAGTATACTGCTCATAGTGAAACTTCTGTCTGTTCTTCCAGTATCTAGAGCAATGCTACTTATAAATCCTGTCTGGAGTGAGTATGCAAGACACTCACATCAATCTTTATCCATTCCAATTACAAACAAAGGCAATATCAGAGTCAGGCATACATTTGGCATTAGATGGCATGTATCTGGACAGACCTGAGAAGCTGCAGAATAAATATTGATATACGAAAACAGAGTCTATTACTCATCTTCTGAATAAACCACTGATTTTAATTTACCTACAATTTTGCAGTAACATCTTTCCAGAGAGGAAATTAGATTTTTACATATCATAGAAAATCACAAAGCCAAAATGTCAACTTCATATATCAAGCAATTACTTGTAGTGTTTATTTTTGGGGAAAATTTTAACATATATTTACTTAGAAAGCCACATGGGTCCCTCCAAAATAAATAGGGGCTATAATTCAAGCCAAAAAAATCCACAGTTCCAGAGATCTACTCATCAATTTCCTGCAGCATTAATGAGGAAAGGCGCTGAGACAGTCATTCATACTGTCTTTATGATAAGACTAACCTACAGGGCAAATCAAGATTAAGGACAAAGGGAAGACAAATGGATAGAATACACAACAAGGTTTTTCTAATCCATTGCTTGAAGTTTTTGTTTATGATCTTAAATTTCAGTAATACACTCAAAGAGAACATAAAAATTCAAGACATTCTCTATCCTCCAGACAAGACACAACATAAAAGGAAGGGTAGTTATTTTTACCTCAAGATTTTTCATCTTGAAACACAGAAATTTATTTGGCTAGAGCTGGCAAAGGGGTAAAGAGGCCACAGGACTCACAAGTTACTAAAAGCTTTTAAAATTTCTACTAGTTATCCTTATAAGAAGAGTAAAGTTCAAGTTAAGGAAGTCAGGGTCAGAAGGTCACAGTAACTTGGCTAAGGATATACTTTACCACTCCTTCCAGAAATATTTGCATCCATACTCTTAACTACATCACAATCATATTTGTCTGAATATTTGGCATTTTTTTGCTTCCATGCTACTCGGAAATGAACCAGCAACTTAGCTTACTTTAATGCACAGCTCTTGAGGAGTCTCACATGTTTAAGAAAAAAAGGACTAGAAAGAACACAGCAAGTTCACTCCCAGGTATCAACTCTTTGCATAAACCATTAGATGCTCAAGATGGGCATGCTTAATAAAATATGTAACCCTGCTGGCATAAAGGTCAGTGCCAAACATAACCCTCTGTCATACACACAACTTTTTCTCTACTATAACCAACACACCCTTTGGCCTGAGACCTAGCCATTACTTTTTTAAACCTGTGACATTTTAATTTTCATCAACCCTCCTCCTCTGTGTGTCTTTACAAGGTTGAGAGTGTCTCTATTTCTAGAAGAAATGTATCAGCATTAGAAAATTACCAGCTTACTATAGACACTGGAGATAGTTCTGCCTGTGCCAACCTTGGCACCAGAAGTTTTGGGAGATCAATCAAGGTACACTCTGGCTAGCTGTTCATGACTCAGCAGAAGTGCAGAAACTACAGCAGTGTTGATGCTGGCCAAGCCAACAAGCCTGCCAAGGGCATTTTTCACTCCCCATCACCGTAAACCTGCCCTTAGCAACTTACGACCTAGCAAACATATGCAATACTCCTGCAAACAAGGTTTGGCTTCCATTAAGTAACAGGAGAGACACAGTTACATAGAGTTTTCTGTAACAATAGTAATGATTTTTCATTTTTGTCATGGCACAGTTCTCAGACAATGAAACAACCTTACTCAGCAACGCATAAAGGGAGGTAATTCTCACTCAAATTGTAAAGAAATTGAGGCAAACAGATATTAAAATTGCTGCCAGTGACATAAGCTTTCATGAACAATATGAGCAAATAGGATCACCTGTGTCTTTTATTCTCAGGCATGTATTTTAACTATATTCTCTACTTCCTTTTTCACTGTTTTCTGCTGCTTTTTCCTCCTTTGTTTCACAGGCACTATCTCTGCCTCTCTCACATTTGCTGCTGCCACTTCAGTGGAAATAACACGATAGAATTTACCACTAAGCCCCTCTAAATGTGCTACTAAGCCCTTCAAGTCTTAATTGATTTAGGAGGTTGTCCCAGCTGAAAATGTTCTCTAATCCAGACACTATATATTTGACCTGATGGAATAAAAAAAGTCTTTAAAGAGATTTGAAATACTTCAACCAACTTTCATGTTTCATTTGCTCTAACCCTATTCTTGGTGTATGTGCCTGCACCTTTCTCTGCCATGCACTCTCTCAAGCAGGAATAAAGTGACATCCGGAGCAGTCTGTAGACCATTGCAAGCTTCTATACAACAAGTCTTCCTGGTGAACTGTCTGCTTGCACCTACTCTGCAACATGAATATGCAGCCTAATAATTTTAGCCCTTCTTTCCCTCTGTTTGCCTTACCTAAGCTGGCAGAAATGCTGAAAGTCACAGCTTGGTTTACTCTAAGAAATTTAAAGTTCAATCTAAAACTCCTCATTATTTTGGTTGTAGTTTGGTAAGACACCAGCCAGCATTAGGAGCTATACAGCAGATTGCCAGCTGATGAGGCTTCTTTGTGAGATACTCATACAGTTCCACTGCCAGGTTCTCATTATTCAAAAATATCCAAACCAAAAAATTCTCCCTTCCAGCCCTATCCTTCTAGCCTAACCAGATGGCTGAAAACAAACACATAAATAAAACAGTGAGCAAGAAAACCAAAACCAAACAAAAGAAAAAATTCCCCCGATTATTTTTACCTTAGTAAACTGTTGATAAAATCTCCTGTAAGGCTAAGGTCAAGTCAGCAAGTCCAGGCAAAGACAACATTTGACACTTGCCAGCCTTGAAAGGGAAGGAACAGAGCAACCTATCAGTAATGAACCTCAGCTCCAGGAGCCCTGCCTCCTGCTCAGTAGAGGATGTGGGAAAGAGGAGTGGGACCTTTCAATATTTTCTTTATTTGGGTAAAGACCTCCCAAGGACAAGGCAGAGGGCTGTTTCAGAGTACCATAAGGAGTCCCAATAAACCCCACTAATGCTTCTTGGGATAAATATTAAAGGTGGCACACTGTCTTGCAGACAGAGTATCAACCATATCAGCCTGGGATTTTTTCTTCCATTAAATGCTTATGAGCACAGGGAGGCTGGGAAAGATGTAGGTGACCACAAAACAGTATGTCCCGAGTCTGAAGTACAATGACAGAGAGCTGACAGATAAAGACTATAATAATTTATCAGCCAGACTTCTTGCACTGTCCCATCTAGTTTGTTTCCTATCAAAAGATTTTCTTCTAACTGCTGATGCTAAATCTTGTCAGATTCTTGAAACTCATTCAGAGTAGGCATTGCTCCATGCTTCCAGTGCTAGAAAAGCTCCATGTTACTTGCTGACTCTCCTATTCCTGGTGATGCAAAACATGGAATTGAGCCCAGTTCAGGTAACTTCAACTGTGCAGAAACTGCAGCAGTGACTAAATTTAAACACAAACTCTCAGGTGCCCTGCATACTGAGTATGTTGCTTAAAAGGAGATGAGCTGGCACATATGTTAAGAAAGAAAAAATATTTTATCTTGGGTCCTTTTTATACAAAATCTTTTCCATTAATAAGCACAAATAAAATCACACAGCTACCAAAAAAAAAATCTCACATCTCATACTGAGCCAGATGATCCATAGGAATGTGACTTGGGGAAGCTGCTGCCTTTAAAAGCCTCTGTTTGGTGCTTTGTATGGAATTTCCACTGATGGAAGGCAAAAAGCCCCAGTTGAGGCTGGACTAAACAGCTCTGGGCATGCAAACAACATTCATCCCAACTCAGGAAAATACTCCTGTGAACTGCTGCAAAAACCAGTGAAAGAAAAGCCAGGGCTTCTGGCAAGGCCACTGGCTGAGCAGAGCTGTGCTAAGAACAGCTCTGCACACTAAGCTTTCAGTTTGAAATCTCCACACGTCCCTGAAACAGCACATCTGATACCGGCATGGTTCACCCAGCCCTCCATCCTTTGGAAGGAGATAAATTCACTTCTTCACAATTTACTGAGTATCATTCTATTAGACAAAAAAAAAAAGCAACCAAAACATAAGTTTCTTTTTACTCTGAATGAACTTTAAAGATCTGGCACAGCTCTGACACAAGGACTTGTACAAGCATTTTGGCTAAACTCTCTTCTCTTCCACAACAGCAGTAGTGCATATGCCAGCTAGATCCTGCCTTCCAGTTCGGCGTAGACAGCCTGTCAGCAGGCTGCACCTACACAGGGTGAAGCAAAATGTCTGGAATCCTTCCAGAGGAGAAGAGATCTGTATATGTTTGTATCCTTACTCAGTTCAGTTCATGGTACTCCTGTCAGATCCAGGGATGCCAAAGCTAAAGCACTGGACTCTGGCCACTGTCTGTTCTGGAGCACAATGAATTGAAACCGAGGGGTGTCACATGGCTCATGACTATCCATTATTCTCATCAGGACTCATTAACAATCCAGATTTTTCAGGCCTGCCAAACACAGATGAAGTTGGGAAAGCAGCAAGCAGGTATTTTTATGTTTGAGTTTGCTTTGTTCAATAATCAGGTGCCTCCAAGCCCCAAAGCAACTCCTTTGGCATCCTTGTCAGCGATTCCACCATGAAGCTCTGGGAACATTTCTGAGATGTGCCATTGTGGAGTGCCTCTAGATCTGTGAATAACTATTCAAAGCCATTCTTTTGGTTTTGCCATGACTTTTGGGTGCCTTTCAAGAAAAACAAAAGCCTTTCTCTAAAGCAAAATAAATCTGCTCTTTCACTACAAATAACTGTACTTCACATGGAAGCAGAACAAAACAGAGAGAAAAATCCATGGTTTTGGTACTTGCAAGATTTTAATTGTATCTGTAATGAAAAGCTAGGTTTCTGAGGCGGACTTGGCCATGATTATCACAAAAAAAGGCTCAGGACTGTACTTGATACTTAGTGAAGGGAGCTGCAGGCAAAGTAGGCCATTCCCTGGCACAGCAGATAGCCAGGGCTGTCCCTAAGGCAGCCCACTCTGGCCATGCAAGAGCCCATGAAAGGCTTTCTGCTGCAACAGAGGAATGGGGCCATAGGAGGTAGCAGTCCCTGCCAGAAGTGGCAGTTTCCTTGGCCACCTCCCCAGCTCACCTCAAGCATTCTGTGCCAGCTACACCTCTGTACCTCCCTGCAGTAAAGGCAACCTAAGCCCAGCCATGCCATATCCTCTCTTCCTCTTCAGGGTGATAGCCTTGCACTATCTCCAAGGACAGAGGTTAGGAGACTAAAAGGACAAAGAATATTTAAGTCTCTGAACAGTTTCTAGCAGGTGGGTGTGAGAAGCTAGCTGTAGTTTCCTCTCTGGCCAGAGTGCTCAAAGATTAGGTGCATATCAAGCTGAATTTCATTTTAGCCTGAGTGGTGGCTGCCTGGAGACAGAACTGGAACACTTTGGTGAAACATTTTCATAATAATCATTAATGGGCTTCAGCCTCCAGGTGCAAAGTCCTAACAGCTTTTGCATTTAAACCACTCAGACAGAAAGAGTTACAATAGAAGTATTTAAAAAGTTTTGAGAATGAAACCATCTCTTCTGTACTGTAATTAGGAGAAGAATCTGATGGACACACTGAATAAAAAAAAATTTTTTTGTAAGTGTAACTCTTCCCATAAATGCTTCTGTCCAGCCTCCTAGTACAGTCACAGAAGTTATCAGCTCCTGTGGGAGAATTAAGGGCTGTACAGCTTTAACTAGCCCCAGGATTTTTTGCAGGAAGGTAGAAACTTCCCTTTGGGTGGCTGTGAAAAGGCCTTGTCTGCCTGATTTACACAGGTATGGTGTGAATGGCTCAGAGGCTGAGGCCTGCTCAGCCAAACACCCATGTGTGCATGAAATTAGAATGTCAACATTTGATTCATGCTGCCAGGCTGTGACTGTGAAACAAATTATGTCAGTGGGTGGCAATTGCAATATTAGTCTAAGCAGATAACATTTAGCTAAAAGGAGGGGCTCAGTTCACATTCTTCTCCCTACTATTTTAATATGTCAACATCATTAGATTTTTGAAGGCCTGGAATTTTGGCAGAAAGGAGAAAAACACAGAGGAAATAAAGATATTCTGGGTCATGAGAGGGTTTATGACAAAGCACAAGGCAGCACAATTCAAATAAAGGTTAAGAAATGTCATTACTGCTTCTTACCACATACCTTCACTCCACACAGTTCAGAGTCCTTAAATTTTCTCACACACCTCTTCTCTCCCTCCTATTTAATGGTTTTAAAAAACAGTGACTGGACATACTAGAATGTACATGACAAACAACATCACCTACAGTATGTTAGAAACTGCCTCTTTAGGGAAGAAATGCCATTTACTAATTAATTTTTTATGAAGAAAGCCTTGGAAATGTTTGGCTTGAGCTATCAAACTTCTAAATACATGGAAATAAGAATCAAAATCTGGCTTCTTTTCAATTAAAAAGAAATACAAATTAGTTTTTTAGAAGACAAAGAAAAACAAGATTTTCTAAGTTGCTCCTAGCATTTTTAACTGCATTCACATAAGATCAACAGATTTTTGAGATGTGAAGTCAGTATTTTGTAGTAAATTAGATTTTAGGAAAAAAATGCAGGATATTTAAGACTTTTTGTTGCAGAATTAATAAATAAATACACAAAACTCATCATGCTGTAAAGATGGAAAAGACATCGTAAGAAACAATAATGGTTATTTACTTCTGGCTTCCTCGATTAATTTTCAATAAGCCCTTACACATCAGAAGACTATTTTACTATTGAATCCATCATAACTCTAGCTTCATTTTATTTTCTCGCTTGTCTTAACTAGCAAAATTGCAAAACATCAGTTGAGAGCTTTATTCCATAGAAAACACTCATGTTGCTAATGCTGTGAAAATAATCCAACTTCTAACACTGAAATGTTTATAGTAGTGGTCATTCATTTAGTTGTAGAACTAGGCAACAGCTATCAACTTCCTAGTAAACGTTCAGAAAGATGAGTTTTGAGGCGATTCTGCCAAAATTTTTTCAACTTGACCTTCCAGCATTCTAGCTTTATGTGAAAACCATTAAGAGTGAAATGGCTTGTAGCCACCTCCTCTGTCCGTCACCCCATGCTACATATTCCAGAGCAGTCACACACCTGTACATGTGCCTACAGCCCAGTTCAGTGGTGCTCTCATCTTGAGAATTTCATAACTCGGTCCAATTTTCACTGCTTTCCTCACTTGAGAGGTTTCATTGAAGTTAATGGGCCAAATTAATCACTGGCCTAACTCCATTGACTTCACCAAGGATCAATTTGATTCAATAGGGCTATTCTCTTCAGTAGACTGAGACTGGATGCAAGGATTTCAATGGGAGCAAAGCAGGGAACATAATGAGAAATCCAGATCATTTTTTTTCTTCAGACTTTGCAAAGACTGATTTAAATTGACTTCAGAAAACACACACTGTAGTAAGACATGTACACGTGTGTGGCCCAGCTCCCGTTTCACAAGTTCAAAATTCTTAATCTGTGTTGTCAGGGCAGCTACTACATGGTATACCAGTGATTTCCAAGATCCTGTTAAAGTTCTTATCATGCTTCTCCAGCAAAGTCTTTTTTAAAAAAAACAAGTTTGTGCAAAGGGATGATAAAGATTCAGACTGGAGTACCTTGCTACATGGAAAAAGCAGATAATGCAGATGTAACTGGCACCCTTAATATAATTAAACTTGCTTTACTTATTGTGAGAGATGTTGCAGCAGGACATTTACAAATAATAGCAACAACAAAACAAAAAAAGAGAAATATGCACAGTAGCAGATTGTAATTTTCCTGCCTACTTCATACCTACTTCAGGGTATGCGGGTTTGGAACATTTTCAAAAAGGGGGATTTTTCATCCAAATCTTTCTGAAATGTCCAAATTGGCACAAAACCATTCACAATTCCTTACTCTTTTTCTGTATGATCTAAACTATTAAACTACTCCCTTGAGTTTCCAAAGTCCTCAGAGAAGAAACCTGTTTGCATTAAAAGTTACATCTTTGTCAAAAACCAAACAAGATAATGGAAACATCTTTCCTTCAGTTTAGCACATCACATCCTCTTTACCCCCTCAGTAATTAATAAGGATATAATAAACACAACAGAACGGGGAAAAAAACCAAAACAAACCAAAACCACAAAACTAAAACAACAAAACCAATAAAACAACCAATCAAACTTAGGGACTGTAAAATAATTTTTTTCTCTTTGGACTAATTTATGGTGAGGAAAAAAGTCTGAGGAGAACACCATAGCTCATTTTAAAAGCTCAGCTATTCACTCTGTATAGAAAAGTAAGTGTAAACCATCAAACCTCTCCAAAGGTAATTTGGTAACAGTGCTTACAAAGAGAAAAGCAAAAAAGACAGCGCTAAGACTGCAGGAAAGATTCTTTCTTTATGGTGTAGTGACAGCCTTGTAACTTCTCCATTATGATGGGAACCACAGCATAAAGATTGCATTATCATCTGTGGTTAACTGTCAAATGCATTTTAATGCTTTATTTGGAAAAGCTAAGTTAAACACAAAACAATCCTCCTCCTCTTAATGTATCCATCTTTGAGAACGTAAATACAGCTCATACTTGTGTGTCCAAGTGTGGGGAGTTAACTGTATTCTTTCAGTTTCATGTAAATTCCTGAAGATCAGAGAGCTGAGTAAACAATATTTTGATGTAAACAGATTATCAACATGAGAGGAATGACCGTCTGGTCACCCGTGGGGGTTTATTCACTTAACACTTCCACCCCATAAAGACAATTGTGTGCAATCAATGCATATAGGGCCTTTCACTGGGTTGCTAAGTGATACGTAGTGTCAACAGAAAAATGTGTGATGTACAGAAGGGCTGCTGAACAGCCAAGAGAAAACACCACACATGGATGATATTTTAAACTTAATTCAGGGCGTTATGAAGATTGTGACAGCCACAGTGGCTGACCAGAAAGCACTTCAAAAATTTGACTTTATAAAGTTGGATCTCCCATGTATGTAAAGAGTTTAATTTGGTAACAAGTGAATCACAGTGCAGAACAGTAGCTGGTTCAAATAGGAAAAGCCAACCCAGCAGGGAAGCACTGAATATTCATTCACTGGAAGGCACAGCAGTCATTTTACAATCCAGGCTTCAATATATGAGCAGATCATTTGTCTAAGATTGTATATGCATTCTCTCATTTTCCTCATCTCTGGAAACTATTTTAGTAAAAGCCCAGAAGCTGTTTTCAACAGTTTCTTCAGAATTTCTAAAGAAAGGAAAGAAAGTTGAATGGCATCACATTGCCCCATACAACCATGAAAACCTGTTTTGTGGGACATTCTTGAAACCAACCCAGAAAGAAACCCTTAAGAGGTTTTGTATTTATTTACCCATTCTTTCCCCACCACCCACTTGATAGCTTTTATATTCAAATGCAAACTATAGCTGCCTTTGTTCTAAGGATTCAGTCCGATTTTGGTTTGATTTACAGAACAAATCCTGAGAAATCCAATCTTTTGCTGCATTTTATTTTCTAATACAGCTACCCAGTACACACAAAACTTTCAGTCCTCCAGACTTTTCCATATCACTTGTGATGATAGGTCAGCTTACTGACATGTTCAAACATTTCTTTGAGACCACAAAGTTCCTCACTGGATCATTAATGTTATTTTCCACAGAAAATATTTCCCAAACTTGCGGACTTTTCCTTATAAGATGTTAGTGAACTCTGTGTTCCCCAGGCTGCTCCAGACAATATGTGGGCAACATGAGGCTCTATGGCGACAAAAGTGATTTTGAATGGCTTAACCATAACTCTGTCATATGTATCAGACAGGCCTAGCTAAGCTTGAAAAATCTCTTGAGTTTTCAAAGAGTTAATTTTTATTAATTTATAGAAAGTTTTTTTCTTCAAAGGGATTTGTAGTTAACGTATTTTGTGAGAACTTCACATGAGCATGAAAAAAATTTATCAAGAGAACCTTATTCTGAAATGCTGCCTGGGTTCAGGTTATTGAAGATTGTTACCAGAGTTTCTGAGCTACAGGTAACCAGATGGTGACCTATTCATGAAACTCAACTTCCCAAATGCATTTGTAGCCTTCAGCCCAGGCCACCCAAAGCAATACCAACTTGAAACATGCACTAAATTTTTCAAAGCACAATGAGGTAAAGCCAAGTTCAGCTAGAAATACTTAATGCACTATAGATAATAATGCCATGACTCCTATTTAGGTAATACCTAGCAAGTAGGCATGTGGCATATTTATTCTTGGAAATCGGAGATGGGCTCTGCCCTGAAGAGCTTGCAAGGTGGTTAGGCTAGCCAAGTGAGAAAAGGACATAACAAGCAGGATTAGGATCTGACGCGGCATTCTTTAAAGAAAATAAAGAGAAGCCCTTCCACTGGAAGGCAGAAGAGTACTGCCAAGAAAGGAATCAACCTGTTTCAGAACAGAAGGATAATTAGATGTGGGATCATTTCACAGTAAATTGTTTCCTAAACCAGCCAGGTTGCTGGATTTCTAAACTGAAAATACAACAAGTCAGTAAAGAGAAGTTTGGAACTCTATCTTTGGAAATACACCTAGGAATGAGGTTCCTTAAACAATCAGTTTGTAGCTGAATTTGAGTTAATAGATTAGATCTGATCTTTATTAAAAATAACTCATAGAACATTATTCCTTTTAATACTAATAGGTATTAACCTCAAAATAATCCAATAATTTATCAATAATAATACAATCTCAGTCAAGAATTGAATTTTATTTTCATCCTCAAAGAATTGGCAGATTGCCTGGAAAATAAGTATAAAAGATTTATCTTTCATCTATGGAACTCCCATTCTGGTCAGAAAAGCTCTATACAAAAGCTGAAGCTAGAATATCTATCTTCCTTACATACTGGAAAAAATTTTCCCTATCAACCAATCCCTCCCTCCTCTCCTCCCATATGCTGTGTTATATTTTGGTAACAATAATTTTGAAGAATTAACAGGAAAAAAGAGGGAAAGGCACAACCTACAAGTATAGCAAAGCTTTCATGTAATTCACAGTGGTCACCTCAGCATAGCAAACAGAGCACTGCTCCAAGAAAAGGGTAAAGTAAATGGGACTGAGCACAGATTCTGCTGAGGAGCAGTATGTACAACCTATGGAAACATCTCACAGGCTGGCAACAAGGCCAATTCTTCTAAAGGACTGGCAAATTTATGTACTACCTGGAGCTGCATAAGTGGTGTAAAACACCAGTTTGGATTTTGCTAGTTCCAGGCCCCTTGGGCTGTCTGACACGGAGGCCATGTCAGATCCTACCTCTTTATGCCAATTCTAAAATAACAAGTCATAACTCAGAGCTGCTGAAAGAGGTGGTCCTAGGCTACATCAGGGCCAGAATAATTTGGGAATAAACTTGCTACATCTTTAGCTCAGACAATGTTGGGATAAAATAGTTTGCCTTGGTTAGCAATAGTACTCTGTTCACTCTTAGAAATAAGTGGCTTTCTGTGTTTACTTGTTACAGCCACATGACATATTTCAAGCCTTGTTTGAGAAGTGTGTCTAAAAATTGCTTCGCTAGACAACTCTTTCAGTCTTGGACTTCCGTATTTAAAGAAAAACACAGACAATCTACTTGATAACAGTTTATAAAGCATGGAGTTGCAGGCTCTGTTCCAGCTTATTCCTGAACACCCATAAATTTTGACATTCTGCTTATCCTAGCTGTCAGGCTTCCATCTATCTAGATGCTGTGTTAGAGATTAACTCAATCAATAGGAGGAAAATGACTTACCCTGCACTAAGCTCTGAGACAGAGCAGAGAAGTCAGGTTGTTCACAGAGGAAGGTCCAGAGGGGTAGGACTCTTGTAACATGCTCTCTGAATTTCAAAGACAGAGATATTTGTCTGTGATCAGTGAGAAAAGGGCATTATATCATGGATGTGCCATGTAAAACTACAAACTGTTTCTGGTGTTTTGAATTTGAGCTCACAACATGACATAACCATTATTCAGTTAAAATATTTTTTCTAAGCACAACATTTTTTAAATCACATCAGAACATGCTCAACGATTATCCTCCTCTGCTGTATTTTTCCTGCTTTGTTACTATAAAGGAAGATGAAATAGAGAAAAACAGAACAAGAAACAGACACATTTTCTTCTAAAAACTTTTGGAAAGAAAAGGACACCAGGGAAGTTTCATCCACTAAATTATTCCTCAGTTTTTCCATCAGCATCCATCACTCTCTGAATGTCATATCTGCTTTTAACTTTCAGAAAAGCAAACTTGGTTCAATCCAGTAGTACCTGAGCTAATGTGTCTAATGCCAAAGTAGACTCAGATGTTCTTGGACAAGGTATGTTCTACTTTTATGTATATTTAAGATTGAAAAGAAGCAAATAACTCTGACAGCAGCCCTAATGCACATGAACTATCAGTTTAATCTGCCTTTCCTTAGGTAGGAAGTAAGCTCCCAAAAGATGTTTGCTGTACAGTGTAAAATAAAACTACAAACTTGATTCTGGCTTTATCAGCAGATGTTTTGCTTTTGGCTAAAACAAAATTAAAATGGGCCCAAAGTCACAAATTTGGTCTTTTCTTTCTTGAGTCTGCACATTGCTATTTCGAACACTTAAGTGTATGTAATTGCATAGTCAAGTAGCAATCCATACAGGTTTCAAGTGTGAGGTTGCACTGTTAGCCAAGTTAATCTCACCAACATCAATTCCAGTCTGATCTGCCCTCCCCATGAGAGCAAAGAATGTGAAATATTCCTATAAAAAAGGCTCATTCTAAGCAGCTTGTTCTTTCGAATGGAACATCTCTGATACAGCCTCAGGACCCACAAGACTCAGAGTGAAAATTGTCTCAAAGGGCTTGTTCCCATTGAAAGGTCTATCAAGAAAGGCTGGTTTTGCTGCTGTGGCTGTCACAGCACCTCTACCCCTGCACTGTTGCGTGCACAAGGTCTCACCAGCACCTGGACCATTGCTCTTCTCACTTTGTTTTTTTAAGCAAACTTAGACACAGCTGCAGGTTGCTCACAGAGTGGAGGATGGTTCTCAACATCATTGCAGTCAGGGATTTCTGGTTTAATAAGCAGGATTAAACCTTATAACTCCTCTACCCATGCTCCTCCACCCTCTTAACATCAAACCAAAAGGCTTACTGCAGCTATATAAAGAGCATTTCCCTAGCCCACACAGAGGGATGTGCACTTTAGCACTCTAGTTGCTTGGAGGAAATTTCTTAGGAAGAGAACGAGGGGTTTGATCTATTTCCATTTAAGAGAAATTCAGCAATATAATGTTCATTTTACCTTACAGCACTGGTGCAATTAAGTTCAGCCTAGCTGAAATACCAAGCCAAACATAGGAACATCACTAGACAACACTGCCAGACAATAGATGAGCCTTAAGCTTGACATATATTAACAGGTAGCTTGAAAGGCTGGAGGAGAAATCTCAGATGCTGTAACTGTTGTTAGGACTGACTACAGCTGGTTAATACTGGAAACTAAGTAGTAAGGGCTTAAGTGGAGGTGTCTCAGGGGAACACTTGGCCAGCACTAGATTACAGCAACCAGTCTTGGGGAAATCCATCCTCAGAACATTCTCAAACCCCCTGTCATCAGAAACAAAGGAAATGTTTGCTACTAATTTCTGAGACTATGGACAGATGAAAGGACTGTACAAGTATGTTTCAACAATACTGAAAAGCTTTTCCATATAAAGTAGCCAATTTACTGTTATGGTTACACTTAAGTCAATTAAAATGTTTTATTTGCAGGAATTTGAATCTCTTACCTTCATTAACATTTAGCAGTAAATGGGAGAAAAAAGGTAAATAAAATATTATCTGGCTTTTTAAAGGTCATTCCAGCCTGATCATTATAAAGAGCTAGCTAGGAATACAGAGTATGTGCCTTTGTGTGGATTTAATACCACTAGCCAGTGCAGAACAGTATCACTAAAAGACAGCAAACAAAAAGTCAGTGGCCGAAGAGTCCATAATGCTGGTGTTTAACACATGCTTAATTACAGCCACCCTTTGTTCATCTGACTTGTGATAATTTTCTTTTTTTACTTAAACCTCCCATCATAAATCTCCCTCATCTCACAGCATTTAACTGATGCACCTATTCTTAGCACCTGCTTTTAAACAACCCTAGGCTAGCAATCTACACTGCTGAAATTACATACCTAATACTTTGCATGCCTTTACCAAAATAGTCAGCCAGGTTCTGGAATCTGGGTCCTACCTAGGCTGGAGGGTGCTTAGGAGGGCAACCTCTTCACTGTAATTAGGCAGTTATTGCAGTGCCTTACTCCAAGAACATTCATATTTCTGTTTATTAAAAAGAATAACATGGTATTCAAAATGCACTGTTACAAACTTTTTTAAACAAAGATTTTTATTATTTGTAAATAGATGTTAGTTTTAACTAACCATGCAGAAAGACCTGGTGTTTTTAATGTATAAAAATGTATTAGACCAGACTAGAAAAATAAAAAATATTTGTGCTTCTGTGGGCAAACATTTATACAAACACACAGTCTACATTAAGCTTGTTTCTGTCTTATCCCATTTTACTACATTCCTGACTGCTGATTCTAAAAAGAAAACAGGAATGCACCGAAAAACACAGAATTACCACAGCAAAATGCCCCTCAGGAGCATATATGGCATTATTTTCCATCATATCCTTGTCCTTGGTAAAAAAATTATCTTCAATGCAAAACTACAAAAAATTTCACATCAAATCAGTTCTTGTCTGACATAAGGGTTCAAACACAGTCTAGCTAGAAAGTTCAAATGCTGCAAATATCCATTCTGAAAGTGCAATGAACACTAACCCACCTACCCCTAAAGACCAGAGTGAAGTAGTACCTTAAGAACCTTAAAACTACAGTATCTGAGAGACTTTAATGAAGGGCTGAAGTAATCTGTCAGGAATCTTACAAGCAACTGAACATCCCAATTCACATCACATGAATCAAAGAGCACAAGTTGCCGTGAAATCCCCAGAAATTCAAGGAGGGTGCAGACTAACTAAATTTACACATGGGTGTATACTGAAGTTTCAATGAATATTTAGCTAAGGATAAACTGCTCTGCCTAAATTAAACTTTCATAACCACAAAATTTTGAACAGGATTTCCATAATTTTCAAGACAGCTAAAACTCCCACTAAATATTCAATGCTTTAGGTTTTTGCAGTGGATACTTCATATAGTTTATCAGGCAGTCATATATTGTTCATATGCAAGAGGACTTACAGAATGCTAAAATAATGAATATATTAGAAGGCAATTTTCATATTCTTTATTTTTTCTCCTCGGTTATCTTTTCTGCACACAGGCATTACAACCTCTGTGTGTTTTACAAGGGAAAGTGATGCGCTGGAAGTATGTGTCATCTCATATTCCTCTGATTTCACCTTCCCCTGCTCTCTTCCACCAGAATATGCATGTGGGTAAATAACACTGACTTTTATCTTTGTAATGTAATATAGATTACCTACTGTGGATAGTTACCTATGTCGTCGATGATATATTTCAATGCCTTCTGTGTAAAATCTATAGTGTCATAACACATGTAAGAAGAATTTGGCAATAGTTTTCATATTTAAAAATAACAAAAAATAATTCAGTAGCTCAATAACATTTCATAAAGTTGTCTCAAGCTTGGAAAATTGTATCCTTAGAGAAACATATTTAAAAATAACATTCAGAGCCCAATGTCAGTATTTTCTTATTATAAAAGTGGTTGTTGGTTTGGTTTTTTTCAGTTTTGTTTCTTTTCTTTTACAGAGAACCTTTTCATTTCAAATTTTTGACAACTGTATTGCAGAAGAATGAAAAGTAATAAAGGTATTTGCAAAATAAATTGGTTTTATGCAATAGTTTTTTCCTAAACTCTTTCAGAACCACAAGTGAACAAACCAAAAATAGTTATTACCAATGTGTCCAGCAAACATTAACAACTTAGATTTTATAGGACTCTTGTGAGGTTGAGGATAATTAAATCCTTGCGTTTTTTTCCCACAGGAGTTGTGGTTGTGAGAAGGCAGTATTTAAAGAAACAGGATTAACAGACATGGGATTAAGACTATAACCTGAATCTCAGCAATCAAATTTGAAGTCTTCCAATTAAAGCTTTACTCTGGCTAAGCTAGTGGACAGGACAGCACATACTGCATTGTTAAAATAAATCTACAGCATCAATATAAAACATAATGTAATTATATTTTACCATATTATTCTGAGTAAACCCATCAGTGATCGAAGCTGCAACAGAATCAGATCAGCTTTGTGAATGCAGAACAGTGCCTAAGATGCCACACGCAAAATGGGTCAGGGAGTGGGAGAGAGCGGCTCCTGTGGATGGGAGATGGGCACCTGCCAAAGGAGTTGATCAGTGTGCAGAGGAGTTGTGACCGAGTGCCAGACTATATGCATAGAATTTGGCTCAACATAATTAGATTGCTTTAATAAAGCAAGAGCTGACTTAAACGTTTCTGTCAAGTTTAAGGTTGGTTTTTAGAAGCAAGTCATAACAAATTGTGAAGTAACACAAAGTTATACTGCTGAGGAAAAAAATAAAACCGATTATTAGTAATCCTTACTGAGATAAAGATTTTGTCTAGTGTTATAATTGCCATAACCACAGCACACACTGAACTTAAATGTGGCTTTGAGGACAAATGAGGCAGGAAAGCTCTTGGCTAGTTCCAAAGCAAGCTATTCTAAAACTGTATTTCACAAGCAGCTGGCTAGAAAGCGTTTATACAAGAGTACTGTAAGAACTGCTTTGGGCAAGGTTGGCCATTACCCCGAGCCCACTTTCTTGACAGGAGGAGTATAAGGAGCACAAATACAGTATTTTTTACTTTCTGCTGCTACTTCTGGAATGTAAAACGTATAGGAGATCTGGAGGTGAGGTTTTAATTGCTGATTTAGGGATACTTGGTAATTAACTTCATTATCTTTGGAATGTAGTTTTCTGTATGACCTAGTAACCAAGCAACAGGAAGAGTAACAATGCAAAAGTGTGATAACCAAACTCTTCTTTATTTGATACAGAAATTATATTTTCAGGCTAATCATTATTTCTTATTCCATGCATAAATTTATTTCTGTCTAATACTGGAAATTTCTGGACCAAAGAAGGAAAATGCAGTTAACATTAAACAAATTGAATAGTTGGGAGCAGGATTATACCACATCTTAATGTGGCCTGCTGTTCAGTATTCACCAATAAAATCTTGCACATGCCCCGGACATACGTAGGAGGATCACTGTTCCTATTGTCAAGTTTTGTCAGTGTTGGCTTACCCCCACAGAGAAGAAACACTTAGAGCTACATTGCTCCTTCTTTAACTCAGATTACCATCACCAAGCACCAACAAGTCTTGGATTCAAATCACACACACAAAGACTTAAGGGACAAGTATGTACAACAATATTTTTCAATGTAGCTATTAAAAGTCACGGTCTAGTCTGTTACACCTGCATGAGCATTCAGCATAGGCACAATCACCTTATTCTTTGGTGTGCAGATAGGTTTGTTTTGGTTAGCTCAGAAAGCAACTCCTCCAAAGCCAAAACCAGAATTCTGAGCAACACAAAGACCAGTGAGGAAAGACTGTTTTGGCAAAGAAACATTGCAAACAAGTTTCATACAGAGTGTGGGAAGGTTTGCACAGCCCTTAGGAAGTGTTTTCTACTCTTTAATTTGAGAAACTCTTTCTCAAGAGCTTTGCTATTTAAAGGAATCAATTCCCAGCTTTCATGTGCTATATCTTTAACAAGATGGGGCTAATCAAGTCTTCAAACATAAGAAAGATCAAAGACTATATCTGTAATAAACCAAATGATATGTGTCTGGCATGTATTGACAAGGCTACGTGGCTTTGGCTGTTCACTTTCATTATTACTAACATTTATCATACAAAAATCTAGATGGCATACTAGAAGTTCCCTAACTTTCTAGCAAAAATATTGTCAAACAGTAATAACATTTGACCTCAGTTTTACCTTCTTAATACCTGCAGTGATCTGCAAGCTCAAACTACACAGCAGCACTTAGAAAAAAATTAAGCCTGTCATTAGCACACAGTAAATTTGAAGAACAATAGTTTTAGGGTAAAAACATTAACTATTCCTCGACACCAACACAACCTAGAAGCACTATACAGCTCCCTTGATGAACCCTTTAAAGCACCTTCTGAACATCAGTTAAGCCTGCCTCCCTCCCCTTGAGGTATGTGGCAGTTACTGGGGCCATTTTCTAGATAGGCCTGTAGGGTTTGAACTTAATTCAGCAGAGTATTAGCTCAGAGATCTGATTCTCCTCTGCTCTAACTAATCAACAATGCTGCTTCCCAATTAAAAGAGCCTGCAGAATCTCTTGTGTTGCCTGGCATATAGAGTTTCAATATTATTTTCTTCTTTCCTTCTTGTAATTTTCCTGTCTGTGCTTGTGCAACAGTTCTTTGGACTTGCAGCACAGAGGAGAAGCAGCAATCATCTTTTTCACAAACTTTTAAATAATTGCTATAACAGATCAGATAAAAAAATCTCTCATCAGATTGATGATTAATAGAATCCATGTTTATCTACTTTAAACAAGAATATTCCCCTAAAGGTAGTGAGGAAGTAAGTCACAAAAATAACAATAATACATATTTTAAAAAAAACATAAAATGAACACTATCACAGTAATTTGCAAAATTTCAATCTCGACTGGGCACAATTGCATTTTATTTTAAGGTCATCCTAGAAGACTTAGGTTATTTCCAGAAGTTTTTCACTGAAAATATGTCACCATATTTCCTTCTAACGTAATACAAACCAAGGCCTGCTACAGTTGTGTGACTTACAACATTAACAGGACATCTGCTTTGTGAATATGGGCCTGCCTTTGAAAACAAAAGGAACAGGAAGAAAAAAAATGTTTACACCTACAACACACTCTCTCTTGTATTACAAGAAGATAAAATGTTGAAAGGCATGCAGAGCTGAAAAAGTGGCTCTGCTGATGCCTCTAGATGACCATAGCAGTTGGATTTCAGTTATCTGTTATTCAGCAATGGCTTCCAATCCCATGCCTCACCGTGGAGAGAGACCCTAGAGACAAAAGCCTTTTTGACTCAGAACTGTGAATCACATTACAGTATGCATCAAATACTTCAGTTCTGATCCATATTTGGTGTGCCATAGATTACAAAATTATCAGAAAAATAAGAAAATACAACTAAGATAATACATTCAAGATGAAACCAGGTCCAGTATTTAAGGATCTTTTGAGCCTTCACTGAAGGAAACAATTTCAATACGAGGCTTAATAGAATCTTTGCATTTCCATTGTGTCACTCTGTTCTAACAAGTCTCCTATGCAATTTCTGAATAGCATGCCTTTTCTCAGATAAAATAACAGTTACCACTTCATCCCACACACTGCACAACTGCGTAACCATTTGTTAGGTCCTGCCTCAGACCCAATTCAACCTTTTTCTATGCTCTCTCCTCAGTAGTGTCAAAGTTCTAGCAATCTAAGTTTTTGCAGTTTCTTTTAACAATGTATTCTGCCTTTTAAGGCAAGCTAGCTGTCCACAGGTTATAACAGTCTTTGCTCCTCAAATGTTCTGGATCATCTGCCCTGCTAATTATCCATCAAAATCTGTATGTATTGGACAGAAACCAAACTGTCAAAAGGAACTGATCTAATCTCTTATATTCAAGTGTCTTACTTTGTGTCATACGTCAAGACATTTCTTATTCTGGGACATCACGAAATGTTGGCACATAGGAGCAATCCAACATTTGGAAAACTTTTTAGGCTGGACAGCCACCTATTATCCAGTAAGCAAGAATAATTCAATGGGAATTTACTGGAACAGATATACACTGTGTTTTCACAGATGTCCCAGTATGTCTGTATCAGTGACTATTCTGTTATTTGTCTATTAGCTTTTCTTTCACGCTGCAGCTCCTTTTCAACCCTCAGTAAGAAGAGCCATCCAAAAAAGGCTCAGCCATTTCTTCTAATTACTTATTAACAGCTCATAGAAATGACAGCCAAAAATGGAGTCTAGTAGCCCTCAGTTTAGTGCAGTCACCATTTCCAGTGATCATACAGATTGTATATATGTATATAAGCAAAAAAAAAATTATTTTCCTCCCACTTGTTTAGTAACAGATGACAAGAGAATCCTGCCAGCACCATGGACTCAAGGTAGAGAGGGAATAGACCAAACCTGTGTTACAAGGCAGCTGAAAACCCTCACAGAAAATCGTCAGCACTTTCTGACCAGAGGATTCATTCCAGCATGCCTGCTCTTTAGCTCTTTGACAGTGTGAGACTGATGTGCACATCAGAAAACAAAGCAAGCGCCAAAGGCCACCTGAATTGCACGATGGCCCTAAATTCTGTTTTGGCCTTATCCAGGAATATAAGTTAATCAATTATTTTAGACATATAACTATGAATATTTACAAATAAATACAGATATATGAATAGAAGCTAAAGAAATATAACCTAAAATAAAAATACTGTGATTCGGAGATGATGCAGTTTAATTTTCTCTTGAAGGAATCACTTTATGCTGTGCTACAGACAAGTACATCTAAATATATTTAACAAACAACGTTGTTAAGTGTTAATTACCACAGTGATGTTGGGAAGCTCAGACCATAAGGCACATTGATACAGTAAGTATGAAATTCAAAAGCTTGATAAGGGAAGGGGTCTCTGTCTCTCTTTTGGAACTCTGTAAATCTTTAGTGAAGAAGCCAGGAACCAGATTTTTAAGGTGATAAAAATGTAATTACACATCTAAATGGGACTTTCAAAAATTACCGTACACCTGTCAACTTTTTAAAATCAAGACAGCATCTTCTATTTTGTATGGCCAGACTTCATATTACCCATCCCCCTCCAGGTCACTCAAGAGTCTCCTCTGTGATAAATCATAGGGGATGAGGTCTTCCCATGGAAGTTGGCTAACAGACCAGAGAAGGGCATGAGGCAGCTATGCTACAAATTCCATGGGCATCATGATGATGCTTCTGGTTTCCTGTTTCCCTCTACCAAAACATCAGCATTTTCCAAGAAAAGCAGTTGGTTTATTGCTAGAGAAACTTAGTATGACATCCAAATATACACTATGAACACTTTTAAGCAACCCTCTTTATTACAAAAAGCCACAAACACCTGCTTTCCACTCCAAATGCAAACTCAATTTCTTCTTGAGTCCAGTAAAAGCAAAAGTGTATCAAATATAGCCATCAGTTTTAAACATAGACATCCTGGCTCTGTGATGCCTGACTACCTGGCTTAGAGCTTTACTCAGGAGCAGATCAGGCCTCTTCTCTCCCTAAAGCAGGTCATCTTCAGGATCTGCCCTATTCGTGCATAGCTAAGGTATGTATTCACTCATTCTCCAGCATCACAATGCTCTTCATTCTCATATCCTGAGAAGGTCTGAAATAGGCATTTGGCATTTCAAAATGATTAAGAAGAGCAGCAAACTAATCAAATGTTATTTCTAGCAAATAAAGATCCTAATTTTCTTTGGTTTCAGAATATTGACAATCACCTGGACTCAAAATTCATTTTAACAGTTAGGATGAGAACTTAGTATAGGTCTGTAACTTGCTCTTCTTCCTAGAAGAGTCTACACAAACAATTACAAAGCTTGACTGGAGAACTGGCCAGCATATCATGCTGGTCAATTATTTGCCATGCTAGAAATGCATCACGATAATGACACAGTGAGGGATTGTAAGGCAATATTGTTTCCCCAGAAGCCTTTGTCTAACAAGGTAATTTATGACCTGTTCTGGAATCCAGTCTTTACAAAACCATAAATTCACACTTGTACTCGACTTCAAAGGGACCATTATCAGTAAAGGTGGCAGAAGGCATCAGACTGCTGCAAGCTAGATAAACAGATAAGTGATACTTTCATGGGTTTCTCCTCTAGGTCTGCTAACAGGACAAAGGCACCTAAAGGTGCAGCTGCTCCTCGGCATTTGGCCCTGTTATTTGCAAAGTTCACCACTGAATGTGCTACTTCCCTTTTACAAGGTGAGGAAAGCCTTGCTCACTCAAGTGTAAAAACTCACAGCACTAGCAGAGCTTTGAAAGCTCTTGCAATAGCCTATCAATGCTTACCTAGGAGCTGATGCTTTCCTGTGAACAACACAACATATCAAACAAAAAAGAAGGGAAAGCAAAACTCCATAGAGTCAGTGTTTTGCATCCTGAAGAAAAATAAAATTAAAGCCCTGCAGAGCAGCCAGCTTTAGCTGTGTGCATCCACAACTGGAAAAATTCTCAGGGCTTTTGCAGTGTTCTCTCTGTAGTACTGGATAAGCAGTACATGTGTTTGCATTGGTGCTGCTCAGTTTGGCTGAACCCCTTTCCTGAAGGTAGGGGATCAGGGGCCTCTGGGGGCAGTGCTGCATGCAAAAAAGAAAAAAAAAAAAGCCAGATTTATACTCGCTGCCTTTCAAACAAAAGTCTACCAATTTTGAGACAGTCTTTCTTGTCACACTGGAAATTCACAGCTCCATACATTTGAAAACAATACTTGAATAATCCCATTTTATTGGAGCAACAAAAGAGTGGTAGGGAAAGCAGGCAGCTGTCCCAGGTGATTAACTGTTCTGGATACCACCAATCTGCCTGATTAGCCACCCAGACTGCATGGGCTAGGTCAGTAGCTGTTGACAGAGAGCAGTGCCTTAGAAGTACTCCCTTGCAGACAGTTAAAACTCCCACCTATCCTTCCATCTCTTCTAGAGAGATTAATTAGTTCATGTTTACACAGTGCTATGAAGATCTAAAGAGCTGAGTGGGATCATGGGTGCTGACCAGAATTGTTTCTCGTTACTGCATTGGAAGTGAACATGGCATTGCTATTCCTACAGAACAAATGCCTTTTTTTCTGGCCCCACTATCTAGCAGCGATTGTGCCCTCTAGTACAGGAACAGAGACTCTGCACCAGAAGTTGGACAGTGCAGGCTGGAGAGAAGATGAAGCACAGCATGAAGGGAGGGATTCAACTGAATAATGCCAACTCATAGAATCTAAACACCTCTAACCCAGACAGAATACTGTAGATACTCTACTGCTGAGAGCCATTAATCTACGAATCACATTTTTCATTCCAGATTCATGTAGAACTGTCTTCTGATTGAAATTCAGTCCTCTCTGGGATGAGACCAGAGTTGTTCTCACTTGAGTTTTCTGTGCTGAGAGAAATTTAGGCCATTAGATTTGTACCCTTGACAGATATAAATACCTTGCAAAAACATTATATGAGATAAGATTATCAGTGGACCCTGACTGAAGGGCTGGATTACAGATTCAGTACAAGCAGCATTTGCTAAGCACCATATTCTCCAAACCAGCCCTTAACCCTATTATTGTCAATGCTATAACTTTGTCTTTTCAGTTGAAGTTTTGAAGGCATCTGTGGCAAAATTAGCTGGTGTCCTTTAGACATTTATTTGGCCTGGCTAGTCAAAGAAGCTTGTTCAGTCTTCATTCATGGACAAACTTACTTCCTGGCATCAGATGCACAGTAGAGACAATGTCCAAGTAACTTTAAGGCAAATGAAAGTTTTGCTAGGAACTTGATACACAGATTTACATTATTGGCTGATTTGCTTAATTTCTGCAACCACTTCTGACATGCTGAAGAAAAAGTGCTAACACTCTTGCTTGAAAGTCTAGTAAGGATTGTCTGTGTTAAACTGACAGTACTCTGCTCTGCCAGAAAAGATGCTGGGCTTCATGGAGGGACACCTTGCCATCTCCTAGGGAATTCTTACTTGTGACAGTGACACTGTTCCCCAAGAAAAGATACTGTCTTTCTTTAAAGGGTCAAAGCTTGCTGCAAAAGCATGATGGGTCTGTTTGATATTGCTGTTGAAGAAAGTATTTGAAAAACATGCACATGCTGCAAGTTGGCAGGCCCTGGTATTTTAGTCACAGCTCATCACCAGCAAGCCGTGTTTACAACTACTCTCTCTCAGAACTCAGTCACAAATTTCCCACTTCAGAGTGTATTAAAGAAAAGGAGTTGTACTTTAAGTAAGCAAAAAAACCCTCCAGCATTAGAAAAAATGCAAAGCAGTGGGCAGCTGCAAATGATACTGAATACAAGTATTCCAGTAACAATTACCAATTCCCTCCATCACAAATGACAGTTAACTTCAGTTTCCCTCCATGACTTCTACTAGTCCCTAAAATACATGCCATTCAGGGGGAAACTGAATGCTGGTTTCAGCAGTATCGAAGACATTTTAAAACTTGCTCTGTAGCCAGTCTAAGCAAGATATAGTGATGTGGCCCCTTAATCTTCAAATAGCAAGAATCCCTGGTTCATTGATCTAGGAACTTTCTTATTTAACTTCAGGAAAAACAGAACACAAAACCCAAACCAAAAACCCAACAACAACAAAATACACCACCAAAAAACCAAAACCAACAAACACACAAAACTAGCAAAACCAAACCTAGACCAGGAACACAGTCACATCCTCAGGGCAAGGAACATTTGCTGTCCAGTCTCACCGTATGCCTCACACTGCTCTTTCTTGAAAGGCTAACTCCTTACCTGAGCCAACACTGACACAGTAGGACATCCCAATGCTTGAATCAAAGCAATGTCCACAGATAATTGGAAGAGCAGCCCTTACTCTCCTTTGGCCCCGCTCTTTCTTTTTCCGCTCTACTCTCTCTATCCCAGAGGCCTAAGCAGCAGAATGTTATGTACTCAGGTCCTACTCAAAAAATGCAAATCAACTTACATACAAATATATCCACTTCAGAAGAGGACAGAACCCTTATTATCAACCATCAAGTGCTAAACCCAATACTTTGATTGTTGAAACAACAAAGACTCCTACCTATCTCACTAGGAATAAAATTGAAGCAAAATCTTGTACTGTAAATGTCCTGTGTGCTATAGTTTGCTACCAGACCTTATCACAGATGAACAGATTGTAACATTTTATAGTTCAGAGGCTGACTTTTTATGAGTACCTCATTTCAAATGCCTTTCACGGTCCCCTTTTCTCCCCTGCTCCCCAGAAGTCTTGCACCACAGGTTCGGCCTCTGTTCCTCACACTCTATTACATGTTTTTCCAAGGTTGTTTTTTCCTTTTCTATGATTTAGAATCTGGCCTACAATTTCACATATAAACTTAGGTCAGAGTCACTGTGTCTAACAGAAAGGTCTGAAAATTGCTTCCTGAAACAAGGGTGCAAATATATATTAAAAAAATATGTTGTAATAAAGGTTAAAAAATTCAAACGCAACGTATCCATAAAAATGAAAAAATAACAGCTCACAAACCACTTGCTCAAACACTCCAATTCAAATTATGTTTACAGACACGTCACACCAGCCCAAGAAGGTATGTATCAGCAGTAGTACCAGCTGTGAGACTGAAGGAACAGCAATCAAGTGGCATGCTCTAAGCTACAGAACACAACTATGTTGGAGGGAAAACAAGAATGCCAAAGAGCTCGACCTCAGTAGTCCTGTGCAAGCCACAGGGACACCTATCCTGTCTTATCTCCTAAAATTTCCTCCTAAGGAAATGCCAGCTGCAATACTTCTGCCCAAGCTTCTTTGGAACATTGGATACATTTACAGATTTGTAAATGCTGAAGCTAGGAGGAACTTCAGCAAAGCTCCTGCTTGGCCTCCTGCATAAAAAAGCCTAGACCACCCCATCAATCAGCCTTACCTAAGATGCAAAATTAGCAGAGATTTCACCATAACTATGTCTCCATCTCCAGCCACCAAACAGCCATCCATCTTACTCATAATTCCAAACTGTGATGGTACTCTGCCTCTCACAAAGCTATTACTAAAGCTATACTGAATTTTTCTGTGCAACATCACTTCTTCACTCCCTGGGTAAAAAAAGAATGAAACTGAGACCTGCATCCTGTCCTCTCAATCTCCCAAGTCTTTAGGGAAAAAGAGGCAGCAGTGTTAACACTAATAAAATGAATGAGCCCTGAATATTGAAAAGTGACATGAAAATCATACTTTCTGCCAATTTATTGTCTGTCATTTGTCAGTAGTCCAGTTCCTATATTTTTCAGTAAGGCAAAACTTCTTTTACTGCAGTCAAAATTTTGCTCAAATAAAGCTTAAATGATTAAAACCCTAAAAAGAAAGAACACATACTTGAGTCTTTTAAGCAACGTATCAGTCACTAACTGATAGCTTGTGGGAACTTAAAATTGCCAGTGCAGCTTGGACTCTATTTGCCCATGCAATGGACCAACCTCAGCTGCTTTAAAGCAAGGAGCAAGAAATCTCACAATGAGGATATAAGGGATAATCTATGCCTGCCATTGAGGTCTCATCCCATCTCCTCTCAGACACCCACACTGCTGTTGAAAAGCACTGTGGCTAAACCCAGCGTATTTAAGGTCAAGCTAGTTGACACACATTGCTAGTCTGTTCAGTCCAAGTGATCCAGTAGCAACAGGACAGACTCCAGGCATGCACGCAGTTTGCTTCCTTGTGCTCTAACTCACTAATCCTTGCCTTTGAAAACTCTCCTTTAATGCTCAACCCCATTAGCAGAAAGACTCCAAACAAGCCAGTACAGCTTCTCACCCTCATACCATGCTGCATTTAGAAACAAATTTCAAAAACCACAGTGTAGTGTACTCAGTGAGATAAAAAACCTTTGAATATCACTGGTCTCACAGTAAAAAAATCCTTTTATTAACCAGCAAAGTGTTTTGCTTTTAGCAAATTTGGTATGCCCCCTTTCTAAGAGATTGAAACTTTAACCAAGCCAGTATATGCCAGGGAAGTTCAATGACAACTGAATTTGGGTGTCAGATCACGAGCCATGTAGTCTTTGTTTTTCTTACAGAATCATTAATTAACCTGATATTTTCTTTTGCAGTTCAGTATACTTTGATTACATTGATTTTTTTTTTTCCAATTGATACAGGTTCTCACCTCTACCTAAAGAAACCAAAATGTATCCAATACTATGAAGCAATTTGCATGGCTTTGCATCAAAAAGATTACCATTAAAAATGATTCTATGACAGATACTTCCAGAGAAGTAAAGGGGGAAAGCATGTCAAATACTTTCAAGTGGTAGAATTCTGAGTATATAAATTAAAAAAAAAAAACAAAAAAACAGAAATAACAAAAAAAAACACCAAAAACAAAGCCCTACAAACTCACAAACTGCAAGTACTAAATGCAAACAGGCAGCATTCAAATGGCATTAGCAAGGAAAAAACCAACCCTGAGCAGCACAGTTCTCCTGAATGGAGTAGGGAAGTTAAGTCTGTTTTTCATGGTTAAAAAGAAAGAAGTTAGGCCTTCCCCTGGGAGCAGCTGTGATCTGATCACCACCAACAGATATAATACCAACACCCACAGAACTCCCATTAACAAGCCAATGCATCACTGCTTCCCACATCTTGTCTGTTAGCTTATAGGAGCATAGGGGTTGCACTCTAACTGCCCGAGTACCACAAATCACTTGCTAAAATAGCTCTGCCTCTTCAAAGGGGAAGGAAGAAGATTTGGGGGGGAGGGGACGGGACAGTGCACAAGTCGGAGAAGAGATGCTTGAAGTGATTTACGACCCCCCTTCGAGAACAAGCCAGACAAGGGCAAAGTTTTTTGCACCTGGACCATTATGAGGCAACAAGGATGATCTCTCAAGGAGCAGAAGACATTCAAATGTACAAGTCAAAGATTAGGATGATTCAATCTTCCTTAGGATCAGCCCAGCTTAAAGAAAAGAAAAATTCTGGGAAAAATATACATCTCCTCTCTCTTTCACAGAGTAAAAGGGAAAGCAGATTAGAAAACAAGAGGTCTTGTGTATTCAAAGTGCTAATTCAGAACTTCTCTCTCTAAGGCACTCATGAAACATTTTAATTGTCTGACTTTGCATTCAAAAACCTTGTTTGCAACTCTTAATTGCAGGCAGCTTTGAACAAATAATTGAAATGTATGACTTGTGGGGCCTGCTTAAACAATTATAATGTGCTTTGCCAATAGGTGCTTTGTCCCATTCTCCACCCCTCCCCTTCTTTTTCATAATGAAAATGAGCTAGCATGATATTTGGAGCAAAGTTAAAACCTTGCTAATTTGCAGTACTGAGATCCGGGACTGTGACAGTGGCCATACCTGTACAACTGCTTATATCAGCAAAAAATGCACTAATAGTTCAACTGAATGCAAAGATGACCTTTTCATTTTCTGCTGAGAGCAACCCACTGGGACATTCTTCTCTAAATACAAATCCTTCATATGTCTGTTAGTTTTTAATTTCCTAAGATTTATGGAGCTATTTTCCTGAAAATTCCCTTTGTATGATTTAAGCAGAGCCTCTCATAAATACAATCTTTCCAAGCAGAGTTTGAAAAATAACTTGAATAAAACTATATCCTTTTCAGAAAACAGATTATTTTGGCATAGCATAGTCAAAACTGTTATAGGCAAATTACTGTGTTCCTAAAGCTGTAATAATCTGCAAAAATGAGTGTATGAATGATGAATTCAAATTTATCCTTATCCAGAAAACAGACATTTGCTAATGCCTCTCCCTGAAGTTAAAAGTGCCCTTGTGAGAAAAGTGAAATTGGTTCAGGTCAGATTATTCAAAGTCATAACCTAAAATCATCTCCTTTTATACTGCTCTGGTTTTACGCTACTGCAAGTATCTTACCTGTGTATGTCCAGATGTGGTATATGATTCTCATTTAATGTCTGAATACATGACATTTAATCCAGGTCTGGGAATGATTCAAGCATACTGAAAACATCTTACCTCAGACACTTGTTGGTACTGGATGCTGACAGGACATAGGCTCTAAACTGGTTCTTAGAATACTATTTTCACATAGGTCCATTGAATTGTTCACGTACAGACAAGCAGTGCCGACAAACACACTTAGCAACAGAGATCACTACATTTGCCAAAATCAGGCCTGCATGTGCTTCAAGGGTAGAAGAGAGTAACTGATGAGGCGCTCAGTCCCTTTCAGCTCTATTTCCTCATTACATTTAGAGTCTCAGCTGGGCACAGGCAGCTTGGACACCTGATAATCACAATCACTCAGCCTCCTTTACCTCCAGCACAGGTCCTGGCCTTGAGCAAAAAGATGAGAAATGCAATGGTTTAAGTTAAGAACATCAAATCTAATTTAATGAAAAAAAACCAAACCACCCTGTAATTGTAAATCAAATTTAATAAAAATCCAGAAGCTGGAAAAGCTGCTAGAATTTTAAACAATACAGAGACACATAGCATCCAACCATCTGCCACTACAAGGTAAAGACCTGCTGTTGCTTTTCTTCCTAGTTAACATGCTAAGAAAAACAGGAAAGACACTTTCTGTAGGCCCAGTTTTGTATTTCTTGCTTTAGAATCCATTGTGCAAGAAGATGACTGTCTTGTTTTACCACTGGTATCAAAAAACATGAAAAGGGTTCAGAACTCTGCAGGATTAGACCATTTACCATTTTCACAAGTTTCATTGAGACTAGAAATGTGAGTAAGCTAGTTTGGGTTTTATCCCCAGTGCCATAATTCCCGTCTAAATAAATCCCTTCTGAATATCTTGGCATAAGGAACCCACCCCTATCTATAGCAAGCAGAGGTGTAACATCCTCCATGCAACTAAAAAATTCTCACATGTACATTTGCAAAATTTAAGGCTAAGTTTATAAAACACCATGCAAGTTTATAGGGCTACATAACAGTGTTGTGATAATTATAATAAATGCAAGCTCTGGCAAGAGTTTAATAACTCATTGTGAAGCTCTTTCCATGTTCACTACCCATTTCATTGGCTACTCCCATCAATAACCCCACTAACATAAAAAACAAGGTCAGCCAAGCAACCAAAAGACCGGAACAAGATGTTAAGAAGATCAAATACTTACAAGTACACTAGGGCCTGATAATTCAGTTTCAGAATGCAGACAGTAACAAAACCAAAAAAGGGCAGAACTAGAGCCCACACTCCTAGTAAAGTCAGTAATGAAACAAAACTAACCCACAGTTACTCACTCTGAGATTCTGACAGTGTGTCAGGCAATATGGGCCTGACAATGTGGCATTCATTTGTGGTTTAATCAGCCAATGTGGGGCACACTATGAACAAATTAGCAATCACCCCCTCCCTAGTAAGTACTGTAATGGCATAATTTGTGCAACAAACTCATTCTCCACCAGCATGGGATCCCGATATCTCAGTTCTCAACACTTAGCCAGTTCTCAGAGCCAGCTATATGAATGTGCAACACTGCAGAAAGCCAGGAGAGACATTTTCATACAATTTTCCACTTAGTAACTAAGCAAAGGACCGTGACTATTAAATCCAGAGTTTTACTGTGACTCAGGTTGCATCAGCCAGTGAAAAGTGTCACTTACAAAAAGAAACTAAGATCTAAAATATGGTTTAGGAGAGAATCTGGTTGTGAGTTCCTGGGTGGTGTAAGTTTATTGAGATAAATACAGTTAATGCTAGCAGAGGTCTTACCTCCATGTACTCTGTAATCGAGTCTTTCTGTATTTACTATCTGTATTTTAATACTTTGCATTTGGACTATTTTTTTGCATGGACAAACTAAAATGGGAATTTCTCCATCCCAAAACACCAGGGCAACCATACATACTGACATATAGCTTAGAAAGTACAATTCCATGGTAAGAGAAAAACTCACCGTAGTAAACTATGCAAATAAAGGATTACGTTACAGAGCTGTGGTAGAAAACTACTGCGTGGAAGTATTTTGAGAGAAACAGCATGGCAATCATCTATATTTTCAGATTCCCTTCCAAGGTCAGTCCCTGATCCCATGAATCAAGCCCACTTGAGGGAATTCCTGCTGACACCTAGAGCTAGCTGTGCATTCAGAAAGAACAGTCTGTATCGTTGCATGAACATACAAGAAATTTTTTCACTTAAGCATTGTTTAAACGCTAAGCTGGCTAAACATATTAAGTAAAAAGCATAAAAAGATTTACCGTATGAATTGCTTGGTACAGACCCAAATTTTGAAAATTGTTTCGTGGACAATTTCCCATTAAATGACTGCAATTCCACATAGGTCATTTAGTCTCACTGTTCTGTCTGTGCATGCAGTTTTGAGCATTTGGACCTTCTGTTTCCTTGTCACTTCCTCCAAGCATTGATAAAGCACCTCACTGCCAAAGTTCAAGAGCATAACACGTGAAAGAGGGGACTGCACCTGGCTAGTCATTGCTAGCTTTTATAGAGGAAAGAAAGGGATAGAATTTTATCCCTGCAGCTGCTGAGTGACACAAAGTCCCTGGGTGAACTCAGAAGATGGGAGCAGCAGAGTTAACCAAGCGGTTCTGGAAATAGCAGAGCCAACAAAGCTCGGCCAAAAATGAATCTGTCTCCAAAGATTTGAGCATCCATCCGGATTCTCTGCTGTCTAATGTTTAGAGCTTACTCCAATTTCTTCCTTGGAGTTTGGAGCTTACAGACTAGTCCTTAGTGACAGTGTTACTAAGGTTTGTTTCCTGTTTTCAAAAAGCTTGCAGGATCTTCTTTAAGACCACTTCAGATTTGATGATCATTGACCCACAGATTCAAAATATACAAGGGCAGATTAATACACTTGAAGAAAGAGAAGAGAATGACATATACTCGCAGGCAGAGAGAATCTTTATTTCCTTAGGAAGCCAGACTAAAAGAAGAAAGGATAGGAAATCAGAGGTTATGCTGAAAGAGCTCTCCTCCAGTCAGTATGCATGCTCTGCCATTCTGCAGACTTGATTATTGATGTCACACACTATTTGCATCTCAGTGTATATATCTCATTTTTCACAAACACAATAACACACTCATTTTCTAGCAGGTGATAGGCTGGGCCATCATTCATTCGTAAAATTATTTTCAGCCTAATTAGGTTAAATTATGTTCAACATATGCAGAAGTAAATTAGTTATTCCATTAGAATCTGTATTGCTAATAAAACTACCACTTCATTGGTTTCAGGTAATCTGAACTTTAAATACAAAAGACTCAAGAGTCTTCCTTTTGATTTGTAAGGTTCATATCAACAATACTTTTCTGCACAAATATTTCACTTCTCTAACGCTTTATCTAGGATTCCAGCTATCTACAAGTCAAAACAGTTCCTCTGAGAAATGTCTGAAATCTTGCAAAAGCTTGTAATTACAAATGAAAAAAGTAGTATGTTTATGGCACTGAAAAACCACTGCTCTAAAATAAATACAAAGTATTTAAAGATTTTTAGGTCACCTAGTACCCTAGAACAAGAAATAACAACAAACTTGCTTTATCTAAGAATTTAAACTAAGTTCTCTTCCAAGTGAAATTTCACATGCCACACCAAAAATTTTAGAAGGTGAAAAAAAACAGGCACCTTTTCAGTACAGCGAGATGATATTCCAACTAGAAATTTTCAGGAAGCAAGGTTGAGTGAGTTCTGCATGAGAACTGTGTTGCTGAAGACTGGCAATCAATAGAAGCAATTAAGTAAAATAAATCAATAACGTATCTCCAAATCATAAGAAAAATCCATACCTTGATTTGAATTTGGACACGTAGTGCAATACAACATATTTATGCCAAATCTGATTTCTATAAAACAATTTTATGTACGAAGCTGAGGAAAAAAAACAAGCCCCACTGTACCTGATAAAATTAGGTTATCATAGAAGAAAAGGGAAGCAAGATGACAAGTGCAAGCAGAAAGCAAGCAATGGTCAGCTGATGGGCCTAACTGCCAGCTTTCTGTCCCATTCATGCACGCTATAGTTTCAAACTAGCATGAACTGATAGTACTCTTTTAAATTTCTAAAAAAATAGGATTGGAATGAATATGCCAACAGTTATTACAGCTCAGGTGCCTGAAGCAACAGAAGTATCGCTGAGGTGTTTAAGTGACATGTGATTTTCTGTTTTATTTTCATAGTGAAGTATGATTTTTGAAGTTACTGCTGCAATTGATGTGCAAATTTTGACACATTTTGTATGACAACTGACTAGCCCAGTGGTACATCTACAGAGCAGTAATAGTATATCTCAGTTACCAGACTACTGGCTCTTTGGAAGGAGAAGGAAAAGGTGTGCAATTGTGCCTAACAGCAAAATGATTCCCAGAAGCTTTTGCTTTCTACATTATTGAGCATCTGAGCTGTTTTTATGGAACAAACTCAGGTAGTATTGGCAATTCCCTGGTGTGAAAGGTTTGGGTGCATTAAAAGCAGAAGTCAGAAATATGTGGCTGCACTGTTTTTAAAGCATTCACAGATGACCTAATAGTTTCCATATTTCAATGGGACATGAATTTCAATTTAATTTAGTATCCAATCCTAAGTTTATCAGGAAAGTGGCTTTAGTTACACCAATATTCTCTGGGGATGTCAAGGTGTTCACCTCAAACTGGTTTTTCAAAGAACTGGCTACTTCAAAACAAAGGATCTTTTTATAATAGAACATACTTAATTTCTAGATTTATTAATGAGATCTCAAAATCTTATTGATGAAATCATAATTAGGTTACCAAAATGAGAAAGGCTATACCTGTCAAAATATGTCAGCAGAATTATCTGTTTTTTACTTAAAAATTTACTGCAATTTCATTTCTGTTAGAAGAGAGAAAAAAAAACAACAAAAAACACCCCAAAGTGATTCAAGTCAGCTGCTGAAGAAGGCTTGAATACGAGTCTGATTTGTTGGGAACTTCTGGCAAATGACTGGCTAAGTCATGAGATGCACTATTACCTGGTGCTGTAGTCAAGGCTATGGCACAAGAGGAAAAAAAAAACGGTACACCTAATTTTGACTTCAGCAATGCAGTGTTTATTCACTTCTTGGAGATAATGAACTCAGGCACAACTGTATTACTCCTTTTTCATTTACCACTATACCTCTGAAATAGCATAGGCAGGGACAGAGTTGAGCTGAAGGACAACAGGATGAATTTAAAAAGTCACGATTTATTTGTCCCTAACTATAGTTCTATCTTACCTAGAAGCAGCACAGTAAATTCTCTTACTTTTCACTCAATAAAGTGCTTTGCGGAAGGGTTTTATAACATCATCTTCTAAGCCTGTTCTCCTTTATTGCTCCTCTCTCTTCAGCCTTTCTAGCACAACCTTTCCATATAAATTTATTAGGAAAGAATTTATAGCATTACCATCAATAATTCTTTCTGTACCATTGCAAATATGCACAAAAAGTTCACAAAACTGATAAGGCAAGTTCCTGCCCTGAGGACCTGAATTATTTATTGACTTTTTATACTTATTACACTAATATACTTTAAAGCAGATTTAAAAAATGAACTATTAAGAAAGATAAAGTGAAACAAAGAGAAACAAATTATCAAGAAACATCTACTCACAGATCCTAAATAAGAATAAAAGACCAGTTTGTTCTGACAACAATGTCAAAAAACTCCTAGTTTTCAAAGAATAGCTAAAGCATTACTACGTTTAGTTCAGTAATAATTTACTGATCTGAAAGTTCACAGCACCTGGTGCAAAATACACAATGCAATACAACTAAAACAAAGAGTTTCAAGCCATCCACACAGAAAACAGGCATTCTGTCATCGCAGCACTGAAAAGAGAGAAGAAAGGTTTCTCAAATTTACTGTTATGAATAACCCTCTCTTTCCCCCCTACAATTCTTTAGCTCCTTTTATGCAGGCAGGACTTCAGGCCAGCACATGAAAAACAGCAGGCTGGCACATCCTTCATGCTAGCTCCTTGTTCCTTTCAATTTACTATTTCATTTAAAAACAAAGTCATGACAGTTGATGTGACAGCCTTGAAAGCATGAGCCAAGAGCAAAAGACAGTAAGATCTGCCAGCATCTGGCAAAGGCTAACACACAGCTCTGAGAGGAGTGGCCTGTACAGACAGTTTCTAAGGGTGTTAACTATCAATACCAACATCATTAAATATTTTGACCATGAAAACATGGAATACAAAGAGGAAGATCCACATGACAAAAAGTTCCACAGAGGGCTAGAGCAAATGCAATCATGCTGCCAACATGCAGTTAACCCACCTAACTGGTACGTACATGAGTGAGGTTCATCTTGCAGGAGAAAGATGAGGAGGAAGTATTGGGATAGGAAGGCAGAGGGATAAAACTGGGGTAGAAGGAGAAAAGGAGGTGGTGAGACGGGACAGGAATAGACCAGAGAAGTCAGAAAGGAGGCAGCAATTCACGGGATGTAGGCAAAAGAAACAACCACAGCTCCCACCATTATACAACCCTCACATGGAATCAAAAATTCTTCAAACCTCACCATTTCTGTTTCATGATGCTTAGGCAACAGTGCCTCTCATTTACCTGCTGCAGAAAGAGACAATTTACCACTTTCATCAGCAATGGCGTTAATGTAGTTAGCAGAGTCCTGTATGATGGGTATGAACAGGACAAGCAGATTCCTAACTGACCATGGGTGAAATAAGCTTAAAGAATTTGTTACCTCAGATAGAGGTAAAACAGCAGCAAAATCAGAGAAGATGACATAACAGAGAGACATGACATACAAAAAATAGCACTGGCGGAGTCTTTTCAAGCTTACAAAACCAAGCCTTCAGAAGCTGTTTAGCACCAGGATAAAGACTGCCCATATATAAACTGTTTGATTTCTTGTATTTATATGCATTTGAATATTTTTTATTTCCTTAACTATATGACCTGTATTTCTACTCCTTAAGAAGTCTAAGTTGTGCTCTAAGAGTACTCTTATACAACAGACTAGCTATAGAAGTTGTAACTTAATTTCTTTGAAGTTGGAAAATATTTTAAAAGGGGTATCGGAAAATATTAATGATTATTGACTAATGAATCTGAATTTGCTTTGGAAAACTGGATTCTATGCCCAACCACAGAGTTTCTTAGCTGAGTAAGATTAAACCAAACTTTGAAGAGATCTTTTTCATTTGTGCCCAAAATCAATGGGAGTTGTGTCTGAATACAAACATGGTATTTAATGCTAAAAAGGATAAAAAATAAGGTCTTTGCATCCTGAATTGTGCATGCAAACTTCGAGATTACTTTTTAACACTCTGTCCCTCAACTAGTAATCTCTATAATGGGGATAATCCTATTCACTTACTTCATAAAGGTGAAAGCAATTTCATTAATGTTTGAAAAACTGACTAGCCCCCTGGGTAAATTAGTCATTTGCTCTTCAAAGCAAAGTTTGAAAAGCACATACTAAATAAATATGTCATGTTTGAATAAGGAAAATTAAGCGACTAAACTGCAAACATCACATATTCTGGGCCCCCAAAACAGCCAGGATCTTGTGGAAAAATAAATACTATCATGACACTCATGCACATATAAAGTTAGCACTACCTACCATAACGGTAAGGAAACTTAGCATTCAGGGTTTGACTTAGCAAGCTAAGTCATGGGCTTTAAATATAGCCTCCTATATGTAAGTAGATGCATACATACTGAAAACCTACACCTTGCTAAACATGCTTCTACCTATTTTCCTTCTATATTCTCTGAAATATCTTAGAAAATAGAGTAATGCGTTGTGAGGCAGGAAAAGATCATCTGGTGTGACAAAGTTCTTTCTTCCATGTCTGTTTAGTACCATTTCCTGTTTGGTCAGCATCTGATAAATTCCTCTGTGTATGGCCATAAAATGCTATCATAAATGCTCATTTAAACCAGCAAAAGCCAAGGTCCCCATCTGAGACATTGCTTTCACAGAAACACAAGACATGACTAATTTAGTACAATAAGAAAAATGCAAGACTCAAGTTATAATAGTCACATGTACTACTTTGTAAGCCATTTCATTTAAAAATGAGCATAAAACTAAGAGCAGAGAAGAATAACTTCCCTATCAGAAGACAAATATAACTGGTATAATAATAATGTAAAATTAAAATATTAGAATCAGCTAAACTTAGAAGATAGATAGCAAAATGAATAATATATGCAAGTACAATCCAGAGTTCTGTTTTATGCATACAAGGGGAATAATTAGCTGATCTGGAAACATGTAAATGAGGGCTTAAAAGCATTTTCAAAACAGCACATCCAATTTCAGTTACACACACAGAAGTTGCTACATTATAATAATTAGATTTTTTTCACAAAAGATTTATTTATTTTGAATAGGAGTATTAAATATTATACTAATTACTAGTTATTTTACTTTGTACCTAGGGAAAAGGAATGAATATTCATTAATTCCTCAAGCTACCAAACCCCAACAGACCAGACAGATTCCAGCATAGCTACTGATAAGTATGGAAAATGTTTGGTACAAAATCAGGCTAATTCCACAAATCATAGCTCTGTCTTTTTTCACGTTTAGTGCACGACAAGCAGCAACAGAACAATAAATAAAACCAGAATACATCAGTGTTTTTCCTTTTAAGTGTCTTTTTGTATAATGCCCTCAAGAAAGATTTTATTAGTATTATGTGGGGAATATTATATCCATTTTGCTGTGGTAGCAAAGGTAAAACTGAACATACTCTGGAGATAAATAATAAAAACATCTTCCACTTATTCCCCTGTTCACTATTTTTTTCATAATGGAAGGTTGTACTGGGTTCTTATCATCATCATAGCAGCTGCAGGAAAGACACTTGGCCATCAGACACAAACTGGCACATAAGGATCACATACTTCTCAGTAGAGTGTCAGGATGATTACCTTAAAAACAAGAAATCCATTCAGATCTCATGCTTTATTTTTATTTGTTAAATGAAGCCCAAAAGTTTTCAGTGATGAATGATCCAAGGATTCATAACTTTAGGAACGCCCAAGTGGAAATACCTTATAGGTCCTTTATTTTTCAGAGACTGGACACATGGCAATTTCTGAAATTAAGCCATATCAAGGCATTTCCAAACAGCATATGCCCTACTCCTAAACATTTAAATAAGTGCTGAGGTTCTTCCCTGAACAAGAGGATATGTAAAGAATTGTATCATTCAATTAGTCTATTACTTTTTTTTTTTTTAAACAAAAAACAACTTTCCACGTTCTTTTATACTCAAGGAGGTCGATTTATGGCATGTCATGACTGGGAGGAAAAAATACTATGATATAAAACGCATCGTTAATATTTTAAAAACCTGTATGATACATCTGTATGGATAAATAACATAAAAGAAACCAATTAAAGTCACTGAAGTATAAATAATATAAAAAATTATCATTCAGCAAGCTACTGAAATAAACTAATAATTAAGGTATTTACCGTCAGTCTAAAACAATACAGTCAAGACTGGGTTAAGTAAGCTGTGTGCATGCAAGAGGGATCCATTGGTCAGAATTATCCTTTACTAATACGAGAGGGTACTATAAAACACACACTCAACTATTTCAAAGAAAATGTTATTATATTAAATGCTACCTTTTTCTGCTACTCAAGTAATTAATTATTTAAACTCTTAAGAGAGAGAGTCTAGATTCACGCACTTGTAATGACTAGGAGGATATTTAAAATTCATTACACTACATTAAACTTCCACTGATTAGTTAGCATCACTGCAAAATAAATAAATAGCCAATTTGCTTTGATCAGCAGAAATTCTGATAAAATCAGCAAAATACCAATTAAAATGTGAAAAATGTCACCTAGTGTCATTATTCTAATGGAACGAAGACTTATAGAAGAAACTGATTCAATGTTTATTTATTTTCATATCAGCTGTGCCTTCAAACTGTAAATCATTCCAGCTTTTACTTGCATCTGTTTCTCACAACCCCAGAATTAATTCTGTAGATGGATTTACTATGGACCCCATCATACCAGAATAGGCCATCCCATCATAAACAGAATAATAATTTCTTGCTGCACTACTATGAGCTTCTGTCGGGAGGGGCAGTGGGGAGTAGCAGTTCACTCAGAAATATGTGAATAGAGATGAAACTTGACATGTGGGATTTTTGCCTGAAACTTTGTTCTTTGGAAGCAGGTTGACGGGAATTAAATGATTAAGTAGAGGTGCTATATTTACAGTTATACACATTTCTTATTTAGAGTTCCTCAGCTTTGAGGCCCTGAGCTTGCAAATAACCACATGGTTGCCTGTAAGTTGGCTACAGTGTTTTGAAGACTTAGAAGGCAAATCTCAGTAACTGGCCTGCAATTTTTAGCAACCTTAACTTTTATCAAATAAGGAGACTTCATACAAATAAACAAGCATATACCTACACAAGCTTCAGACAATGCCAGTGCTTCTAATTTTACATATATAATCATGAACTGGAGTGATTGCTAAGTATCCAGTTAAGACAGCCTGAGTTAATCTTTTGGGCCCCTAGCTGTTTCAGCTGAACACAGGCTGACATTTTGGGGGATAACTATGCATTGATTTGAACCACTGCATACTCTAAAATGGAAAATTTTCAGAGTACCTGAAATGGAAATTGAAGAAAGCGTTTAGTACTTGATCCACTGTCATCACACAGTCCCTTCTGACTACTGTCAGCAACAGCTAGCACTTGTATAGAGATGAATCATGGATGTGGAACCACAGGAAGACATAGTTCTAGAATAAAATACTAGCTAACAGGGAATTAGAAAGCTCAATCACAAACACATACTTATCTTGGAGTAGAGTTCCTGTGAGAGATTAAAGATTAGCTCTGAGTGCCCTTGCAAAAGAGGATTTCTATATTGGAGGGATTTCCATGGAGGAAAACCAATGATCTTACATACAAGAGAATAAACCCCAAACTATCACAGGTATAAAGATGACAGCACAAAGGTAAGAGCAGTTGATGTGGCAGCTCAAGGGACATGAAGAGAGAAAAAGTCAGAGTTTATGTGCAAACGCAAAAGAAGGCAGACTGCACAGCACCTTGATGAAAAAATATGAAAATGAGCCTTGGAATCAATGAAGGGATTCAACAGTACAGGCCTGGCAGTTACAGGGTATAGCTCTTGAAACACCCTCACAAGGTAATTTCTCTTTTTCCAGCTCTCATTACACTTCCTATGCTGACAAAATCTGCTCAGATGGAACAGCAGCAAACAAAATCCACCACATAGCTTCCTGAGGGCATGAGCAAAGACTTTGGCCCAAGGCTTGCTTTCTCTCACCACCTACAACCATGGCAGGCAAAAATATAAGTAAGCTAACTAAGCTGACTGCTAAAAACAGTACAGATACGTACTGCCCTGCCACAGTCAGTACCAGATTGCCCTGAGCCACTTGGGAATCTCATTAATTTTGGTCTCATAAAAAAACAACAGATGCCATAATAGTTCTTTAATTGGTATTTTGATTTCTACTGAAGGATCGTAGTTTAAAAATAAAAATAAAAAGATAGCCCATATTGATGCTGTAAACCCCAACTGCTGACCAGAATCCATAGTAAGCAACTAGCTATTACTGTTTTAATTTTTTCTTTGGAAGCAGCAAGGGAAGTAAGCTTTGTTTGCACAATCACTTATTATCTAAGATATTGTAATGTCTGAACTAATTCTTCATGATGGCCCAGGTCTATCTGAAAATAAATAAGCACACAGGAATGCCAATAAAAGGAAACACTGGTACATTCATCTGTTTTTCTAGCTGTCACTCTTCATGCTTGGTTTTAGGTTGGTACAAGGTAGGGTAAGGGCAGTCATGGGGTACAGAAAATGTACTCTAAAATACACACCACATCACGGAGTCCTGCCATCAGAACAAAACACACTTTGAGGCATACGCAGCTACTTATTAGTAGGTTTTGGGGACAGTCAAATAAAGGCGGGAAAGATTAAATGTTTTCTGCTATGTGCTTTTGCAGTGTCCTGCATTTATAAGCCTCATGATACAAAAAGGCATGTGATTTCTGTCAGCAGTCCATGCCAGTATGAAATTTTGTAAATTATTATGTTAAAAAACAAGGAGGGAAATCAGTGTTTAGTCTCAAACATCAGAAAAAAAAAAAAGCATTCTACAAAAAAGACAAAATTTCGCACCAGATCCACAAAACAGATAAGTTATAGAATGAGGATCTGGCCTTACAGCTCTTACTGTGCCCGCATATACGATGTACAAAGAGGACACTAAAGCTAATGGTTCTGTGTGATCAAGAAAATCTCACAGCCTGTGGATCCCTGCTTATCTAAGAAAGTGTCATTTTAAGATAATAGAAGGGTGCAATAAACAGCACCAATTCTGTCATCATCCTTAATGCCCTTGGGTTTAAGACACCCTTTAACATTGTTTCCAAGCAGAACTTGTAATTCACTAATTTGTGTTCTCTGATACTCATTGTTTATGAAATCTGCATCTTTCAAAACATTTTTCTCAACTATTGTAGTGTTTTCTAAGCAGTACAGGAAAAAAGGTTCTCAAAATGAAATGTTACCTTGAAGTTCAGTAATTCGGATGGGAAGTTACAGCTACACTAGTCATCTTAAATGGTCTGAGGTTTGAATCATTTTTCCACTCCAGTTAAATATATTGAGAAATATATAGACATTATTTTAAAGTGCTAGAAACTAGCGGTATCTTTAATTAATGGAAGCCATATGTTCACCCTGTTGCATTCATTAATTTTAAGTTATAGTTCCTACAGTTTAAGAAATGCAGTGAAGTTAAAATGAAGCAATTTTGTGGCTAAATTTTGTCATTTAGATTAAAATGTGTCTGTTGAATCCAAAAGCCAAACACTACTACTGCTGCTGCTTTTATTATTTGTAAAATCTAAAACAAATTGCCAACGAGAAGTTCACCAACAACTGGGAAAACATTAAAAAAGAGAGAGTAAAAGCCCCAATATCCCCTTTTCTCTGAGTATTTTCTCAAAAAGTATGGGTTGCCAATCATAAGATGTACACATCAAGACAGTCATATTAATTGTACATTTCTAACTATTTTAGTGAGGGATCTATACATTGCTGTAATACACAGTTGAGAGTCCAAAAGGCTAAAAGGTTACTCATAACGCTGTCTTATCGACCTTTTACAGGCTAACATCCCTTGTTCAAATGCATAACCTGTACCATATTGGTAATATGATAAATAATTTAAAACCATTTAATTCATTTTTAAGTGAACATGACTCGTTAGAAGCAAAAATTAAAGGAAATACAGAAATTCTTGTCCTGCCAAGAGTTTCACAGGAGCTGGCTCAAGCAAATGCACAGGTCTACAAACCAAAATCTTATTCTTCCAAATCCTCAAGCCTGTATGTATTTCTAATCATTTCAAATTCAACCCTTTATCTGAGGAAAAGTTTATTTGAAGCAAACTTCTGGGCAATTTTACATCCATCCTCTAAGGATATTTGGCAAATTGCAGAATGCTAACAACCTTTCCCTCACTGACCATGGAATAAAGGGTCTTCCATACCAGAATGGAAAAAGCTTCATTTTTAAATACAGTATCACCACCAATCAGCACACAAAGGAACACTAATGGCTGCATTTTTAAATCACATTAAAAACCCCACTGGTTTCCTCTGAGGAATAGTTTCATCCCAGCAACTCAAGAGAGATGGTGAAGTTTTACTGTGACAGATTTTCTATTTCAAAAACTTAAGTGCACTTTAAAGGCAAACCTATAAAATGGATTTTAAATTTATTTTCCTTCATACTTGTATAGAATTTATACAAATGTCACCAACCAGATCTTAATACATTAGTATGCTTCCATATAGACTTTACCAACATTTTTGTTTCTTTCCATTCAGTGAGCTAGCATATTGTATATCAAATTTAAACTAATCAGTGAAGGCAAATACTTCAATGTGTGCTGGTGTATCTCCTAAATGATGTTGCTAAAAAAAGTCACCATTATTAGCACTTTCCTAAACTCTCTCCATGCTGTTCTACTTCGGCACATATCAGCAGCAGAAGGAACCCAAAAATACTTTAGAATAAGACCTCTTCTCCATTGCTTTGATGCAAAAAGTGAGTTCGAAATTCATAAACCTCTTTGAGAAGTCACTTTCCAAGGACCTCACCAGATGCACAATATGAAATGACACCCAAAGATTTCAGCTATGGGGAAATTGAGGCGCTTACCTGGCACAAGACTTCTGGGCTGAATGCTAACTGCAGTATTTTCTACTGATTGCCATTCATTGCTCTCCACGCAGCAGCTCCGAAACCAAATGTTAGTTAGCTAGAAAAGAAAAAACTAAACTAAACTAAAATGAATTTAAAAGAGATAATGAAAATGAGAAAAATCATCAGTATGTTTTACAAGTGAAGAGAATTTGTTAAAGCGTTTATAAAGAAGTCATTATCAGTATGTACAAACTCAGAACACTATGAAATCTCCAAAGTGTATATGACTAACAAGTCAGGGAAACAAGTTTTCTTTTTACGCTACTTGGTTATCCTGTTTATTTCCTAATAGTTCTACATCCATAAAAGGCCAAAGGACTCTGACCTTGGCAAGCTAACTAAGCAAGAAAAGGCAATCATGTGTGCAAGGTTGTCACCTACACTACAAATTATGATAAAATATATCTCAGTATTGGAAAAAATAGTTGTATGTCTTCAGTGACATCCACTGTAGTACATTTAAGGATTTGAATAGGACAGCAATTTATTTTGCACTAAAATGTTTTATGGTTATCATAAAGCATTATGTCTTCAGAGACTGAAAGGTGATGTTTTTATGGACTGTTGCTTCTTGTTGCATTATCTTCACAGATCAAAAATTATCCCTCTTTTCTTCTTCCCCATTTTTCCCCCAAGTGATCCCCTATCACCTCCCTAATCAAAGATGTCACACAATGGTTCAGAGTCTGATAAAAAGGAAACTGTGTTAAACAAAGTGTACAAGGAACGTATTTCTAACACAGAGGAGTTTTACAATGAATGATTATCCAGCTAATTAGTGAAATAAATAATAATAATTGCCTGTCCCTCCTCATTAGACTCTTAGAAACAAAATGGAGCCCCAAAGCAGACTTCCAGCTTCTGATTTGAAAAATTGGATCTTGTTAATTTATTATAACTTTGCCAAACAGTGAGTCCTCTTGCAAAATGACACCATGGAAAAAATGTCAGACATACAGATTGACTGCTGTGCAAGATGTCCCATTTTTGAGCTAGTAACTGAGTAACTCGATGTGCTTAGTTTGCTCCCAATTTATCCCTTCTGAAAGGCCGGAACTACCAGTGGGGATTAGGTGGAACAAATAGACAGTGTGTGCTTTTGACACATTAATCTGATGGATTTCAGGCTTACCTAAGTTTAAGTAAATTGTAGATAGAGTATAAATTGCTTATGACAGAATACTATTAAACTATCAAAGCTCCTTCCCCTTCATCACATGTTCTTCAGTTTTTGACCAACATCATGCTTCCACATGGTTTACACTGGTTCATGCTTCTGTCACCTTTGGATTGTTTTGTTGTAGGCCACATTTTGCAGACACTTCTTTTAATTCTACCTTTTACACAGAACCAGAGTGCCTACCAAAGCCAGCACATCTAAACACATTATTTGATGCTGAAGTAATTTCACTGGCTTCTAATGAGGCAGTGAATTAGCCTTAAGGGGTCTAGTTTCAATTTGATGCGTGCATTAAACGGAGTTACGCATGTCACATAACTAATCAATTTATCTAGGCATTAATATAGCTCTCATCACTGTGGTTTGGAAGCACTTGAAAACAAGCCCACAGAGGCTTTCAGAGGATCATCACAGAAAACAGGCTAACAAGAACCTTTTGTTCACTGATATGATATTACATATTTCCCCCCTTATCTCCCAAGTACTAGCAACATCTCTGAGTCTCTTGGACATTGTTGTCGAATACCAATAAGACAGAAAAATCAAGATATCCCACATAGCCCAAGAGAGACTAAACTAAAATATGGATAGGCTTTTAAGAAAAAAACATGGATTTTTTTTTTTTTTTTACTACTTTTAACACCACTCCTTGCCATAATCTCAGGATGATCTTCACAAAATATCCTATACATGTCCAAAGATACATTCACAGAAGGAAAAAAGGAGTGTCCTGTTTTCCTCTGAACTGCACCTACATTGAATCTCAAAATTCAAATCTCAGTGGTTTAATCTATTCACTCTTCTCCCCACCTCCACAGCCCCTCTAGCTAATCTGTTTCTGATACCTTCTCGCCTCCTCATCTGGCAGACTACTGGCTCCAACTCCCCCCACCATGTTCCCCACTCTTACAAGACAGAACCAGAGCCTGTCTTTCTCTGGAAAACACCATATCAACTTGGATGAACCTGGAGGGGCTTAATTTTTAACAAAATACACTGAAAAGCCAGTTCATTGCGTTAAGTTAATTCCAGCATTTCCCTTTCAACAAAGTAAAGCCACCTTTGGGCTCTACAAATCAGAAATTTTTGCCTCTTTGAGAAAAAAGCAAAAATTTTTCTTTAGGACTGTAGAATAAATGGCAGGAAAAGGGCCTGATCCAACCCTTGCAAAAAATGTAATGCTTTGTCCTCAGAGGAGGTAAGGCACAGCCATTTGGGCACTGTACACAGTGCCTAAATAGGAGACTCTTTCTCCAGTGCTTTGGTCAGGCTGATGCTCCCCAACTGAATCCACCGCAGGCCCTGAGACAGGCTGCAGCTAGGAACACAGCTCTGCCACAACAGAGAAGATGACCCACACAACCCAGACTGGGTCTGCTGATGAGTTTGGACTAACACGTAGCATCCAAGGAAAGTAACAACTCTTGTTGCAAAGCTTATTTACTTCGATGTGTATGTCCAGGGATTATTTTTTTTCTACTAATACGTTCCAAACATACAGTTGCTAATACATCCACATGTTCTACATTTATTTTTATTCCAGGTAGTTCAAACTGTATTTGGATAAAACTTCAGTATCTCTCATTCTCATACCAGGAGAACTGGATTTGAATTGAGCAAATAGCATTTTTATACACCTAAAAAGCTCTGATAAAAACACTGAAAAAGTCTCTGTAGTGTTCAGAAATGCATCTATGTTGTTATTCCCCAGATGTTGAACTTCGGCTCATTTCTGATCCAAGCTTGTGAGATCAAACTAAACTATACATTCCTGTTTGTTATTTTCATAATCACATTGCTTTCATCTCCCTCTTCCAAGATTATGTAGTGCCAGCAGGATCAGCCATATCATCACACCACAGCACCATGGAAAGCTAACACATGCCATCTCAGTGTTTAAATATTATGATTCCTTTTCATATAAAGCATACAATATGACCCAGCACAGTTTGTATGTCTGAGGCAAACTGTTTTCCCAAAACATCTTGAGTCTGAGAGCTGTTCAGATTTGCAGTCTTTCCTTTCCTGGATCCCACGTCATCTGCATTCAAAAGCTGATCCTTTGAAATATTCCTAACCTGACCAAAAGCATATCTGCAGGGTCTTGGTGAATATTTAAGTATTTAATGTGCTTTTAGGTTTAATGAAGTTCTACATCTTTCCAAGATCCCATCCCACAAAAACGTTCCCCAAATTAATGCTTTCCTACTGATCTAGCAGATTTCAGGATACCTAATTAAAGAAACAAAAACAAATGCAAAAAACCACACCTCACATCCCTTCAGATATATACACAAAACTTACATGGGGGAAGGAGAGAAGAGAGAAAAAAACCCAGCCAAAATAAAACCAAAGCACCACGAAAACCTCAACTCCACAAAACCATTGAATATAAGAGTCAAATTACTGCATTATGTCTGACTGTAGAGACATTCGAGCTGAAATCCTTAAGTTCAGATGCTTGCAAAGAACAAAGGGCAACAGTCAAACTGCATGTGAGCTGTCCTGTGTGTCCCATGAAATTCACATGTAGTAGGAACGGGGGAGGAAAAGAAGTAAAATCAATATATTACTCTATTCCTGCAATCCTGAAATGCCCACATAAGTCCTCATTAACTTCTGTGGCAATATTATTGCCTTGCCGTGAAAAAAAGGAAGAGAAAGCTCCTCACAAAGGAGTTTAAAGGAGACAATGGAAGAAGCTGGAATTACCAAACATAGTAATAAAAAACCTCTGAACTTCTACGCAGCCAGATTGGCCCAGTCCAAGGGACACATCCATAATTTAAACAATTAAAAACTAGAGCTGTAGCAGCAACTGTGAGGCCCTTCTGGACAGCAAGTGTAGCCTAGTTACAAAGGCAAGCCAGCTCAATTGTTGAAGTCTTCGGATTCTGATCACTCTCTGAACAACTGTTAAATGTCACTAAGTGTGAATAACTGTTCTATGTTCCTCAGCTATCTGTCAGCCAGCGATGTGTGTCTATCTATTGCACTGTAAGACCACACTAACATCATCTTCGTCGCCATCCACTCATTGTTAGTATGTAACATAACATGAGATTGTGTCCACGCATTTCTACACTGTGATAAAACTGTCAAAACAAAAACTTTAACACTACTCCATTAGAGGGTGAACCAAAGCTCATTAAAATCAGTGGCAGTCTGTTTTCTTCATGTGGCAGGGAAAAGATATTTCCTCTCTAAATTATAATGTAGAAAAACATACCACAAAACCATGTGCATCATATAAGTAGAAAACATTGTATCAAGACAATCGCAATCTCTCCAAACCCAGACAAAGCCAGGTTCATTTTTAACCATCGTTTTGAATGACAGTCATATTGCACACAAGCATCTATTTATTTTAGTCAGTTGCAATCACACCTCTAAAATGAAAAGTGAAAAAAACACAATATGTGTCAGCCTGTTTAGTTTGGGAGAACTGCAGCTATTTTGTCCATATTTTAAATGGCAGAGAAGCAGACCTCCCTCCCTGAAACATTAACCATTTCAAGAGACCTCATTAAAAGGTTTCTCTGTTTTTACTGATTATTACGTTGCGACTACAAGAATGCCTATAAATCTGATTGAATTAGATTTTCAGGCCTTTATTCTAGGTAATTTCTTCTCCCTATGTGGACTTTCTTAGGAAACAAGATTTAGTAAGTCATAGTCCTTACTGATAATCACAGGAGAGCTCATTAGCTTTCTGTCAGATTTGTACCCACTATTTGCATCCAGAAGTCCTCAATATGCTTGTGACTTACTAAAGCTAAATATGACACTAAAGAGAAAGCAGACGTACCCAGATGAAGCAATACAGCGGATTAGAAATACTATAGAGATAAATATTTCTCCTTACTTCGAGAACTTGAAGAAAAACAAAAAACCAACATGCCCTGTGTCTCCTTTCTTAACCTTTTTTCCCTATGGTGATGGCATTGCTGACAGCAAGACACTCTATCAGAGAAAATTAAGAATGACATTTGAAGACTCCATGCACTAGAGAGGAGAGCAGACAAGTAGTCTGAATGCTCTGTAATACAAGGCTCTGAGGACTGAGCACATTTCTGTTTACTGTCCAAAATTGTGCTTTACCACAATCCTGCAAAGTCTTCATGGTATCGTTGATGGATTAATGTATGAGGCAATGCAGGTGAACCTGCTTTTTGACCTGCCCCTCCCAGGGGAGGGTAGCTCTCTATCTCTATTTCAAATATTCCTAATTGTGTTTTTACCTCTCAGCCCATCACCTGCACAGCCTACTGCCTCCTGGTTCTGCCTGAAGGACACAGTTCTGAGCCCTTCTGGGCATAGGTACTTCTAAGACCCACAGCTGTAGCACTGGGAAAGATGCTTCTGCTCTCCACACAATGTCATGTGGAATGACAGTGCTCATCCAACAGATTGTGAGATAGATATGAACAGCCTTAGCCTTTTTCCACCTACAGTTCATGAGTTCCAGAAGGAGAGGAAACATAAAATTATGATTCTTATTTCCTATGTTGTTCAGCTTGACGGGATGCTGTTTCTTACTAAGTGCATACTGCAAGATGCTGGTCTATCTGATCTTTCTAACTAGTCACTTTGTTAGGTAGTGTTTGCTTTTATCTTTCTGCAACTTTCATTTAACATTGGGGTGTTTTTCAGTTGAAAGGGAAAACTACTTCTATTTACTAGGTAACTGAGGATCACCATGCCCTTTCACAAAATACCCCCTTTCCAAACATGTCTAAAGGACAGTCCAAGCAGGCACCAAACCCAGGAAGGTGTTCCACCAGACTGTACTATGGTATGTACTCATCTTTGCCAGGAAACCATCCATACTAGAAAAAAAAAGTAGAAAATAATTACTTTCTCAAGCAATTCACTGTAGTGCCAGTCCCCATGGTGACAAGAACTCTTCCCAGCTTAATAAGCAATAACATTTGGTTTTAAGTTTCTCCTCTCACCCATCCTTAGCATGGCTGCCCCTGTTCTTCAGTCTATCACCTCTCCCTCATCATGCTCCTTACATTTTACGTAGATACAGCAGCAGTTGCAAAGGATCTAAACAGCCTGGCAGGAGGAGAAGGTTGTGTTGGGGTGACGTACAAGAGCTGTCAGAGGAAAAGGGATATTATTTTTTGTATTCCCAGGGCTCAGCAGAACTGCTATAAGTCCTTCTCCTTAGAATTTTGCCAATCTCTACATATTACAACCTTAACAAAGTTCACACAAATCCTGGAAAAATTCCAAGATGTGTGGTTTTAAATATGGTGGTAAGTTTGCTGAGGTAAAGAAATGAATCAATGTGACCACAACTTCCTAGCATGTTTATTTTAGTATCATCAATAACACCCCAGACTGAACCAAATTATATTCCATCAGATAGGATGAAGATGAACCATAATGACCCACAACATTTTTTGCTCCATATTTCCTGAACTATTTTAATGACCTCCTTATTCTCTGTAAGGAGGGTTGTTAAAACCAGGAAACTTTCAGTGAATAACTACTTCAAGAAATATCAGAGGCCAGTGAGAAAAAGACATAGAAATATGATCAAGTATTTGATCCCACTCCTTTTTCATTCAGAATTATCTGTTCAGGTCTAGTCTTTAATTTCACACTTGTGCACTTGAGCATGTGTTCATTTTGTACCCACAGCACTCACAGGAATACATCAGAAATTAGACCTCTACCTAATTAGAAATGTCTGTCCTGGCTCAGATATTAGACTTTGTTGATGTTAGACTTTTGCACTGCTTCCATTCCAGAAATATCTGAGCACTTCTATTACCATAATATTTAGTGGTTGTCTTCTCAACCTTCCTATAAAGGTAGGAAATATGCTTATTTTCTTTCTTGAAGATGAAGAAACAAGGCAAAGCAATCTTGCCACGTTTACAAAGTTTGTAAAGGAAAAGAGGACATGAGTTTTTTTGTGTCCCATGCTAGCATATTTTATCATGAACCAAACCTTCAAAGTGACCAAGTCATTTGAGTGTCAATGCAACCAGCCAATCCTCCAACTAGCAACATGAATGAAAATAAAAAGCAGAAAGAATACAAATCTCGTTTATGCCTTAGAATTCACAACACCCTGCACTAAACACCATTTCTCTCCAGCTTGAATAAACTTTTGGTAAAAGTTTAAATGAGAATGTGATATCGCCCATCTTTGGCTCACAATGTAGACTGATGGGCAGAGCAACAGAGCAAGACCAGCAATTACAAATTCTGTCACTGTCTCAGATCATACTTCTGAGTAAGCCAGTTCACCTGTTTCATACTTCCCCTTAGTATAAATGCAGGTAGGGAAACACTTTGTAAAAGATTAAGCTTGCAATGGATGATCTCAAACAAGCTGTAACAGCTCTGCCTCTTGAAGGGGTAATCCAGCTATTTATTACCAGTTCAGGACCCCCATATTGAGATGGGCTTTCTTCTCATTAAGAACCTTTCCTGTGGGTCCAGGGAGCAGAGGGTCAGCTGCCTTTAGCAACAGGTTGTGTTGGCATCAGATTTTCACAAAGGTCATGGACTACTTCTCTAATCAGTCCAGTTGCATATTTATATATTTTTTTATCTATCATTTTCACAGCAACAAAACCAAGGATCTTGTTATGCGCCATTACATAAACCATTCTTCCACAGAAGTTAATAGTTTTAAAATTTGAGACACTGCAAATATGGACTGCAGATGTCATTCCAGCTCAGGAATCCAGGACTTCAGGGTTCCATTATCAATCATGAATCACTTATGCTGCACTTTCTGGGTTTATGATTTTGACAAAATCCCTTCATTTCAATTATGGCCTTGTATTCAACACTAGGGTATATATTATTCTATACATAATTTTTAAATACAAAGAGAAAGGGCATGGAAAAATTAGAATCTATGACTTAGAAGTCTAGTCCTCTCATGGCATAGGCAAACAGAATGCTCTTGACTTTAACCTATGGGTTCTACTTAACATGTGGTGTATTTTTCATACATCATGGGTTTTTATAAATTTGCTGTATAAAGCACCAGAGCTACATTGCTAGCAAAATATAAAGGAAAACAAATATGTCAGGGTAATGATGCCAGGACAATTCCTTATTGAAAAAAAGCAGTTTATTAATACCTTATTGCTACAAGCTAGATCTTATTATCATCTTGGGTCATTTAGAATCTTATTAGGTATTCTGATGGTGGATGAATAATCCTGTGATAAATTCTTTGCCATGTCCTTCACAGTTGTCATAGCAGGATCATAAACAGCATTTATAACAATCTAGCCTGGAGGAAAAGGCTTACAATGGTCTGTTTAACATGCAGGAAATATTCAGATCTGCCGTGTCTGGTTAGATTTGAGACCCACAGGAGAGATACCAAAGTTAAATGTAGCATGGGTTTCTCTGAAGATTAGCTTTAAAAAAGGTTTTGGGTCAGGGACATGGGGACCAATACCAATGACAGGGCCACAGGTAGCCTTCTTTCAAGAAAGTCAACTCGATTAAAAAAGGTAGCTCCAAGTTATCTTCTTACTGGAAATCGATGTAAGGTTACTTGAGCCACAACTTAAGTAGCATGCTTGAAATTATTTACAATTGAATGGCTTGGAGCCCAGTCATCTACCTCAGTGATTATTACATAAAAAAAAAAGTGTATGCACTCACATAGTGAAAAATATGCAGATTTCTGCAGAACTATAGGAGAACTTGCCTACACTATGGAGCTTCTTGAACTTCTGACAGCTCAGAACTGAGTTCTTTAGAACTACTACAAAAGTAAACCAGCTAAATTGCAGGAAAAAGTATTACATTGCTTTGAGTATTTAAAAAAAAAAACAACTTACAACACCCCCCCCAGTTCATGCATATAAACACAAACACCTACCTATTACTGAACATGATTACTCATACGTGCTGTCATTCAGTGTCACATTCCAAGGTACAACACCAGTTTCCAAAGTCTATGTGCAGCAAGTGCATCTCAACTACCAGAACTCTTCAGAACAGAAGCTATTTTAAAATGCTAACAGTGGTATAAATTAAAGCTCACCCCACAGTAATCATGCAGGACCTGTCAGACACATTTTCAAGAGAGTGATAATAGAAATGGGTGGCTTACTGGAAGGAATTATGGTGACAGATTTGAGTACAGCCACATATATACACAAACACTTTCTCAACAGTAGGTGATGTCACTCTTTTGGCACAAGCAATTGACACTACAGAACATGAACAGCAAAACTAGCTTTTCTTAGAAAAAGATGAGGCTAGGTTTAGATTAGATAGTAGGAAGAAGAAATTCTTTACAGTAAGACACTGGAATGGGTTTGGCTAGGGAAGCTGTGAATGCCCCAACCCTGGCAGTGTTCAAAACCAGGTTGGATGAAACCTTGATCAGCCTAGCGTAGTGGAAGGTGCCTGTGCCAGTGGGAAGGGGGTTGGAACTAGATCATCTTTGGGGTCCCTTCCAAACCAAAGCATTCTATGATTCTATCAACCCAACACTGGTTCCTGAGCAACTCTAAGTCACATCATACCTTCAGTAGCAAAATGCCTTAGAATTATCACTCAGACATGGAAAAACTTGTATAACACCAACAAGCAAAGTGGTATCTGGGTCAAACCAACTCATCTATTCAGCAATAAAAGCACGAAGTACCAAGCAGCAAGAATACATGCAACATCTTTCTACAGCTATACCTCACTGCCAAGATACCATTGCACTTCTGTTTGACTTTGCTATTGATCCAGTATGCATATGTGACAGCAGTTTACCACAGTGTGGAATATTCTACATAGACAATGTGCTAGCTCCTAGGTAATTCAAGTGATAGATAAATAGTGTACAAGACTGGCTTCCAAATCACTTAGAGCAAAACACAGAAATATGATAAAGACTACTGAAGGAAGAACAGATTCCCAGTAATCCCAAAGAGGAGAGATTTGTAAAATTTGCCTTCTTTTCCCCAAACCTTCATGTTTGGTGCTGCACCCTCTTCCTCAGTCTCAGTGAAACTCCTCCTCCCCACATACTCCCCTGCAAACAGAAATACTAGTTAACAGATTCCCTAGGACCTGCCTTGGCACTCTCAGAGAAACATCTCTAATTTTCTCATGCACTGAGATTCATTTACAAAACGATTTCCACTGAGAATGTTTGACGTACACTATAAATCAAAATGTATCTGCTTCCTACTGTAAACCAGCACAATGCCCAAATTGTAGCCATGCTCTTTTGCACCTTACTGAGTGTCTGTGAATACCTAAACCAGTTGCCCTTTAGTATCAAAAGCACTCAGCTGTGAATAAGTAAATGCCTCTGGTGTACAAAACATTGATTAGATCAATTGCCTTTGCAATTCCCTGTGAGTGAATGCTATATACATTCACTAACTGATTGTCTTAACTGTTGCCAATTAGAGCTTAAATGCCTAATTAACAAGAAATAGACAGTTCTCCATTGTTGACTTTAGACAGCTATGACCAGTAAGAACCTCTACAACAGAATCAATACAATGAGATGGAGAAAGTGGAAATGAGATTGGTTTAGAAAGGCCTGGACAACACTAATGTATATATAGACACAAACATGTATGTAGAATGTATATATATAGATAGATAGATACACACACAGACAACACGGATTTTAATTCTCCCAGCTTATTTCTCAATACATTATATTCTAGGAAAAACTATGTATCACAGTATGTCAGGGGTTGGAAGGGACCTAGAAAGATCATCTAGTCCAACCCCCCCTGCCAGAGCAGGATCACCTAGACGAGGTCACACAGGAATGCATCCAGACAGCTCTGGAATATCTCCAGAGAAGGAGACTCCACAGCCCTCCTCGGCAGCCTGTTCCAGTGCTTTGTCACCCTTACTGTAAAGACGTTCATCCTCGTGTTAATACTAAACCTCCTGTGGTCCAACTTGCTCCCATTCCCTCTTGTCCTAACATTAGATGACATTGAGAAGAGCCTGGCTCCCTCCTCCCGACACTCGCCTTTAACGTATTTATAAACATTAATGAGGTCCCCTCTCAGTCTCCTCTTGTCCAGGCTGAAGAGACCCAGCTCTCTCAGCCTCTCCTCATAGGGCAGATGTTCCACTCTTTTAATGATCTTGGTGGCCCTGTGCTGGACTCTCTCCAGCAGCTCCCTATGCTTCTTGAGCTGGGGGGCCCAGAACTGGACACAGTATTCCAGGTGGGGCCTCACCAGGGCAGAGTAGAGGGGAGAATAACCTCTCTGGATCTGCTGGCCATGCTCCTCTTAATACATCCTAGGATGCCATTGGCCCTCTTGACCACAAGGTCACATTGCTGGCTCATGGTCATCTTCCCATCCACCAAGACTCCCAGATCTTTTTCCCCAGGGCTGTTTTCCAACAGATCAGTTCCCAGTCTGTACTGATACATACCATCACCGGTTTCTACTGATTTTTGCTTTATTTCTATTGGCTTCTCCTAGAATACATACTCACTTTTGATTATAAAGTAACTGCAAAACAAGAGCATATAACATTTCTATCCACAGCCATTTTTGCTACAAGAGTAATCTAACATATTCATATTCCTGGTATGTAAGTGTTTGGAATCATTCTTAAGAGCAAATAATGTATGGACCAAACTATATTTTTCCTTTAAAAAGAATGTATTATGCATTATTTATATTCCTCTTACAATAAATGAGAGATAAAGTAGGATAACAAACTCTACAATGCAAACTTAGTGGATTCATTGCAAATCCGAAGAGTTCATCAATACAGATTATGAACTACTCAGACCAGCTTTAGAGCCAGTGGTTAAATATACTGGTAAATACCTTGATCATGAACAGCAATAGCATTATTCTTCACTGTTCAAAGCAATTTTCACTTCTTGCACAGGATTAGACTATACAACTGCCCAGAGCTATATGAATAAATGCAGTTTGGTGCTACCTAAAACAGAAATCTGCTGAGAAAGACATTTGAAACTGGCAATAGATGCAGGCACTGCAAGTAATTTTTCTGCATAGATGAATGACGCACCAGAGACCAGCTCTTATCCCAAGAAGTACAATAGCAGATGTCACTGAAATAATATTTAACAATGACATGGGCATGCTACAGAAGTCAACAAGAAAAAAAAGTCTTTTCAGGTACAAATATATGTTGTTAATCATAATTAAGGCAAGTGTGACAGTTTCTTGGCAACAGACACTGAGTTCCCTTCTTTGACAAACAAATCCTACAGGAATGCTCTCCCTTTATTACATCAAGCTTGCAGTTCTTTACACTAATATCCTTCACTTGGAACACTTCAAGTCACAGGGAAACTTTTGTTTTGTCAATTGCTTTTTGCTGGATAATCATGTGATGATCTCCACAAAAGAAAGGAGATTTTCATGAGTAAAAATGCAGTAAAATGAACAGGCACATATATTATTGCGGATAGTGGCAGGAGAGACAAAAGACATTCACAGCATCCAAGTTATGAACCTAGCACTATCCATATCCTCAAAGATTTGGACCACCAAGTGGAAAAGCAAAGCATGACTAACCTAAAAGCAGCAAGCGAATGATAGTCCCTCTGAATATGTATTTTGCATAATAAAATACCTACGACACCTAACAATGAGCACCTATAGGTAAATATTTCCAGGAAAGCAATTTATTTTTGTGTACTTACTATTTACCTTTCAGTAATTAGGGGTTTTCCAATTCTTCAACAACAAAAACAATGATTTGGAAGGAAGTTAGCATTGTCAGAGAATTTTTTTTTTTCCTTTAAAAAAGCCTTTCTGATGGCAAGGTTTGGGCCAGCTGCAAGTTTTTCATTCAAAGCCTGTCACGTTACCATGATTCATTATTTTTTCCATAAAATGAAAAAAGGTTTATTAAAGAACACTGAACCATTTAAAGCATACACTATTAATGCATGTATCATCTAAAAGAGTTGCAGAGAAACATGGTTATGATTCTAAAAGAAGAGATAAATACCACAGAGAGAAAAGAAATCCCTTACAATATGTATAATTACATTACTGATGATTATATCTCTGTAATTAGGAAGTTATAGCAGAACACCAGCAAAGCCTCTCACAATAAATTGCACAAGTTTACAGACAATCTTTTCAGAGAAGCATGTGGAAACTCCCTACATCATCTGAATGACATAACATGGGAGGCAATACACACTCACAACGTCCTGTGAGGACAATACTCAACTGGAATAGAGGTGGACTTGCCTTTTCTATTACTCAGTGCTATGCCATAGGCCTAGGAGTAGTGTTTAAAATCAGTACCTCTGCTGTCTTTCGATTTTGTTGTCTGTTCCTAGCTGTATCTCACGTTAGTGAGATCCCATAGGGTTTAGCAATTAGCATGAGGAAAGCAGTATGATAATCAGAAGAAATTAATGGTTTTAAAATATAATCTTACACTTCCCCTGAGACTTGTTCCATGTAACTAGATCCTTAAAGAACTGGGGAAAAAAAACCACCGACTACCAAAAAAAGAAAACCAGAACAGGTAATTGATTCTTAAGAGAACGATCTGCCACAAAATGCTATCTATGTGAAAAAGATGTTAATTTTAAAGTGCTCTCTAAGTCAGTGTGAACCTAGTCTCTGACTAGCTTTCTAAGTAAGAGAGGCTAGGATCCTCCATGGCACACTCCTCTTTTGCACCTACTTGGATCAGTTGAGCTCAGCATACAATGTTAGCTGATGCGCTAACAATCACCATCTGAAAAAGGGAGCAGGATGTGACAGTAAAACAACAATCCCTAGGTTTTTCTCAACACTTTTAATGAGAAAGGTGGAGAAATGAGCAAGCACTGTATGCTTTTCTCAGTCAATTGTATAAAGAAGCTAGGGCAAGTCATGAATCACAGATATTATCAAACTTCATAAGCTATATCTTGTATTTAACTATGACCAATGCTGAATTTTTACATACTCCTTGGAAAAGACTGAGTTACATACTTTATTCCCATGGTTAACTAGACTATTAAACGTGTGTTATTTATTCTGGTTTAATTTCCTCTTTCAATTAATTAATAATGTAAAAAAGCAGTTACAAAAAGCAGAAACAAACCCCTCAGTAAATATCTGGTATTACTTCAATGAGTGTAAGCACTAAGTGGATCTCTTAGGGTCTTTTCCTAAATATTAAACAGACAGAATCATTCAACCACTTCATCCCTACATAATGTTTCACATAATCAGTAAGTCATTCAGCTCTTGATTAAAATAAGATGAAATCTTCAAGATGTCTACTCGAGGGCAGAGTTTCATATAGCATTTTGACGAGCTACTACAGGTGCTTCAATTGCACATTTTCTTTCTACACTTTTATCTATACAATACAGGTGGTTATGTGGGCAGCCTTTTTTCTGTCAACTTTTTCATTAGTAGTACACCCTTGCCTCAAACATTTGCCAAAGTCAAGAAATAAGGCTGCATGCAAACTTCAGTTGCTCGGTTTCAGAGGCTTCAAAGCAAAAATTAACAATGTAAGTGCATCTTCCCATAACTGAACATCAGCTCGCACAGCAGGAAAGCATTTTGGAAGTCTATGTGAAACAGCACCACCTGGTGATCTTCGTCACAATGACACTACGTCTTTCAACTGGTATTCCAAAAGTCACATTTTTCACTTTTATTCCAATATTAGAAGATAAGAGTAAACAAAGGTAGAGAAAATCCCCAATCCTAAAAAGTTGTAGTTAAAAATTTAAACTGTATATCAAAATGTAAAACAGTTAACATTAATTTAAAACTCAATACCCCAGAATATCGCAGACAATCTTAGAGAGGTAACCTTTAAAGTGAAAGTAGAAAAATAAATTAAATCCTGCACACAATCAAGTTAATATTGCTTTAAGTCCTTCATTTTTCTGTTTTCCTCTTTGAATGAAGTACTTAAGCAGTGAAGTCAGCCATCCATATCCAGGAATTTTACAAAAGTTAATTCCATTCAGGTGTTTGAAAACATTCATTTATATCCCCTTTTGGACACTGCTGCATCCATAGCAGCTGTAAAAAGCAGGGCGTCCATACCCTCATGAAGTTCTGCATCTGAACTCTCCCCTCTGATTCTCTTCCCCACAGGAGGAATTTTGTATTTCACCAGTCATCTCTCCCTAACTTTATACACCTTTCTCCATCAAAATACCACCTTACACTCTTTTTCCCATTAGCCTAATCTTCCCTTTCACATCAAGTCATTACCTCATAACCATTTTTTTCCAGACAGCAAACCACATTTCTTTTGAACTACAATAGGTACAGATTACATCATGAGCAATCAAGTTTTCTGGTTGTTTTGTTGCTGTTGGGTTTTTTGGTGGTTTGGTTCCTCCCCCTCCAAGAAAGCACCTTGTCTTGTAGCATGGCAAGAACAAGTCATTTGGAGAAGGCAGTTCAGGAACATAGGAAGGAGACTGACCTCAGCAAATGACTGATCAAATAAAACTGAAATTAGCCATCATCAAGAGACCAGTTTATCTCTAGCCACAGAATTGTCCTTTTTATAGCAGATTGGCAACAGTCAGCTCTCACTGCCATTTCTCCTGCTGGCTGGGACATGAGGGCACGAACACAACACTTGCATCATGGCATGTACTCACTTGACCTGTGAAAGCTGAGCTGCAGAATATTAACCTAAGGAGGCCTAATTTGAAGGGACCTCTCAAACATCAGGAATCTCTACACTGCTAAATATCAACAAATAATTTTTAAAATATAGCATATATTCTTCACAGACCTGTAGTCCCCTTACAGTCACTGGCTTGCAGCATCATGCCCTTAATAGCTCCAAACAAAGCATCTTTAGTACCACTCCCCCAAAACCCCAGCAGAAATGCTGTATTCAGACAGATGTCAAAACAGTTCTTTTCCCCAGGGACAGTCTGCCTGACTGCCCTGCTGCTTTTGTCATTCCAAGAGCTCAACATAACTCTATTATGATAAATTTCATAAGATAAATTGTGTGCTCAAAATGCCTCCTGAAGTTTCAAAATCCACAATTAACAATTTCATATTCATAATAGTAAACACCAATACATCTTCCTCAGGAAGAAACTACCATCTGCATAAATTTAATGAATACTTTAATACAGTGGTATTCTAGTAGCACACTTATGCCACTATCTCTCTCTCTCTCTCTTGTGAAGTCAAACAATGTTTGCTAGAAAAATACTGATGGAATTGTGGCTTCTTAAATTATTTTTACAGGCTCCACAGAACAACTTGATATGTTCATGATTACAGAAGAAAGATACCTAACCCTCACAGAGTAATAATACAGGCATTGCTTTTCTACATTTTATAAGGGTGAACATGCAAAAGGCTAGCAGAGGCTCACATCACTTTTCCCTCCAGAATCATTAATTGTGTTGATTTTTTTTTATTTACAATCTGCAACAGAATTATAACTGACAGAAAAAGCTACTAAAAGAGACAATGCTTTTCCTATAAAAAAGCAATACCTTCTAAATATATTCTCCTTGGTTCTCTAATTTCTCAGCACTGGATCTTGTATTATCTAGTTGAACTAAGTTACTAGGAAGTTATCCATCTATAAGCTAGACTTCCAAGCTTTGGATGCCAAGTGTCACAGTCAGCCCTTTGGCATTAAAAGCAGATTCCGTAACAGATATATAACAGCACATGACTGTTATGTGCTTGGATAGAAATAAAGGAGAAGGTTGTAGAGAATGTGGAGCTTCCAGAAGATGTGACTGATGTTGTCTTCTTTCAGAAAATACAGTTACTCTTTCAAAATGCTTTCCGAAACCTTTCATAAAGAGGATGCACAAGCAGGAATTAAAATTTCACATGAGCTATTTTGAAACCACTGATAACAACAGATGATAAGGGTGCAAATGGAGCAGTACAGCCAGACTTATCCATTTTGTTCCAGACAATTTTGATTATCTAATTATGCTAATTGCATACACTGAACACTTCTGAGCTGTAGCACTGACACCTTGCCCTCTTATTTATAAAAGCTATTTATAGCAGAGACATTCCAACAAGTCAAACTAACACTTGTTAGTAGAAATATTAATATTTGTTCTTTCCTTTTATAAGAGAAGGACTAGCAACAATATTAAAGCAGGAATGGCAATGAGCAGTTAAAGTCTTTGATCCTCTGCCACGTGACTCAACGGGACTAACTCCATAAGCACTTTCTCTGATTTTATTAAACTGTTCCATAATTTGCAGGCTGGAAGGATGTTCAGCACTTAGAAATACAAATCACCACAAAGTGTACAAACCTAAACACCAAAAGAATCAGTCCAAACTGCTAGCCACATCAGAAGACATTAGGGAAGGCTTAATGTTTTTCTGAATTATTGAGAAAAATGCTGCTGTGAGATACAGAATTTCAAAGCAGTTGGTTCACTAGTAGAGCCAGCATTTCTGCACACTTGAAAAACAAGTGTAAAAGGAAATTTTCCTTAACTGCATAAACAAATAGATTCACCCTCTGAAGGACAATATGCTGTCAGCTTCTGACACATTGATACTGTATTATTATCAAGGATTTTTATAAGTTGTGGCAATAATGAGCAGCAATCTTCAGACTTAAAAATTAGAGCTAGGCTGTTAAACATCCACTGTTCTCCTGCATCTTTTACTTCCCATCTAGTTTGTGTTTTTATTATGGATACTGTGTTCAAATTGTAATTTTCTAATCAACTGAAACTGGAAAATACTGATTAATCTAAATGATAACATAATTATCATGAAATCAGATGCGCCACTGATTGAAGACAGATGCAATCTGAAGAGAGTGATTGGTGCCTTAACAATAGCATTTTTGGAATAACAATAGGGAACCTAAAAGGAATTTTAGTGCTAATGTTACAGTTTATAAACAAATCCTATGACATACAGCTATTTAGAAAGGTAGATAGAAACAAGATTGAGGTGGAGTTTTTATGGCATAGAATCTCATCATTCTTTGTCCAAGAAGACTCGTGGATGAAGGATAATTAATTCAATAAAGGATTTTCATTATTAAAATATTTTGTCTACCTCTCCTTCCAAGCCAGTCCAACCACATCTTTCATCAAGATCACTTGAAATTTCTGGGTTGTTTCTTTTGACCTGGTAAAGAAAATCTAGTTTCTCCCAAATTAGCTCTGGAAATTATAAGACTAAGTTAAAGATTATGGGGAAGGCTTTAATTCTTTTTTTGAATTGGCCTTTATTTAAGTTGAGCTTTCACAACCTTTAGCATTTCTCCTCCTTCTGGGTATCTAATATTTGTTTGTTTGTTTTCTAAATCATTTTAAATGATTACATGAGGCACTCAGGTGATGATTTAAGAAGTCATAGCATTCTTTAAAAAAAACCTAAAAATGAAAGATCCAACCAAAAACCTAGAACAGAATTATATAACAATGAGATCACTAAAGCTGGAAACATGGTAGTGTAAACTTCCAAAGAAATCAACATATTTGTAGCTCTGGCCCCTTTGTAGGTCTAGATACCAGTAACTAAACTTTCAAACAAATATAACTACAAGTTTTAAGAGACTACATTTAATCCAAACATAAGTCCTCTGTAAATGAACAGAAAGAAAAAGAAAACAAAGAACCAAACCAACCACCCCAACAACTTGTCCATTAATTTGCTATTTTTAACAGCACAGCAAGAGAATACAAGCCTCATATCACAAAGCACTGAGACATGAGCACGCATGTTGCTTTCAAGCGACACTGAACAAACATGTCTTTCTCCCTCATCTCCTAAGCTATTTCACTCAGGCCACGGAAGATGAATCTCACTCCATGTTTGTTCACAGACACACACATTTTAATTGTTCCAGAAAAATGTAATGCAGGTGCTGTGTCAATGACACAGAGTCAACTCACTTCCTCATTTATATATTTCTTCTTTCCTTACCCAATTCCAATATGAGTAATTTAATTCCCCACTGCCTGAACTCCCTTTTCGGTAGCCAAATACCTTATTAGTGTCCACTACTGTACTCCAAAACGCAGACTAAGTAACTGTACTGTCACAGAAACGAGAAAGGGATCCCAATTACAACTGTATGAGCACTTGGATGCTGCAACAGGCTTTTGATCCACCCTTTTATGTTGCTCATTACTGAAGTTCCCTTAGGGCTTACCCTTTTTTTTGTTGTTTTGGTTTTTACTTCATCTTCCATGCAGGTTTTAGATCAAGATTCCCAAGTTTACATAACATCAATTCAGCTCTGATTCAAAGGTGTCTTATCTGATCATATAAACAAAAGACTAAAGCAATTTTAAATTTAACTTCTCTTTAAGTCTCATTATAGAGGAGTCTAAAAAAACTACAGATAGGTCATTTTCCTAAAATGACTGTTTCAAGTCAGCAAACTAAGCACAGTGGTGACGCATTTTGAATTTGCTACTCAAACACGTTATAGATGCTTTCTGGTGCTGGAAGGACCTGAAGAATTTTGACTGGTGAAACAGACCACATTAACTATTCTTCATCTGCCCAGGTCATTTGCCTCTATAGCAAATAGTTTTCAAGGTACAGATAACTTGGAATCCATTGAATACTTACACCCAAATAGATATTACAAGAAAAATACCTTGGGATTTCCTTTCTTTAGAAGAATCACTGTCTGTAGCATTTGTAACCAGTACCTGAAGTTCCAGCTCAGTCCTTTTTTCTATTTAGAGCCTCTGTTATCACCATTAGAGCAATCTGTATTCTAATACAGGCTACTCATTTTGATACAAACGCATCATACTGAAGATAGCCTCATGTGAGGCCTGAGTTTTCTGAACTTATCTTGTATCGTCCACAACATGAAACAATTAAAGATGTGCTGCATTAATTTTACTAATCTTTAATAAATGATAATTGGGAACTAGGTCTCTGAAGGCAAGGTTTGAATGTGTGTTTTTTAACAAAAGAATGACAATGATTGATCAGAAATAAAACCTGAATGCTTAATCTAATTACTTTGTTGGTTATCTGAATATAACTCAGATTTCATTTAAAATTGTTTGTCTAGAAAAAACAAGATTGCCACTGGAAACAAGAAATCCCTTAGCTTTCTTCTTTCCACTGGCAATCTGCTAACAGCAGCAAATTACATTCAAATTGCACATCAACTAGTATTAGTATTAATTGTAAACTAACCTCAGTTCACTTAATTGTGGGCATAATGAAGTATTACAATTAGCCATAATATATTATTTAAAGAAGAAATATCAATATTATTTAGAGCAGGTGCCAATTACAGCAGGCAGTGAAATATGCCACCAAAAAGGATTTCAATTAGAAATTCAATTTCAATAGAGACAAAGGTCCCTGTCAGTCGTAAAATGGCTAGTAGCTCTAATGCCCATCACCTCATGGGGGAAGGGAGGCTACCTTGAGGCTCACCTGCATTTCACAGGAGTTCTGGAGAGGCATGTTATAGACAACTGCAGACTTCTGCAAAACAGGTTTATACAGCACTGTACAGGAGAAAGATCACTCCATAAAACCACTAGGTTCAAGATGCTAGTGTACTGTTATTTGATTGTAAAATTACTTGGGTAAAAATGTACATTTCATACCTGTATAGTTACTGTTTGAAGTTCTCTTTGCTTAATAACATGACAAATACAAATTAATTTTCAATGGCTTTGGATGCAAAAAATCTAGGGCTAAATACTTACACACCCCTTTTTCAGTATATTAAAAATTTCAAGATTTGTTTCTGGCTTGTGTTTCTACCCTCAGTTCTCTATCAGCATAAGGACATGGAGTCAAAACACTCATGTCAAACTTGCTCCCAGATAGTATAACCAATGGCTTTTTGCCAAAATACATTTGTCTTTTTAGTAAAGAAATTGCATCCAGCAGAACAGCATCTGCCAAAGTGGAAACAAGCTCCATCTGTAAAGTGACCTAGATCAATTTATACTAGTTAAACTTTATACTAAAAGATTACATGCTAGAGCTGCCAAACCCAAAATTTCTTAGCTTTCATATATCCTCATTGCTTCATATATCAGTTTGCAAAATGATAAAGTAAACATAACAACTTGAGGTTAGCAAAACACAGAAAAATCTCAGGGAAAAAGTCAAAATAAAAATGATGTTGTGTGCATTCTATGCTTCCTAGAAACACTCCTGAGTTGTGTTGGACTCTTAAAATTGGGGCTGACAAATGTATGTTGCCAACAATGAAACACAGCACAAGTGACTCTTCATTTTCCAAATATTCAAAAGCATTAGTCAGTTCTTGACATCATGTTGCAATAACACTAAGTAAGGAAAAGATTTTGATTAGCTAGGAAAAGTTGAAGAGAAAAATTGCAAGCTGAAATACGCTGCAAGTATGCTCAAGTTTCAGCCACAGGCCCACAGTGATAGAACTTTTCTTGCTGTACATTAAGATAATTTCAGTATACTACAATTATGTGCCTAATTAAAATTAAGAAATTAGAACACAGTTAAAAGGAATGATATTTTGCTCATAGCTAATTTCATTAAAGTATTAATGAACAGGACTCATTTTATGGCTAGAGGGCAACTACTTTCTGCAAAGTACTTCCATGCTAGCTAATTTATTCATGCATGAAAAACAATCCAATGAGAAATGAGTGAGCCGGGAACTGCTGGTCCTAATTAAAATATTTAAAACACCATGTCTATTCTGTTCCATCTAGCCAAAGACCTCAGCTAGAACACGATAAGCTAGCAGCACGATACCAATTAACATGGAACAAGCAAACACACAACACCCACAGATTCTGATTAAAGTGCATATTATTGCACCATACAATATATTGTTCCACACATGTATGCAAATGTTTAATTAACCCATGTCTAAATCTCTATAATGTTCAGAAATCGGTACTTTAAATCCTAAACAAGTGACAATCAGACTGTAAGATGTTCACCTTTATTTATCACAATGTCTTCTTAGCAAACTCATTGGAATCATCCTGCAATTCACACAGCAAAGTATTTCTTAAGGGAGGGAGGGGAGGCAGAAGCAGAGCAGGAAAAAAGGAATAGGCAAAAGATTTTTCTTCTCTACATTTTTAGATCACAGTGAGATTGCTGGTTGCCAAAGGCTTGGAAATGGAATGCAATTTTGGGTTAGCCTCAGGTAATACAATATTTCTTATTAATAATTGAAGGAAGAGCCTGGGACTAAACCCATTTGTCAGTCTTGGATGGCAGCAACAAAAACAAAATAAAAATGCTTCCTTTATAAACCAAAGAGCTGTTTGTGGGGGAAGAACCCAAGGGATGGCTCCCACTAGAGAAGAACACTGTAAAGGCTCAGAGAAGTTGGAGACTTGCAAACTTAGTAGAAAGCAGAATCAGAAAAATAGAAAATGCTCTAAACTTTACTTCACACACAGATGAGAAAAAACTGAGTTCAAAAACACGACATTTTCCCTCTGTTTGCACCATCGTAGGTCATCCTTTTTGAAAAGTTTGTAGGGTTTTTTTCCCCCCTCTCAGTTAATCTTCAAGCATTTAATGAGAAATCCATCTCCCCACAGAGGCTTTTCTTCTCCCTTTTCTATTCCATTCCTCTATGACACACATACACCAGTTTCTTCATTAAATGCAGCAAATGAAATAAATTAAACAGTCTTCCCTTGGTTTCTCTGGCTGATTGGATAGACTTACTTCCACTCTTCCCTAATTGACAAGATTTGCAACTTGTTGATGGAAGCATCAAATTAAGAAGAACCCACAGTTGCCAGAAATCCCACTACAGCAGCTGTTTTCCTGTTATCAAACCACAGAAATCTGTGAGTACAGCCAGTATTCAATCAAATTAATGTTCACTCTGTCTTCATACCCTGACTGCAGAGTGGCAAGTTAGTAAGACAAGAGTAAGCTCACTCACACATTGACTTCTCATTGGTATGTATTTTGTGTCCTGGACTTAGTCCTCACCCTTCCCTGATTCAAAGGAAAACACCGAGAGTTCTAACCCTGCAGACAGTCAGAGACGTAGAATTATATAGCCAAAAGAGAAACACTCATGGTGAGCTGGGGACTGCACCTCAAGGCTTTGCCATACACTACACTGTAGCACAATTTAAACTGCTCTGTAAAAACACCACCTGCTCTGACAGTACTAGCTTGCAGTCAGGGAGTCATAACTCACCATGACTTACACTTGCACCAAAATAAGCAACAGCAGCCACTACTCCTGCTGTCATTTACTGAAAATGAACCAGAGATTGTGGTGGTCCCTGCAAGAACAGACTGTCTCATACAATATTTGTCAAGTACCTAGCTCAGTTAGTCTTCAATCAGCTCAATTTGCCTATAATACTATTACTTGCATTATAGTTGTAAGTGTGGAGTCATAATGGACCATCATGAATAAAATGGGCTGTAATGTCTCAGAAATAATTCACTGCCTTTAAAAAAAAAAAAATCAGGCTTTTTCAGGACCTGCAGAAAGTTCCTCTTCCCTTTGGAATATCCCATCAAGGGGGACCTACTGAACAAACTACAGAACGAGATGTCTAAAGGATTTTTCTTTTCCTTCTAAGGAAGTTAATTCAAGTTTAAATCAGAATGGTTTTTAAATTTAAATGCTAAGACTTACAAGTGTCAAACTCCATCTTTTCCCTAAACACCAAATGCAAGAGTTTGTGGGGAAGAGAGGAGGAAAGGAACAAAAGAAAAAGAGATATTGAACAACTCAAAAAAGGACAAGAAACTACTGAGCATGATTAAAACCCTAGGAACCTCTATCTTTTGCAACCTTTAAAAATCACATTTAAATTTTAAAAAAGGAAGATCCACATCTTTCTACCTGTTTGCTCAGGATTTCGACAAAATAGCATTAAAAAATACAAGCAACTCATGTACAGCATTAAAAAAACATAACAGCAATGTCAGCTTCATCTACAACTTTTTCATTCATGCTGGCACAAACTGGGTGAAATCCAGGCAGTAGTAGAACAGCAGACAATGTAGGATATAGTTTAGTAGCTTTGGTGGTCTGCTGGAATTCCTCTATTAATTGAGAAAAAAAGGGAGAGGGGAAAGACATAGGAAAAGGGATGCCTGATAATAAAAACAAAGGGGATGAGAGATAGAATCAAACACAAATGGTAAGGCCAAAGACATTCAAAAGGGATAAAGGAGTAATATGGGAATTTAGCAACTAGAAAGGAGATGAGTTTTAAGAGATAAAAAGAACAATCAACACAGAAAGAGAAGAGTACTTAAACAGCCGTAGGGAATGCACACCAAACCCAGGACAGCACAACCACCTCTAAAACAAAATAATTATCCTTTAGCATCCCTAACCTAACAAAGGCCAGCATCTGTTCAGCCTCAGTTGCTATCAATACTATGTACACTGCTATTGATTAAAGGGCTGTTTAAGCACTTTTAGCCTGTAGCCTCGTCTTCTGTGACATAGTAATACCATAGCCTCCTAAAACATCTTCAGTCTCCTCATACACTTTCTGGTATATTCTACCAATTTAATCAGTGAGCTACACTGTATGTCTCACTCCAGTCTCTATCCACTGCTCAGCCTACCCACTGCCACAATAGCACAAAAGTCAGATTCAGAATCCAGCTTGGCATACCAGTCAGAAAGATGACTTATGGCTACCTGAGTCTGTCCTCACCTTCTGTTTTTCTTGCATTCAGCACAGTACCTGGCTGTCTGTGTCTCAGGATCAATGTACAATACTTTTCAGAAATCATTGTTGTAATAAGTTTATTGCTAGCTAATGTTGTTTCTCTTTGTCAGCCAGAAAAACATAGGAATAGGTCTCCTAGTTCCATACTCTAAAGCCTGGAAAAACAGTTTTACAGCCCATAGGAGACTAAAGTTATTGTGGTTCCAACCCCCTCCCTGGACTCTTGTAAAACATTAGCCGTACGCACATCACTGAGTGGTAATACATGGGGGACCCTTGGAACTCTATACATTTAAGATAAAATCATGTCTAATGCTAAATAATTCTGCTGCCTGTCCTGTTATACTTCACAAGGGATCCACTTAAAAAGATCTTGTGTCCCATGGTAACCACTGAGTGAATTTTGCTGCAAACTACTCCACATGGAAACAACACTCTGCTCACTCAGCATGACTGGCAAGATAAGGACCAAAGAAAGCTCTGGGCTGTTTTTTTCTTCTTCTCTGATTCACCCCATAGAAGCAAGAGTGGGTGCAAATACTCACAATATGTAACTGGCTTCAGCACTGTTTAAGAGCCCCTCTGCTGTTCAAACAGCCCACAAACGAAGAACTTTCACCTTGCCTCAAACTCTGGTTGAAGCAAAAGAAGTTCTTCCAAAAAGCCTGTGGACTTTTTGTCAGCAAGGTATACTCTCTCGGCAGAGACCTAATCTTTTCCTTGATATTTGCAATGGAATTTCAATAGCCTTTGTGTCCATCATACAGGGATAAATGTCACCTCTCCAAATTACTGGTGACAAACAAATCTCTAAAGAATATACCTCTATGGATTTTGTTACATTACTGGGATTTTTTAAAAAATGGCAAGCCCAGTGTTTATCCGAGATGCCTGATTTTCTGGATTCTCTAGAAGGAGACAGTGCTTGCATTTGCATTCTGAATTAAGCAGTGTAGGTTAATTTCAACAATCTCAATAGCAGGAGCAAAGAGCAAACTTCAAAGACGATACCACATTTTTATGCATCTTTAGCCAGGCAAACATTAGTCCTTTTCCTTAACTGAAGCAGCTATTCTAAAGAATGTTAACTTACTGTTTTCTAAATATGCAGATGTTCTGTTGTCATAGTTTCATAAAGTAATGAATAACTTCTTAATATTTAATAAACCTTGCATGCTGTCCCCAGGCAGGGAGCATAGACTGTTGATAGCCAGCTACTAAATGTCCATTAAAATCCAGTATCTCTCCTTAGATGTGCTCTATGAACACGTTCTATTGCTTGCAATGAAATGTGAATTGTTTCAGCCACAAAATTGAAATACTCTCATCCTACAAGAAACCTAGGTAGGCTGCAGGGAAAGCTGGTGTGTCCTGTACTCTGCTCTGATAAAATCTTCACCCTATGACAAATGCTTGTAACTAGTGCTGTTCAACTGAGTCTGCTGCATGGCAAAATGAAAGCTTGAAGGGCTTGGTATAGTCAAAGAATACTACACAGAAGCTCTTTATAAGGTTTCTTCTCTGGAATCTTGTTTACAGTCTCTTGTGTGCAATGCAAGTCGTAACATTCTGCAATAATGGTCTTCACTAATTGGATATAGAAGTTATTAATACAGAACAATACTATTTGTACGCTTTAGTACTGGTTTCTGATGTTCTAAAAGCAATAATTAATGCTAAAGAGATTTGCTAGAAACAAGAAAAAACATTAATGCAACTAGGACTATTGTAGATGGTAACTTTTTCCTAAATATTTAAAAACCAATGAAAAGATGAAGAACCTTTCTAAGAATTCAGGTTTTATCACTTAGACAAACCATGTCTGCTGTGCTACTAAAGCCTTGAAAGTCAGCAAGAAACTACAAAACCTAGATGCACTCAGAAAACAATATGATAAAAATGTCTATAAAGAGACTTTTTCTTAAGGGAAACTCAGAGAATCAAACACCTCTCAAAATAGATCAAACCTGGTTCCTTTCCTACTAAAAGACACACTGACAGCAAGTAACTATGACACTTGCCAAATTCAGGCTTCAGTTCTCTCCACCCGTGACCTTCTAGCAACTGCTCTATTTTGTTTTTGTCCTTGGGTAAGTCAGCTTATAAATAGGTAGGCAGGAATAGTACTGCCCCATGCTTAAAGCTGAGGTCTAAAACCAGAAGATGTATCTGCAATTAGAAACAAGAATTAAATCACAAGCCAAAGATCAGGAAAGGTGCATCACATCCCTGGACTGGGAGCAGTAACCAGCCAAGCAGGAAGGATGGATGATACTGCTCTTGGCAGCTCACTGCAAAGTGACTCCTCCAGCAAATAAATGAACTGGAGCCAGACTACAGCATTGCTATATAGTAATAAGGTTTTGTTTCTCAGACAATTCACTTGCACCAAGTTCCTGGCGTGAGATCACCTCCGGCAAAGCTGCCTGACCAACAGCATCACTCAGTTTCCAAAGGGAACTTCCACCATATAGATAATTAAACACACTTTTTTAATACACTAGGGTTGACTGTGACACATTACAGAGAAAAGTAGTTTCAACCTTTGAACTTCAGAAAAAACAAACATCACACACTGAAGTATTTCCTTGGTAATTCAGAGACCTTGACACCTCAAATCTTGCGTTTAAAAGACTCCCAACTCTTGAGTAGATACTTTAAGATACATAATCAAGAACTGGATATTGAGTAAAAGTTACAGCTTACAGTGGTAGTCAGAAAAAAAACCTTGAAGGCTAATATTAGAAGGTTGAATGATGTACTAGCATCAAATTTCAGAAATTTTTCAGCTTAATGATGATCTTCAGGTTCTTCAAGATAAATTTATTTGAGAGTTCCTAGCACTAGATGCCTCTCTGTCCTACATCTACATTTTTTTCTACCATAATATGGCTCAAAAAAAATTCTACTTACACAACAAGGCTTGTACAGCAGGCTATGAAACTGTGTTTCACACAGTTCACACATGGTGCATTTTCCATGACATCATACTTCTAGCTATCTCAATATGTGTGGATACAATTAGGCAATATCTGGAAAGAAGTCTTTAAGTCAAAGACAATAAACCCTAAATAGCCTGAACTGAATAATAAATGTGACATTTTGAAGCTTCCAAGTAAATAGAATGGCTGACTGCCTGTGGAAAGCAGAATCCTTGAATAGATGTCATCAGCACAGCAATCAGAATTTATCATTTAAAGACCTTGCACAGCACTCATTATACACAGAGTCTACTGAAATTATATTGCTTAAGCCTACAAGAGTGTTCCTGAGTAAGGAATGCTGAATAGGACCCTAGTGAGTCAGTGAGTTATTTGTGAACATTAGCCCTGCTGCTCCTTAATCTACCTCTAGTAAAAAAACTCACCAAGAACAACTTTTCCTCTTGCCCTTGTGATGTGACTGAGTTCGATTTTTAACTCTCCAAGTAGTTTTACTGATACCTACACATTTGTTTTTCTAGCTAACAGTCAAAGACACTAGCCCATTAATGTTTAAGAATCTTCACACATACATCTTCGGTGTATTCATTATAGATGCCCATGCTAAGACTCCACTACTTGCACTATGGCTGCCATCAGGTTTTGAATATGAGTATTTGTATCCCACATGACTGCATGCATCAACAGTTGAAGTAAGAGCACATATCTGAAAGAAAAGATCTACATTCCTAAAAGTATTTTATCATCTGCCTAGTTGTGATTTGGTAGCTTTGAGATTTTTTAAAAACATAAAACCTACTTTAATGCTCAAGCTTGAAATTTCATGAGAATTAGTATCTGACCCTGCCAACACCCTTAAATGAAGATCATATTTCATCTTCATAGGAGTCCATGTAGAAGTGTTTTCAATTCCCTACCACAGTGCTGCAGCTAATAAAGTCTTCCTGTTTAGGAACACTGTGTGGAATATCATCTTCCAAAATAGATGTCTCAGAAGTTAAAGAACTGTAAGTGCTGATTGGCTGTTGATAATATTGTCAATAATTTCTCTATGAAGATATCTCATACTTTATTTAGAAAACAATTATTTCTATAAACAATCCTTAAAAATATACACACAGTGCACAAGCTGGCAATGCCCTGAGCAATGATCGAAACAGTAAGCCTATCAGAGGAACACGTCAACAAATCCTGTCATCAAAGTAGCCCACCCCAGCAACCACAGATGCAGCACTCTTACTATAACTTGGATTAACTTTAAAATATATATATAAACACTACTGGAATTTTAAGTAGAAAACAGCCTTTTTTATTATTTTGATATCACAAAAACCATTACAGACAACCTTCTCCCTCTCAACAAAAGGACTTTATGTATGTACTGTAACTCTTTTCTCTGTGGGTTTGAAATTACACACAGTAGTGCCAAAGGTAAGTCATTTCTAGAGGTTTAATACATTTCTGATTTTTTTTTCTTGTGAAATGTATTTGTGGCCCACAGCAATCACTTTAGACTTTTTAGACACGTCCGGATAGAGATAGATGACACAAGTAATCTACTTATCTTCCTTTTCCATCACCAATAAAAGTGACAGCCTGCCTAATTAGGCCTAATAAAGCAGCAGCCAAGAGAGGGGCTCAGCAGCGATCTAAAGAGAAATGGCATTGACCCACAGATACAGGTGCCGCCTTGAGGCGGTACTGGTATTGCTTTATCTTCAACACATTACATCTAGCTCATACCATATTCAAATGCAAGTAGCATGTTTTTCTCCTCAATTCTTAGATCAAGAACAAAAAAAAAAATCTCATCTAATCAAAAAAGGCACTGACAATTTTTCAGCCTCACATTAAAAGCAAAGAGTCATTCAGAACACTGCACTCCATATTCTATTTTATAATATCACTTTAAGCTATTTCTTTGAATCACAGACATTTCTTTGTTAAGAAGGAAAATCAAAAATTCATCAGAAGAAGTTCTCAGGTTTTTTTCCTTTTTTTCCTCACCCTTTTTTTCCTTCCCCTTCACACCCCTTTCCTCAAACAGGGCTACTGCACAGGGTTTTTAGCTGGAACCAACATTTATAGAAGTTAGGGATCCTTAAGCAATTATTAGCGGTGAGAGTTTGACATGCCTGAGAGTTGTCAACAACTGACTATTTAAAGTAGTAGGAAAGGGAAATAAACAGTGCTCTCAGCAAATTAATACACAGTCTTGCAAATTAAAGATGCAGGGCTTATTTTAAAAAAGGAAAAAAGTGAACTCTGCATGAAACAGCATTCTGTCTTTGTAAAAATTATCAGATTGTCAAATGACATGAAAGTAAATCAAGTCTGCAGCTACATGTGACATTTCTACATTTGTTCAAAACAAACCAAAAATCTTGGGTTGGTGTTTCTGTCTGCAAGTATTTTTCATTCTTATTAGCCCAGATTGCCGAAGGCTGTTTTTGTTCAACTAGTACAGGAACACTACCACTTCTAGTACATTCCTTGCTAGTGAAGGGTTTGTATCAGGAGAGTTGAACACACAAAGGACTTTCTTTCAAATTATTATTCCACTTTCTGTCTTTTCTGAATGAATTGCAAAGGCTGCATTTCTGTGGTCCAGAAAGGTTGCCAGTGTTCTGCGTGAAAACACCCCAAGTGCCCTATATCAAAATCAGCTTGAGTGTTTTTTTTCTAATAACACCAGTGATATCAGTCCTTACAATATTCGGGTTTGCTGTTCAAATTGGATAGATAGTATCGTGAGTGAAGCAATCTTCTTTCATTAAAGAACTATAAGCAGTACCAGTCTGTGGAACTGACTGTCACAAGATATCATCAAGACTAAGGCCACTGGAGGGAGGAGGGAGAAAAAGGGAATAGAATAAAACAATATTCAACTAACAACAAATCTTGGAAGGGAACAAACCTGCTAGTTCTGGGCATTAACTAATCTATGAGCACCAAGAATTACTGAAAAACACTGGGGTTTTTTTGTAGTTCCTTATTAATTTACCAACTTATACACACCCATTTGCTTACTAAGAACATTCTGGTTCAAATTCAAAAGTCTTTAATCAAAAGACTGTAGTTTACCTTAACAGCCTTGATTCAGATCTTTTAATGTCACAGGAGAAGAATGTTATAGAACATAAAACACAGAAAAAGCTGACTAGTTGTAGATGAAAATAGAAATAGGCACAGAGACATTTTCTATCTGTTTTTCCACCACATAAAAACAACCCTTCCTGCATACAGGGCACAGAATAATGACACACTAGTTGTTGCCAAAGAACAGTTTTACTGTTAAGTAATTAAGCTTAACCTGTTAAAACAATCCTTCTAAAGAAAGGTTTATCTAATCCCATAATTACTCTTTACATTTAAATTCTTACTTTGCAGAAAATTAGACAAAATAATAAATATTTTCCACGCAATGAGAGCACAAAGAAAACATGTAAGATATGAATAAGAAATCTAGGAAAGACTTGCATACCTAAAGCCATAGTTCAAGGGCTGATATATCAACAGGCACAAACTGCAGAAGGACATATAGAAGAATTGAGAAATTTGACTGATTCTGATAAAATCTAATGTTCAGCCTGAAGCTGAATTTCATACTTCTCATTCATCAGAAGGCTACCTTCACAATAGCTGATATCTTCTTGTTGAAGGCAGGGTTTTTAAAGAAAAAAGGCTTCCCCAGTTTGCTGGTTCACTAAGGCAATGAATGACTAGAAATTCAGAACTCTGACCTTACCAAAATATTAACTACCTTAGGAGCTGCAGAAAAGGCAGAAGAACCACTGCTTTTTTACCAGTTTTCTTCCTCAATTCTACTAAAAAAGAATTTTTAAAAGATAAAAATAAAAAAGAATTAACCAGCTCTAATAAACCAAATGATGTGCAAGGTATGCTGAGCTGTAACATCAACAGATTTGTAATTGGAGACTAAACCTAAGTAAGGGATAACAGTCTTTGCTGACACTTCTCTTAACTAGCTGAGAACATAGACATACTAACAAAACCACTTACAGAGCCTGGGAAAATAGGTCTGCCAGAAAAAGAACCGCAAACCAAACCAAACCGCAAACCAAACCAACACATCCTACCAAAAACTGTCAGCATGATGAACACAGAAAAAGCATAAAAACACATGAATGACAAAACACATTTCCTCCACTGGTTAACAGTAAGAAACTGCTGTGAGTTACAATATGTTCAGCTTTCAAACCACTCAGGGAGGGTGGGAGTTCCTGTTATGTTAGGCTCAACTTACCAGAATCACTCAAGCTATTTTTAATATCAGCACTCTACTGCACTAAGTACTTGGAGGCCTCAGATTCCAACCTCAACATGTACAGTTGTATTAACAAAAATATTTATCTAGGCTAAGCAAAAGACAAAGGATTTGCTTAAAGAAATCTCCCTGCAGAAACAAGAGCATATCGTATCTGCTTGTATAGCCACCTTCTGTTTTTAGTGGCCACTACTGTTTCCTATTTTAAAGCAGCCATTTTGCACAGAAGCTCTGGAAAGCTTTCTAAAGGGATTGAGTGGAGGGGTTATAGTGACTCAGCAGCATGAATTCAGATGATCTTAACAGGGAGAGAAAATAATTCCTCATCTTTAAATTCAAACTACCTTAAGAGTCAACCTATCATCCCACAGCCAACACATCATCCCAACCTCCTTTTACATGACACTGAATTTGTTACCAAAGGGAGCCAGAACTTTTCATAAGGATGTGGAAAGAGCCTAGAGCAGGCAAGCACAAAGTCAGCATTGGCTGTTATACTGGGTCTGAAAAGCTGACAAAGGTCCAACAGCATTCAGAAGGGAAAGGTTTGGGGATTAAGAGGGCGCCATTTTGGGTCACTTACTCCAATAATCATAAGTTTTGGGCACAGAATCAGCTATTCTCACTACCTGTATGCCAGCTGTACTTATTAATGGTGCTGCCCTTTCCTCAACCCTCATTTGAACAGACTCCCACAGTATTGAGGGCAATTGGGCTGAGAGCAGAGAGATCCATGTCTGTATCAGCCCTTGATACTGCAGCATATGCTGGCTCAGCAGTGCTATCTCAGTCTGAATTGGTAACAGACTGACATAAAACCCTTAACCCGTAATGAAGTGAAATAACGTGATTTGCTGAAAATGCTGGGGCTTCCTTTTATTATTGTTATTTGAAAAGAAGAAACAGATGTAGGTCAGCTTCTGAACATAACAGATGAACAGCAGTTCACTACCTCACACTGGTCAAAGCTAAAATGGTCTGTTGGGACTCTTCTACCTGCAAGTTTGCAACACAAAATATCTTACTCATTTAAGTCTACAGTTTCCACTTCAGTGCATTCATGATAGAAAGCTTGTCATCATATAAATGTATGGGGGCTAACTGGGCATAAAAAACCCCACGTACATTGTCTCAGGTGTTTTAAGACTGGGAAGTTTTAGTTTTCACTAACAAGAACAATTTAAATGAACAAGATCTTAACTAACAATTTCTTGCTGCAGCATTATCTTTTTGTGAATAAGGCCACAGTTCCAGAAGTACACTGAAGTTCACCGCCAGATCCTGCATTAAGAAATACGATTTGCCTTCAACAGTTTTCAAAGGCACTACAAAGCTTTCTGACTTGACTGAAACCTGATGAGGCTCTGCTCTCTTGAGGACTTGGCCCAAAACAATTCTCTTTGCAAATTCTATGTTACCATATTAAGCTTAAAGTATTGTTTTACTGATACCTTAAAAAAAACACAACACCAATTTTAGTTGAAAACAATCCTCAGCCTCTCCAGGAAGCTGCTGCTTTCTTACTTTTTAGTCCAAGCAATTATTTGCATAAGAGAAATCCTGAAATGAAGTTGTGAACTTTTGTAAGTAGAAAGGAAATAAAAAGCTTTTCATCAACTCAATCCATTGACTGAATTTTTTATCTGGTTTTAGATTCACACTGCTTGATACAAAGATAGCAGATTCCTTTGGCTTTGATTTCAGTAGGTCCTGGTTAAGAATCAGAAGCCCATCTCCTACAAAATCCTGAAAGTACATGCTTATGGTTAAACATGTTACTAGTTCCACTGACAATAAAGCTTCATCTACCTGAAATTAAGAAAATGTGCTTTATTAGATTGGATTTCTGGTGCATATATCATTATCAAGAACAACTGAGGACTGAAGAGGTCTAGTTGGAACCAATGTGGTCTTATGCATGTTCCTGTCTCACCTACGTCCCTCCTAAATCTCCGTCTACATCACCTCAAGCTGGGAAAGCACATAAGGGATTGCCAAAGACAAAGTTTAAGTTACTGTAGAAAGCATTATAAAAAATTGTTCTGTATTTTGTATCAAACATATCAAAAACCCACTTCATGCCCCCAGAAATATAAATTCTTCAGATGCTCTCACATTTACTTATACCTTATGATCCTGTACCTCAGAGTTCAAGTGAATGAGTATAAGAAGATATAAGGCTATATATTTATGAATCCATCATGTGTCAGCTGCCATCCTCCCCCCCCCCTCCCCCTTTTCTTCTCTCTTTTTGTGAGGGATTGGGCAGGTCTTCTAGAGACACAGATATTTGTAACAATGCCCTGAGGGTTAAATAATGATGTTGGGGGGGGGGAAGTTAGGTCAACCTGCATAGTTTCATACGGCCTTAGTGACCAGTATGGAGCTGATCACCACAGCTAATGATTACACAGGGAAAAAAAATCCCCCAGCACTCCGTAAGTAAATAGAAAATGCTAACCTTAGCATATTCAAAGGAGCATTTTAGCATGCAGTCATTAAGTTATCTCTTGGTTATTTATTTCTTCTGCTTGTTATTAGCTGTGTGAAGAATATTATTCTAATTATGTCAGCCCAATCAGCAGTATTGCATGTCCAGGCTCATTTCCATTAGTTTGAGCTTTGTCTTTCACACTGTGATACTAATTCAATGAGACATCAAACATTTAAATCGACCCAGGATGCCGAGGTCAGGCAGTTTTGCCCTTCCACTCTATTAGCACTCGAGTGTAATTGTGTTTGTCACTCCCCGCATGACTAATAGTATCAGGGTGACTATCAGAGCACAAATGAGCAATGCACTAATATATTATTTTGTTCTATAATATCAATATGTGTTTATTCAGTGGTTGTGTTAGCCAAGTTGAAATGTTCACTTTAATATAGTAACCATAAACTGTTCACTTAAACAGGGGCACTCACTCATACAATTACTTCACAGCAATAGAATTTTTTCTTTGCAGCAATGGAATTTTGCTTAAGTGAGAAAAATGAAAAAAAAAACCACTCGCTTTATAAGATTTCAGAGATGCAGCTTTGCAAACTCAATGTGGCCTAAAAGCATCAGTAAAACTATGCATAGTTCTTACACAGAGTATATATAACAATTTGCAGCGTATAAATATAAATGTATTATGAGCTATATATAATAAGCAAGTGCATAAACCACTGAAGCCATTTAAAAGTATTTTGCATCTTTAACAACAATTGCTAAAATCTTTAAAGTACCAGGCCTTGAACTACACAGTATTTAGAAGAAAAGGAAACCAAAGGATTTCCTTTACGTCACTGTGATAGTACAATTCACTATGGAATTTCAGCATGTGGCTGACTTGAAAGGTGCAGGTAATTACCAGCTGATGCTGTTCATGTACTTTAAGCTACACATCTGCCCTAATAAATTCCTGAAAGAAGAGATGATGAATTATAGGATCACAGAATGTCCTGAGTTGGAAGGGACTTACGAGGACCATCGAGTCCAACTGCTGTCTATGCACAGAACAACTCCAAAGTCGCATCATGTGTCTAAAAGCATTGTCCAGACGCTTCTTGAATTCAGTGAGAGTTGGTGCCATGACTGCATTCCTGGCGACCCTGTTGCAATGCTCCACCACCCTTTCTGACTAAAGTGCCTTTTCCTAATATCTAACCTGAACCTCCCCTGGCACAGCTTCATGCCATTCCTCTGGGTCCTGTCACTGGTCACCAGAGAGACTAGATCAGCACCTGCCCCTCCTTCATCCCTGATGAGGAAATTATAAACTGTGATGAGATCTCCCATTCTCAAGGCTGAAAGACCAATTGTCTTCAGTCACTCCTCATAAGGCTTCCCCTCCAGACCCTTCACCATCTTTGTGGCCCTCCTCTGGACGCTCTCTAATATCTCAATGTCCTTATCGCACCACAGTGCCCAAAACTGCACACAATACTCAAGGTGAGGCTGCGCCTCTCTATTGGCTAGCAACGGAGTGCTTGATGCACTCCAGGAACTGGTTGGCCCTTTTGGCTCCCAGGGCACACTGCTGACTCACATTCAACTTGTCATCGACCAAAACTCCTAAATGCAATTCTGCAGAGCTGTTTTCCAGTCTCTCATTCCCCAGTCTGTAGGGTACATCCAGGGTTGCCCCTACCCGGGTGTAGAATACTGCACTTGCCTTTGTTAAAATTCATATGGTTTGTGGCTGCCCAGCAGTCTTCTCATCTGTCCAGATTTCTCTGCAGAGCCTCAAAACTTACATCAACAGGAAAAAGTGGGGGGAAGGGGCAGGGGAACACAAAACCCCATAAAAAACCTAATTACAAATTCAGCACAGATGTTAATTATCAAATCTGATAATTTCAGAAAAATTTAAATTTGCTTTCCTCAGAGTAATAAAGCCTCTGAGTATTTTAAATGCTGCATCATTTCTTTAACAGATGGTTTTAGAATAACTAAAACTATCCATGTCCTTATGCAATTCCTTTTCCTGTTTGTTTCAAAACCAGGTAAAATTTATCCTTCATACTTTCTATCACAGAACTTGCACCAGCTCCAGGGAAGACTAGCTTTCACCCAGAGCATTTGTGCTTTTGTGCTTTCCTTCTCCAGCATTATGTAAAGAACTCATGATGCCTTTTTGTGTCATTTTACAAAATGTCAACAGTCAAAAGTATTACTTCAGACTAGCATAATTAGCTCCTTCAAGGTTTGAGGGGAGGGGGAAAGTTTTTTTTCTACTTAAGCAAATATAACTTGCTTCTCAACATTTTTAATGCACTACCTTAACTTCATAGAAACTAATGCAAGCTTTTGTCATCTTAAATCAAATACTTTAAAAAAAAACAAAACAGGAACAAACCGAAGAAAACCACAAAACACAACAAATAGAGCAAACAAACCAACCTAGCAGATCCAATCCTTTTTCTTCTTAATTGATTTTGTACTACTTACTTTTCTCCAGCAGGATGAAAAATAAGCAAAATATAACAAACCACGCCACCAGATCTTTTGACTAGGGACCAGAGTACAGAGATTTAGAAATATCTTCAAGCTACAGGAATGATACCTGAGCTGAACTTCTAGATATTTGCACATCACTGAGCATTAGCAATCTGTACCTCTTTACGTTTGCAGCTTATGATGAATCTGCAGCAGACCAAATCTGGCATCCTGCCCAGAGTAACTTATATATCTTCTCCAAATCATAAACTTCCTAAACTAATGCTTCCCTGTGCAAAGGTATTGGGAAGAGGATAAATCTTGAGCCTTAGCAAGCTGTTTTAATTCATTAAACCTGTGTGTGTTAACTGAAAAAATAGTCCTTTTAAATACAGATCAAAGAGACAAGTACATTTTAACAATTTTTATTGACCTTGTGCTATTTGAACATCCTCTCAAGAGCGCAAACACATCTAACTTCCTGCCACATCACACTTCTTGTTTGTTTCCATTTCCAGGGGAATTGGAAAGTACATTTGTTAACTTCCCTTATTTGTGCAGCATCATTCCTGTTCGTTTATGTCTCAGACAAAAATTTTTTTTTTAATCTTCATGAGTTGTTCAAATAAAAAACTCATAACAGATGAGACAACTGCTTTCTAACTTCCATAAGAGCAGAAGCCCAAAACTATTGTCCACCTTGACACTGATTTACAACATAGCATTACACCAATTACTGAAAAGTATCTTTGTATCTCACTGATCCCTGTTTGTTGAAGATATGCTATAAGCAACCAAGTGAAAGTCAAGAGAGGTAGTTGTCTGGAGTCTGTTTATTTCTCTACCATATGGATACAGCAAATGTTTGTGTTCCTTCCTATGCACTTCCCAATTACTGTATTATGCTTTTCTACTAAGTAAGATTAGCTTTCTTTGCTTTGAGTTTAAAGAATGTTTTTCTTTGCCTATGACAAACAATTGCTATATATGGAAGAGCTGGTGCATGCTTTTCTATCAAAATATTTATTTTGATAAAAAAACAAGGAAAGTGTGGGTGGCAGGAAAAAACCGCTTTTTCTGCCCAACTCTATTTATATATGTATATACACACACATATGTGAAGACTAAATGTACTATTTTGCATACTTTGTTTTTGCCTACCCATTCATGGTAATTAAGCCCAAGTGTATTATATTTATTCCCATGAGTTCAACCCTCCCTTTTGACAAATCAAATGATTAAACATACACTTTATTTCTAACAAGACTCTGCTGCCACTTAGTTGCAAGAGCTTTGGTTTTTATTAAAAACACATTGCTTTCTTAAAAACAACCAAGTTTCCATCTCCCTTTCCTTTCCCCCTTTCACTCATGCTCTGATAAGCAGCAGCTCTAAACAAATAGAATTCTGCTTCCTACAGGGAGAGCACTACCATTCATTCAGCAATGTAACTTCCATGCAGCAGAAACAACTGATAGCTTATGAGGAACTTATACCAGCATTTTGAGGGTTATGCAGGCATCCCTAACTACATCCAGGGAAGGCAGAGAAATAATTATCACATATGTTATAAAATCATAGCATTAAAGAAACCACTGCCATGGTGGTGCAAGACCCTACCCTACTAGAAAAAGCATCTGCAGATTGCACATCATAGAGAGCAGGCAGCATAGGCAGCTTCAGAGGTTCCTCCCTGAGAAGTACAATGGAAGGTTAATGACAGAACTTCCTGCTCATGCCTCAGCATGGTTTTGTTGATTACAGTTCAAGTTTCCATAAGATTGATTGGTTACTAATTCTTTAACTTTCTGTCAAAGAAGATGGTTAGCTCAAGCAGCCATTTGACTGCTCAGTCAGCTAGACTACTTGGATTCCAAGATCTATTCTGCAAAATGAGTTGTGCAAGTATTCCATATTTGGAAACAAAGGCTTTCAAGAAAGCCCACTATCACTCTAGAAGATTCTCAATAACAAGTGCTATGGTACAGCTCTTTTGTCCCCCAAACTAAATAAGGAAATGTTTGCTCCTATCACAGATAATCAAAGCCAATATTGAAACAAAACCTTGAGTGCCTTTGAAAATTCTTTATAAAAACTACAGTAGTTCCAACTTAAATTAACAATAGAAAAAGCTGTATATTCTTCGTACTGATTTGTAAAATAGATTCTGTGCGTGTGGAGGGAATTCACATACGTTAAATTGTTGGAATATTTTGCTAGCCAAAGATTGAAAACAGCTTTGGGCATTCATCCTGTGAGACCTTTCCCTCCAACAACAGGAGAAATGAGAGGGGAAAGGACAATTGGGTAGAACAGACAATTTAAGTATTCAAGGTCACTGTACTCCGTACTTTTACTGGGAACGTGTCCACTTTCTCTCAGTTCCACACAGGGTCAAGGCCTGCAGATCCTTTGTAACTTATTAATGACAAGCATAAGATTGGCAGTTTAGTTGACCAAATAATTTGTAATAGTACATCAGCAGTACTACACTTGCACTTGTCCAAGCCCAAGCAGAACTGTTGAGTCCACAACCCATCAGTGTCCCATAGCGGGGTTGGAAGGCTATACATGGTCCACTCCCAAATTCCACACATTTTAGAAAAGGACATCCTTTAGATTTGGGGAGGATTACAGTTCAATTGAAGGATAAACACAGGTAAATATCAGAGGAAAGCCAATGCAATGTAGACAAATCATGGGTGTTTTTTAAGTAGTAACACAGGAATTTAAGTCTCAAATCATTTCCTTGATACAATCTGCTGAAAATCTCTGTTTCAAATGCTTTATGTTTTTCAGTTTTCTGGTTAGTTTGTAATGCAGATTAGAATATGTAATATAAAATGTCCCTTTCTACAGCTTTGAAACTCAGTATCTATAGATTTATACATACACCTTTAAGATAGGATAGATTTACCTACTTGAAGTGAAATGCACAGGTGTGACACTTCAAAAGGATTTGCCTTTATTTACTAGGCAAAATTACAGACACATCACATTTGCAGTAGTGGCCCTGATTCCACTTTATGTGAGATATGTTGTCCCTTTGTTTGCTGCTGACAAGCGTAAAGAGCCACTTTCACTGCAGATAATAATGGTTAATTTATCACACAGAGCAGTGGCTGACCTCTGTGCGTCCCTGGCCCTCCATCACCTTCACACCTGCTCAAGCTAATTGTTAGAGCCAAGTGTAAATGAAAATCAACTGGGCTAATAATGAATAGAGGCCATTACTCGCAACAGTACGTTGCTTTACAAAGGTTTATCAAGCTATGATATAACTAGTCCCTTCGTCACATCTCCCCATTTTATAAAGGAGGATAAAGCAAAGTCTTCAAGCCGGGAAAGAAAAACAGACAGTAAGGCAAAAGACCTATGTTTGGCATTGTTTTCATAGACCCTTAGCACAGCAAATAGTATGCTGACACTAGAAAATGCAAGCCAGAAATCCCAGTTCATTAAGCAACAGTAATATTTTTAAAATTCTAGAGCAGGGAAAAGAATTTCCTCTTTATCTATCCAACATGATACTATCTCCTCAGATGCATGAGTGCAAGTATATTAATTAATGAACAAGCAAACATAGGTGAAAATCCAACACAAGTCGCTCATAAATCATACCAGAGACTTTTCCTGTAGAGTGCACAACCCAAACCAGCACTTCAAAACCTAAAATTTCAAGGAACATTACCTTGCACATACTCATGCCATCCCCTCCTGCCCCCCAAGATATATATATTGCTATGTGGAAGGGTATTCTTATTAAAGAAGTGCTTGAGGCCATCTCAGCATCTTCATCATCTCTCACCTCCTCCCCAGTTCAGCTGAAAAACACTCACTCTTCTCAGCAGTCTCTATCTCTTCTGTTCCTGTTCTGGCAGCAATTCTAAGCATGGAAGAAAATTCTCAGTTCATCTACAGAAGTAATTTTTTAGACATTTTTCCAGGACAACACCCAGAGCACATAAGTATCTATGAGTTGAGCAGAAAAAACTTTTGCACAAGTGCCCAGGGCACTTCAAATACTACAGCAACCTCAACAACTGTCCATGATTTAAGAAAGGAAAATTCATGTCCCAGAATGAAGGAATCTGATAAAGCAATTACTATGCTCATACTAGCAAACATTTTGTGTTATATTCCAAAAGCAGGATCATTCTGAATACATAATCTGATTGTATTTTTAATTTTTATGACCATCAAGACTTCAAAGTATTTTATGAACAGAAAATTTATCCTACATGTCCCACGAAGCTGTGCTAACCCTTTGGAGAACTAATCCCACTAAACAGAATTTTCCCCTCTCAGTAATATTTAATACAGTAAGGAACTTGAGTGTGATAAAAATACACTTTCATTTCCTAAAAGAGGAAAAATACTCAAAAGCCCAGGCTTGAGCAACTGTTTTCCGGTACAATTGAATTAAAAACAGAATAAAGCTTTGAGTAAGGTTATATTTAAGTATCATTGCACTCTTCCATAGTAGTGAAAAAAATTATACTTGCAAGAGGGAACCAAAACAATCATTTAGATTATATACTCCACAAAGAGTACACAATTCATTAATGGTAGGGGTGTTCAGTAAATCCAGTTAAGGAAGGCAGCCAAAACCAGTGGATGCAATCAGAATACTCTACCCATCTATTGGGCATACAACATTTTAGAAAATTTACAATCACCAACACTAACTAGTCTTCCCAGCTTTTACAATTCGTACAAGAGCTCAGCCTTCAGGAGACGGAATAATTATGCAACTAGAAGAAAAACTTTCAAAAAAAAAAAAGGCAGCCAAATCTAAAAGACCTGTCAATGCCAGTGTCATCAGAGCAGTGATAACTAGTAAAGAGCTGATATCAAAGGCTGTCTTTTTCTTCCCCTCCATGCTCTGTTCTGTTTGAGCCCATGGTGGTCACAGCTCCTTTAACAATATTTATAATGAAGGAACAACGTTGGAGATGTCAACCCTGATTATTCATAAAGGCTCCTCCTGCCCAGCTCTCCCCTTAGGCTAACTGTAAAAGTACCTGATTCCCAATTCTCAAACACAAAAGCGCATAGAGCTTGAAAGCTGAGCTGACTAATAAAGTTTGCATATCCCTAAGAACAAGAGCACACAATGAAGAAGAAAAGGAATGGCAAGATTAAACAAAAACAGTAAGCTTGGATGGGAAATAATAAAAATTTTAAAAGGCAAGAACTTAGATTTCCCCCCTTACTCCTGTTCATTTACATTTCAGCTTGTCCTAAGAAGCATCTATTTTATCTCCTGACTGCTGCATCAAGGTATAATATACACCACACAACTTAGATCACATTTTAGAGCTGGAATGATGAGAGGTTGTGAGCAATAAAACTTCTAGGTCACTGAACTTCAACTCAGTAGGAATCTAGAACAAGGAATAAGATTGACCCAGCAAATGATTCTGATTTACTGTTTCACTTTGGGGCCTTCATTGGTATTTAAAACACACATAAATGCCAGAACTGCCTTCAAACAGGAAACTAGGTTTACAATAGGACCATGGGCTGGATATGCCTGCTGTAGAGCTTCAATGCATTTCTGAGCACTTGACAAACAACAGGGGCTTGGGGCTAGACTGTCATAGATTTTTCTTAATCACACATGGGACTAAAAGAAAACAGGACCGCCTTTGTCCCTCTGTTCTGCCTTGCTTACATTATATGACTGACTGCTGGAAAGGGTAGGGGTCACCTGCCCAGAACATGCAAGTGGGCAGGAAAGAAACGAGGGAGGAATCCATGCTAGCCCAAGCAGCCAGGTAGCTGTAGAAAGATAAGCTTCTTCACTGGTTCCTTCTTCAGACTAACAGTACAGCCTTGCCTGACTTTTTGAGAGGCCTGTCTAGTCAAAAGAGATACAGTAATCTTATACCACCTCCTGAGAAGAATCATGAAACTGTTTGACTGCACAGAGTAAGTTGCTTAAGGCAGAAAGTAATAATAACAAATTATTGTAGTCAGGAATAACAAAGTACAGAATCATCCAATACACCCAGTACAGACTTGAGCAGGACACTGCGATGAACTTTCTAAATTAGAGGAACTGACACAGGATCCTTTCTCTAGAGTTCCCTTACTACTATTTACTTCCATGACTGAAGGGTTCCATAACACTTTCAAGAGACCTTCAAAACTGTATTTAAGGTGTGAACAAAACAGAAACAATGAAGCAGTGATGTCACCATCCTCCTCTGCTCAACTTTATTCGTAGAATCATTTAGTTTGGAAAAGACATTTAAGATCAGGTCCAACCATTAACCTAGCAAGCACTGCCAAATCCACCACTAAACCACATCCTTAACCGCCACACCTACATGTCTTTTAGACACCTCCAGAGATGGTGACTCTACCACTTCACTGGGCAGCCTGTTCCAGAGCTTGACAACTCCTTTGGTGAATAATTTTTTCCTGCAGCCTAAACTTCCCCTGATGCAACTTGAGGCCATTTCCTCATATCCTATCCCTTGTTACCTGGGAGAAGGGACTGACCTCCATCTCACTACAACTTTCTTTCAAGTATTTGTAGAGAGCGATAAGGTCTCCCCTGAGCCTCTCTTTCTCCAGACTAAACAACCCCAGTTCCCTCAACTGCTGTTCACAAGACTTGTGCTCTAGACCCTTCAACCAGGTTTGTTGCTGTTCTTTACACGTGTATATCTTTTCCATCTGGAAATATAACAGCCCACATTCATCTTGACTGATGCTCTGATGACCCCAGTGTTATTCTACAAGGAATGTGTTTAGCCCAGTATTCACAAAACATCTCACATCTCCAGCAAGACAGCAGTGCATACAATGATGAGGGAGGTGAGGAACAATACCTGACTCAGCTCACTATCCATTAAGGGCATGGCCTTTTTACTAATTAGCATGATTTCAAAAATAATTGGCCTTCCTAACTACACCACAGTGCATCACACAAAGTTGAGCACAAGGAAAGAAGCACAGCAAACTCGTTGTTTACTCATTCACTGCCAGATTGTTAAAAGAGGTCATTTAAAAGGTCAGGAATGATACTACACTACATGAGAGCTTTAATCTGAACATATAAGAATAAGCAGCAACCTAATTATGAAACCAGAATTAATAGGGAGATGGTACAGAACAAGATAAGTACAATATAGTCATAGAAGAGTGATTAACCAAAATAATCATTTTTTAACCAAAACCATCTTGAAATAAGCCAGCATTACCTTTCTAGCCATTGCAGCATATCAACTTCACAGTGTACCTCACTAGCCCACTAGCCATTCACCACACTTTACTTGAATCTATTCACTATTTTAAGTCTCTGCAATATAGACAAATATAAGAACACGAAAAACTCCTCTTTTCACATCCCAAGGCACCCTACTGCAGTGCAGTATGAACCCACAGCCTAGCTTTACTGACTTGAGACTTTAGGCTCCCTCTGTAGCTCACAACAGCCCTTCACAAAACTTGTCACAAGCTTTTGATTTACAAATTAGCTTTTTAGGTGACCTATAGTAGATGTAAGCACCTCATCTTTGGACAAGTTTTTAAACATAAAGAATAATAAATCTTTAGAAAAAATAATTACCTGGAGGTGACTCATTACACGAGGACACTTTTCCCTAGGAGAAGCCACAAACCCAAATTCCATTTATGAAATAAACTTATACATCTCTTCCTCTTTTATAACGTTCCATTGCTTTTATCAGGAGGATCCTTAAAAAAATGAGGCACTACCCAATCAAAGCAGGAACAACCTTTACTGAATAGGAGTCAGCTGTTTTTCCAGGTGGTTTGTATTTGCATAGATGGCTATTACTATGTAGTGGGTTTTCAGCATTAGATTCACACCCATCCCAGCTGTTTGGTCTCTACTCTGTCTAAAGCTTGAAGGCAGAAAGGATAATGTCTTTATACTTAGAAAGAGTTTGCAGCTTGCTCAACGCACACACAAGAAGTTCACGCACTCTCAAGTTTTTATGAGGTCTTCAGTTTGTATTTCCAGGGAAATTCTAGATCTTGTAAACCAAACTCATCTGCAATTTATGGCTTTATTCACTATGTTTGACAACACATCTCATAGGATAATAAATTTGAAGTAGCACTATCACAGTGACCTTGTGCTGAAATATTTCCATGAAAATAATCTTGCTCAATCTCTTCCCTTGGTACATAGGCTTCCCTATAAAAACACTATGCCTTCAAGTAACGGGGGGAGGGGAGGGGGGCAGGGGGGTGGGGTGGGGTGGGCAGGGAAGAATCATGTAAACAAGCTCCCCCTCTACCATAAAAAGCATTTAACTTTCTCCACGTGAGCTTCTTTTCCCAGCTGTCAGGAGTTATTACCAACCTTCAAAATTCTAGCAAAGAAGCAATATTTTTGCAAGAGTGTCCATTAATCATGACATTGGAATTTCCCCCTCTTCCAAGACTGTAGCACTTCTTTGCATCTGACTGCCTAGAATATTTAATCTAACTCTCAGTAGTAGCTAAGGACAGGGTAAGAAATCCACGGCCAGTTTCAGTGTGAAAACAAAGTAGATTTTAACAATCATTATTTTCTTGGCAGGTCACTGTAAACTTAGCTTTATAGCATTCTGCAGCAATACGTGCAGATGTATGTGACTGGAGGAGCCAGCTCTCCATTTCCTAAACCACACATTCAATTTAGAATTAATAAGACAGTAATTGCACATTAGTACTCATTGATTACCTAAAACATAGTTATTAAGAAATATCAGCTATGTAACACATCCCTGTTAGATACTCACCTATCTATTACAAAGCTGTTAAACAGCAATAAATGTTTATCTAAAAAATTAGCATTCAGCTAACATAAAATACACATCCTATTAGATCCAAGTGAAATAAATGCTGAAGACAATTAAGGCTCAAGTCTGCTTGCCTCCATTTTTCTGAGAAATGCTGCTCTCTCTAGGTCTGAAGTCACAGCATCAAACATTTCAAAAGCAATCTTTTTCTTGAAAAGATTCAAGAAATTTTCAAGCCCTTCAAGAAATCATTCTTAGAGACTCATTGGCTTGGTGACACATCACCCTGCACAGCTCTGCTCCTCGTAACTCTGCTGCACAGAGGCGGCAACTGGTTACCATAGGCAGCAGGGCTGTGCTCACTCCTATTGCTGTTCTTGGTATTGTTTGATTCTATTGTTTAATATATGGATATTCTGAAACTCTAAGGAGGCAGAAAGTGGAAAAGTGGCTCTGGAGTTGATAGCAGCTGAGCTGAAGCTCTCAGAACCATAACTTTGGATGGAAAAGGTATTTGTGTATTATATCCTTATATATCATCATCATCATCAATATATACATCAATAAGGAATGTACATGCCTCTGCTGAACAGGTATACACCAATGAGACAAGCAGAAAGGGAGGTGACATTCAATGAAGTAAAGAAAATTGCTGTCCCTAAGGACAAATTTTACAGAAATAAAAATAACACTCCAGCCACATATGGATCAAAGACAATAGACTTCTGACAAAGCATTGGCAGGATTCTAGTGAAAGACACCAAAAGCACCAAGAGGAAAAGCCTAAAAATGGAGTGTGTGGACCCTGGTAGCAAGGTCTCCACACAAATATGAAATACTGAACTAACACATACAAATCAGAAACTTCACTCTGAACTTTTTCTTTAAGCCCAGAAAATTGCTTTTTAGGTACAAAAGAGCTACTGGAATGAAATGAGGTAGATTCTGTCCAGTGGGCACTCCCTGGAATCACATCTGAAGCACCTATGTAGGGCAACATAATGAAACTTTATTTCTGCTGCTCACAATTCATCAATTTTCTGGGTAAGTCCAAAACTCCTACAGACTCACTGGCCTCCTGCTGCAGCAATTAATTCACTTTTCCTACTAAGCTATTAATTAATTTTAAAAGGCCCTTGTTGTTGAGCAATGCATATACATCATTAACATCAGAGAACTATTATATTGCATCATTGTTTATTAAAACACAAAAAAGGAAATTGGAAAGAGTGAAGGTTATAAAGCAAAAAAACAGAGATAGGTCTGGAACATAGGCATACTCAGTCATGGAAATTCTGTTTGAAGCTTCACTGTCTGTTTTATTATGGATTCCATAGGCAGCTTCTAATTTAGTGCAGCTGTTAACACTCCTGCTACATCAAAAATTCCCTCTGCTGAACTTTTGTAGAGGTTTTTGTGTTAGACAAGCACCAGTCCTGTCCAATTTCATAGTTTCCTAATTATAGTATTGCAGTTCTCATTTGTACAGTAAACCTGATCAGATTAAATTAAAAAAAAATTTAAAACTAAAAAAAGAAGTAGTATTTACAATTGTTGGCAGTATTGTTTTTACTAGCTACCGTATTTACCCAGTGATACATAAAAGGTGTGCAATAGCAAATTGTTTCTAGGTATATGGTTGTGAATGTGTATTCCAGCATCCCCTGTTTTAAACCACCCTGAAAAAGCCTTGATCTTTAGTTGCTATTAAAATTGTTAATACTAATTTCTTTTAACCACACAGTTTAAGAAAATTAAGATAAAAAATACCTCAATTATCAACAAATGAAGGGTAAAAGCCTACAAGAAGGATTAACCCAATAATTGAACATCTAAAGCTTTAAAGAGCAAAGTTACTCCAAGTGACAAATAAAAGACTGCTATCTCTGATAAAGAAGATAGACTTGTTTTTCTTCTTACGTGTTTAGGATAGCCACATCTCCTTCCACAACATCTGTACAAGTGTTTCCCTTTTCTTTAACATACTGTAGACAACACAATTCATACCTTTTTTCAGTAACACTGGTTTACAGCCTCACTGAAGCATTTGTTCTGCAGAGTGACATATTGTGACAAATCCAATGATAATGGGGAAATGTGGGAAATCTGACAGAAATACTCCTTGTTTCCACTAATGAGAATAAAACAGTAAGAGAGACACCCATAAAAAATTGCAGTAAGCAATTTATTTGGTTGAAATACAAGTAGTGCTTTTTCTTTTCCTGCTCTCTTTTCTGTTACTTTGCTTAGAGCAGGCTTTTCATTTTTTCTTCATTTTGCTTTATATTGTCAACCGAGAACAGAGTTCCTGAGGAGACAAACAGGGGGTAAAGAAGACAAATCTGTCTCCTTTGTGTGAGAGCTGTAGGCCAGAGTTATCAACTCCTCTGCTATTCAAGATAGATTTGCATATCCAAGGCCACCCGAGGCAGAGAAGGCATTTGGAGTCTGATTTTTTTTCCACAAGAACACATCGGGGAGCAAAGTAAAATAAGAAAACTCCGAAAAAGATCCAAGAAACTACCAAAAGAAAAAAAAAGGCAAAATATCACAAAACTTTGTAGAGGGGAAAAAATCTCCCATTCAAGAAATTCTTTCTTGGAAAAAAAAAAGGCATTTTATACATAATGGAATTTCCAAATATCCTTATTAAAGAAACTTCATGGACAGCAATTTGGCACAAGAACCTCAGAGTGGCATCCATGCTGTTTCTGTCTATATCTTAATACAAAACTACTTCTCTGAACACAGTAATCAAGGATGATGGAGTAGCCAGCCTGGAAAACATGGTGCTTTCCCTGCAGTCTTATACTGTAACTACAGTTTGGTGATTAAAAAAAATAATAATCCAAAGATAGATATAAAGTCACTATGGTGGGTACCTTATGCATTGACTCTATCATTAACAGCTGCTCTTTGGAAATACTGGACAAATGTCACTGATAGGGGTAAGACTCCAGTACAGCCAATCCTAAATCACAAGACTCGTCTTCCTACAGGTACGATACTGAAATTAATGGATCACATAATGTCAACACAATGCTCTCAGGAAAATTCCAATTAATAGAAATTGGGTAAGAATGTTCTGGGGAGCAAACTGGCTGGACTTATCAGTAAAGCTTTAAACTAGGTGAGTCAGGGGGAGGGGATCCACCTCTGAATGAATGGGGAGATAATGTGATTGCTAACACTCGAAGGGACAGATGGACAATACCTGTGAATTACATAGAAGGTGATAAAGGCACCTCCCAGAAGGTGGTAAGATCAATAGCCCAGCTGAAGTGCCTTTATANGCCTAAGTCAGGTTCACAATCACTAGAAGCACAGGCATGGCACAGAGTAAAGTAAGGACTTTGAATTTCAGGAAGGCAAACTTCCAACTGCTGAGATTTGATGGGTGTGGTCCTCTGGGATACTGTCCTTAGGGACGAAGGAACTCATCAGAGCTGGCAGTTCTTCAAAGATACTCTTCTTAGTGCGCAAGAAATTTCCATCCCTCTATGCAAAAAATCATGCAGGGCAGGAGGAAGACC
>VWZO01016436.1:187296-259751 GCA_013396975.1 Bucco capensis | reverse complement strand
TGCATCCAGTTCTGGGGTCCTCATCATAAAAAAGATGAGGACCTGTTGGAGCGAGTCCAGAAGAGGCCACAAAGATGATTAAAGAATTGGAGAACCTCCCCTACGAAGATAGGCTGAGAAAGTTGGGGTTATTCAGCCTGAAGAAGAGAAGGCTTTGAGGGGATCTTATAGCACCTTTCCAGTACCTAAAGGGGGATTATAAGATAGAAGGGGAGAAACTTTTTAGGTGGTCTGATTGTAATAGGACAAGGGGGAATGGCTATAAACTGAAGGAGGTGAAATTTAGATTGGAGATTATGAGGAAGTTCTTTACCCAGAGGGTGGTTAGATGCTGGAACTGGTTGCCCAGAGAGGTTGTGGATGCCCCATCCCTGGCAGTGTTCAAGGCCAGGCTGGATATGGCCCTGGGCAACCTGGTCTAGTGATTGGAATCCCTGCCCATGGCAGCAGGGTTGGAACTAGATGATCTTTAAGGTCCCTTCCAACCTGGCCATTCTATGAATCTATGAATCTATGAAATATTAAGTTGAAGTTAACCTTTTATTGAGAATATGTATGTAAGATCCACAATGCTATAGAGACAGTGTTTAATGTATACAGCATTTTATTGACTAACAAGAATTACCAGCTGCTAATTAGCTGCTAATGTCTTCTCCTGCAACATAACCCATTTTCACACACACACTTGCTTTAATGTAATACAGAGCTAATTTTGGGCTTGATTTTTCTGTACTTCCTCAAAAAAACAATATTTAATGCAAAAAGCTGTCAATGATAATGATCTAGGAGTACTCTGCCAAATCAAGGTGCTATTAAACCTGAATAAATATAGCAGAATTTCATTCTACAATACACAGCCCAAAGACCCCAAGGTCTTGATTCTCATACATTACCATACTGAATAGCTCTTAAAAAAAAATCTTGATTTCAACAGAAAATAATGTGTACCATAATCAGTTCTTGATCTAATGAGTATTATCAACAACTACTTTAGCTATACCTAATACACTACTCAACTGCCCAAAGACAAAGAAAAAAATCTCTCATAATGTAACATATAAGGCAGCATGCTACAGAACAGTACTCAGCAAAAAGTAATACACAAAGCAAAATTTATTTCAGCAATTAAAATCAAAGTTGTGAGCATAAAGCCTTAAACTTGCGATTTGTTTGGTTTAAAAAGAATGGTTGTGGACATAACCAATTTTCCTGAACATTTATCAGTAGCACCAGAAGTTACACTTCATAGAAAACACTAGACCTAGTCATATCCATATTATACATCAGAGAATTCATTTACCACTAATTTATATGTTAATTTATTTATACTTATTTTCCAAAGAAAGTAAGGAATTGAAATTTATTAAGTGGGATCTGAATTCAGCATCTTTACCAATGCTGCCAACATTTCCCATGGATTTTGACATCTGGCAATTCTAGTACAGGTTTCATGAGTGTTGACCACTTCCTGATATCTAGAACATATCACACTTACACCATATTGGTATGCTCAGCAGAAAACACTGCACGCATAATAAGATCACAGTACTAGTCACACTGGCAATGGTTTTCACATTCAAGCTAAATGGTACTAGAAATGTACAAAAAACATTTCACCAAATCTGTTGTGAGTTACTAATCTGTTGCTAGAGCTGAAGAAGAATATTGAACTTTCGAAATACTTACAGTAAGGTGGAAAAATCAGCTTCTAGAGGCCAAATACACTTTGTTTCCTAATATATACAAGGCTTTTAAGTATAAAGACTGTGCTAACATCTAGACAGTAAGACCAATTATGCTTTCAGTTCTAGGCTTTTTGTTCAGCCCAATGATCCAGTGTGTCCTGATTTTTTCAGTTCTAGTGGGTATGCAAGCCATTTTCCTTGTGCTTTCTCTGTAGACAATTATTTTTCAGATGTAAATAAACATAAATAATGCACATATAGAAACTGAAACAATTATGCCAAGCTCTATCCCCCTTCAGGAACTACCCCAAATTAAAAGTATCACACCAAACAGTCTCTGCATTTGATATACTAGATTTTACTTTAGTATTTTACTTACCATACCTACTAATTCTTTTTTTCAGAGCTTTTACCAAAATGGAACTATGGCTTCTTTATCATTAAAGATCCTTTGGAAAAAAAATGCTTGAAAGCTACACTAACTACATTAACTACCAAAGAGCATACACAATAGATAATGTTAAGTCTTATGATAACTCCCTGTCCAGGCTAATTTCAGTTAGTTTTTTCCCCTCTATTTTCAACACTGAAAAGATTTCTCCCTGTCCAGCTTATAATTGCTAGGATTGGTCAATTCTCTTATACCTTTTAAATACCAATTCCCAAACTAAATACCACCCTGCTCAATGAAAACAAGTAATTGGTCATGTTGTTACACTGTAAAGGATATTTTTTCAGCTAATATAAATCAATATAATCTCTAGTCACACAGATTTACACCCATCCTGGATTTTAGTATAATAATTTTACTATAATATTGGGGGGGTTGTCAAGTGTTCTTAAAAACATTATCTCATCTAGACCTGCAAGCAAGAAGTCTGATAGAAAACTGACATGATAGCTGGAGGTTGTAAAACTCAGTCCAAAAATGTCTTATTCAAGAATTGGTGCAGTAGTACTATTTTAACTTCCATATGCCCCTTTAGTCTATGAAAATGCAGGAACTTTATCAGTGTTTAATAAAGTTTGAAAATATAATTAAAAATATTATTTCTGAGCTAATGTAAATACAGAGTCTTTCTATTTCTTCCTGCCCCCAATATATTTTTACAAGCATTTGCTCAACAGCAGCTGAATGTAGAATCGGAAGAGCTTGAGGAAAATTTGAAGATATATGTAAAATCAAAGTCATTCAGTTGAAATATTACTTCAAATATTCAAAGACAGTAACATAGCAGCAGAAAATTAACTTTTTTAAAATTCATGTCTTTTCTAAGATTAAATGGATTAGCAGCAGATTTGAGGTAATTAATTATAATTAAAAGTTTCCTAGGGAAACATGGCATAATACACTCATTAACTGAGATGTTACATTTGTTCTGTGTTTGATTCTCAGATTATTCTAACACAGTGCAACATTTGTTAAAAGTTTTTTGGGCCAGACACCTTTACTTAAACTGAACAGTTGCTCCCTCCATGAGTAGCCCAAACTGACTTAAAAGAAAACCCACTTGGGCCCCTAATTAGACATTTTTGGCCTATGAAGATAAAATTCCTTCCTTCTCAGATAAATTCTGTAGTCTCTATAGAACATGAGTCAGTGGGAGCTTTTCTCTGGGAAGCAGCATTGAATCTGGCCTCACAGTTACTTCCTGATATTCTGTTCACTCTTGAACAAAGGATACAACTCCTAACCAAATATCTAAGTAGTCTTAATAAAGGCCTCAATTATATTTTTAATTTTTCAACTATCTTCTGTTCGATGCTATTGCTAAGCAAAGGAATATTTTACATCCTCATTTCATTATGGAGAAAGAAGTCATTGAACTCCTTATGAACCAAAAACACAGAGATCTCACCGCAGTCATTAATACACCTAATGTATAGAGAACTCCACAGAGCTATTAATAAAACTCCTCATACAAACCTCAGCAGTCACAGTCTAGACAATGCCAGGCACACGAAAGCTGTCTCTTGGTGCATGCAAAAGATCCCCACTTTGATACCCTTGGGTCATTGTCCTCAGTTTGGAAATCAAGGATGATGCACTTGTCAAAGAAAGTAGCAGCAAAACATAAAGAACTGGCTAATTAAAAAAGGAACTACTATTTATTTTATGTTCTGACACACGGAAGAGAAATTAAACATTTCATTTTGTCTCTATGCTTTCAGAACAATGCCCAGTAAGATTACAGATAGGAGAGTGATAGGTCCAGCAGGGATTTCTACCAATTAAGTTTCTACACTCTAGGGGAGTAGAGGTGTTTTTTGAACCATGAGTTATTTCTGCACATATCATGGGCTGCAGTGTCTAGCCACAAAAGGGCTACATTAAGAGCAATGTTACAGGCTTTGCTCAGAGCTATCATGCCTTTCTGCAAGTCCAAACCTCTAAGATTTCACTGAGGGAACTGAGAATGCTCAGTTCTATAATACTATCAAAAGGATGACAGGAGTGCTTTTACCTACCCAACCTTTACATTTACACAATCAAGCAGAAAAGCAAAACAAAGATATTGTAAGGTTTAATTAACAACTGATACAGCTAGATGATGCCAGATTTTACTATTTTCTCCTATGTGCCACCCAGCATCCCAAGAAGTTACAACTCATGGTCTGTTAATATCTACAACTAAAACAGAGCTTTCAGATTACTAATTTTTTTTTTAATCAAAGGCACTGCTTATACCTGTTCTACATGCAAAGAACTGTAGTAGTTTGTGTACCTCTACCATATAGTGGTTTCAGGAAACAATGAAGTAAACTAATTTTGAGTCTGTATTTCACAGTATTACGAATACTCCACTTTTAGATTGACAATTCAAAGTCACACACAGAGGATTCCACAAAGAGAGTTTACTTTTTCATTTGACAGTTCTACAAGTCTACCAGACAACACCAAAGGTATTAATTTATGCATCCACAGACAGTATGATATAAATTCTACAACTGTGGCACCTTCAATATTCCAGCTCATCATTAGAGGACTAGGATGATAAGACATTACATGTATTACTTTATTTTTTCCTTGTATAGAGTGAAGACCTGTATTTGGCATAGCAACGTTTTGGCTCATGTTTTAAGCATATTCTGAAGCTCACACGCTTTAGCAAAAAAGTAGACTTCACAATGTAATAAAAGCATAGCATCATAAGTATGTGATTACATGATTTTGTAGAATCTGGTGCTACAGACTGTAAGAGACTGAAGACTGACATTACAGTGTTTGTTTTTCAGTTTATCAAAATGGGAAAGACTAATGAAAAAAAAAGCAAAGCAGCTTTTTGCAAAGCTGTATGCAAAGCTATAGAAGATGAGAAAATGCTCTACTGAGAGACTAATTGAAGCAAAAATTTACTGAAGATCGTAAGACAAATTCAGATAGTTGCCTTTATTTCAAATTTCAGTGAGGAAAGCAGATATGGAATTAGACATTNGGGGGGGGGGATAAAGCCATCCTGCCAAAAACCGTCACATTTTCTGTATCACAAACTACCATTTCAAAACACATGAAAGGATTTATGAATAAAACCTTGACTTCAACCATTCATGCACATCAGCCAGCTATAATTTCCTTTTCTCAGAAATGTATCCAAATTAGATACAGGAAAAAAGATAATTAAACATAATTTGTCTAAATTGTTAATTTTGCACAAATTTTTATACCTTCATTTTACTCCTTTCTAATGCTAACTGAAATCCTAAGAATTAATTTAGTTTGTTGCTCAGCCTCAGAAGGGTTTTCTAGTAAAAATAAGCCAGGAGCACTCATTTCTTATTTTCACTTATTTCATCCAGGCTATCGAAATGTAGACATGCCTTGTTTTGCTTTCCTAAGGCCAGAAGGGGAACCTGCAAAACTTCTGGGATTCCTGTTTGGCCTGCTGCCTGAAGAACAAAAACTACTTCTGTCAGTCTCAGCACAGAGCTGTTTTACCAGGTTGATACATAAAACTAGGCTTTCCTCCAGTTAAACAACAATAATTTGTTTTAGTTTCATAGGTCCTTCTAAATAATGGTGTCATCAGTAAACATCTGGCTTCTTCCTAGCAGATTAGCCCTCCAATGAGGAAAGTGTGTTTATAATTCTAATTTGAAACACAGCACATTAATATGCTGATTCTCATAATGTTTGCCTTAACCTGTTTGGAGAAATTATGACTACAAATATCTTGTACACAACACCTCTAAACTACCAGCTTGTACAAACAACACAAGAGCTGATGCAGTCTCATACAGATGATTAGAACCACTTCAGAGGCAATCATGATTAGCACTTTGGCTTGAAGCCATATTTTACACATAAACAAAGCATCTGTTTCTGAGTTCCTGTCCCGAGCTAATAGATCCACCTCCACTATTACTAATAAGCCCATTTGAGAAAGCCAGATGGCCTATCTGAAACAGCCCCGGCTTTTTCCTGAGCTAGGCAAACCAGAGCCATGGAACCAGAGTTGGCTCCAAATCATATTTCCTTGGGCTCTAGGAGCCAGTAAACCAATACATACACCAGCTCCACAAAAGAATACAAATGCTGGTACCATCCATTATTTAGAATTGGTGTGAGGCCAACATCTGCCCCTTCAGATGATCCTTTCATGTAGGTACAGAGTGGGAAGATGAAAAGTACAGTACACTTCTGCAGGAGTTGGTGTATTGCAATGCAGAATGTCACCATTCCTTGCGGGATTTTTTTGCAGACTCTGCAAATCCCTGCCTGCAGCAAGCAGTGCTGCTCAGCTGTCCTTGCTGTACATTGGATGTACTTGACAATTGGGTGGTTTTACATATTTAATAAAAGTGTCATATTTAATTAGCAGAACTGGGCTTTAAAAAGGATCTTGCGCTCCTTAGCAGCAACTGTAAGTGTTGCAAGCCACACAGAGCAGCACGTGGCTGGTTCAATTCTAAGATCTCTTTTCTTTCCCATGGCCCAAGTTCTCATTTAAACAGTTCAGTTTCTAAGTATTTTAGAGTCAAGATGCTCCATTAGCCAAGCTGTTAACGCTTCAGGGAAAGCCGTGATTGACCTGGCCTAGGAAGACTGCTAGAGAGAAATATCTTTTTAGTTTATTTAGAAGCAAACAGGCAGGTGACAGTTAGTGACAGGGAGAGACAGTCATTTAGGTCACCTGCTCCACCAAACCATACGTATAAAGAGAACCTCGTTTTCCCCCTTCCGCGCTATGATGCATAGGGTGCTTTGTTCCACTATGTTGACAACTGAATTTTAGCACAGGGTATGTCCGCATGAACTATCAAAGACAATTTACTACACCAGGAGCAAATGATCCGCGCTCTGAGAACAGTAGCAGGTCACATCACCCCTGCAGAAGTATGGAAGTTTTGCAGAGATAAAGTCCTTTCAGAACAGCACAACCACCACAGTGAGCATGCTTCTGTGCTACTATCCTGAAGCTAGAGACACAAAAAAAATCCTTTACTTCTGTCTCATGGAGATACCAGCAGATTTGCAGAGACACAAACCTCCCTAAACACAGTTATCTTCCCCCCACCTTGCCATCTGAGACAGAAAAATGAATCACTGTATGAGGAGAAAAAAACCCTCATGGCAATATGCTGAAACAATTGAGGCCTGTCACTCCTCTCCATTAAAGGCAGGTTCCATAGTAGTTATTGAAGCTCTGTGGGATCTCTTGGGATAAAAGTCAGAATAGAAATGTGTAAAGTATTGTTCTTCATATATTTTCCCTATACTGCCAGGTTTGTGAGATATGTGCACAGGGTATTCCTTGATTTTAAAGGAAAGCCCTGAAGAACAGCCACATTTCACAGCTCAGATCAAGTCTGATCCTAAATCTGTGTCACTGTCCACTCCAGTGGCTGAGAACTCAGCTAGACTTTCGTTTGGAGCATAAAGGATTTAGTGAAAGGTGCACAACCAGCATTGTCCTGCTACTGCAAGGACTTAAGCTATTTGTCGTTGAGAGGATTATTTCAAAGCAGGTAAGTAGCAGTATGAGACTTGAATAAAAAAGAAATATCTTTTTACATTCCTAGAAATTTAAAAACACTACTACATAGATATGGGAAAGAGTGACACACACACAACACACATGTTCCAGGTTTTCTCACTTCGTATTCTGACTTGCACAACACTAGACATTCTGTAGGGTGGAAAAAAAGAAGGTGGGTTTTGGATTTTTTTAAGAAGGGGCTAAGTACAAGAAGGAAGGGGAAAAGTCATCAGAATCAAAACCAAGCCCCTTATTTCAAAAGGAGGACCAGGTTCCTGGGTTTTGCAAACTTCATATAATTAACAAAACAAAATACACAGCACTGATAGCAAGCACTGGCTACAGTAGGCATTAGTTAGAGTAGCACTCTCTTGCAGGCTTTAAAAAATCAAGTCATTTGGAATATATCTTTTAGATAATTCTATCATCTGAGAAAGCTGGTTTAACAGGACAACTGGGAATTACATCTTAGTCCAACAAAACATCATGTGTCCTGAGCTGTCCCTTCCAAAAACTCTAATGGAATTACCAAAGTTTTTACAGTAACTCACAGCTGCAAGCCCACCTCATTCTGCTACTTATTGGGGTGGAGAGAAGCCATCTGTCATTTCTATAGAATGTGAAATTCTCTGTACCTCTATTGGACAATTATACTTTGACAAAGTATATATTTGACACTCCTCTGTCACAGCAACCTGCTTTACCAAGGAGAATTCCCTCATGATGCCACTCAGGCTTTGCTTCCTCTAAGACTAATCATGAGATCCTATAAATTTCATCACAGCATGGGGATTATCAATTTAATAAAAAAAGTCAATGTGTTGCCATTTTTCAGAGAAGCCTCAAAACACTACCTCCACTATTTTATCTATATAAATAAGAGCACACTAGACACATTGCGAAATGTGTGAAATGTGTGAAACATGGACTATCACTCCTTTCAAGCTGAAAGAGTTGAGATCTCTTTTGCTTATTACCAAATGTTAATGCACAATTTATTTAATGCCTAGTTTTTGTGTGCTGAATTAGCTCACAATGCAGTTGAGTGTCCCTTGTGAGCAAGTGCTCCATTTGCACATGTCAAGCATCCTAGTCTATTGAGTCCTATCCCAACTGCTTAATGTCTGAAACAGAAGCATCCACTACATTCTTCTTGATCTAAACAGTTAATTTAATACCCTTGAACAAAAGGGGCCTGGTGTTTTGGTAAGCTCCCATGGGCCTAACTATCACAAAGAAGGAATTGTTGAATACACACACACCAAAAAAAAAAGGAGGGCTAGGAGGCAGGCGGTCTGATCTTTATGATCCACTGATTATTCTATCAGTAAGTAGAAACATAAATCTAGCTCCTGTTCTAACAAAATACTGTTTTACTTCCCTTTTCTCTACATTTTATCTTTTATAGCCAATAAAGCATTAAACATTACAAAAGGTTATGTTCTCACCAATATTTTCAATAAATGACAAAAAATTCCAAGTTGAGACAAGCAGAGGTTTCAGCAGCAGCTATCCTGACAGTTGTTTGACACTCTTTCTGCAATTCACTCTGAATACACTAGTGCCACTAACACCAAGAAAGCCCATCTGGAAAATCTGACGCTGAATTTAAATTAGTCTAATGACTCTCTTAATGATTTAATGGTGAATCTATACACTAATACAAAGCTGAGCTCTTTTCCAAAGATCTGGTACAGTATTTCCTGTGGAAAGGAGAAGTCCTTCCCTCACCCTGCCTTTTTGAACATCGCAAAATATCAAAATCAGTATCAGTCTTTTTAGCTGATCCCACTGAGCTTTACATCAAGACTCTAGATTGGTCCTGTTTTTTTTATTTCATATGAGTTAAGAGGGAAAAATTAAAAGAATTGAAGGGGGAAAAAAAAAGGAGAGACACGAATGATCAGGAAGGGAGCAGACTGAATCTTCAATCCACTGCAAAGCCAAGTACTCCAGTTACCCAGACTGTATGTGTATGAAAGACAGGCAGAGTGGAAAATGGGTCTGAAAAACTATACGCATTTTATGGTCCACTGACCAGGGAGAGGATGGCAGAGCATGTAGTCATTTTTAACTGAATACAGCAAAAAAAAGCCCCACTCAGAACCAGTGACCAGCAGACTCCTAAAAGACTTAAGATAGGACAAAGAGCACTAGCAGGTCAGAGAGAACAGTTCTCTTATTGCAACACAACGTTTCCCAAAATGTTTCAGTCTAAATGGCTTGCTCAGCACTTAGCCACCAGCTGTTCCATTTATTCCATGAAGCACTGGATATTGAGCTGTGCATTCTGATCCCAGATGCCTGGTCCCAAGTTTTCAGAGACTCACTGTGGTCCTAGTGCAATGTAAGATCAAGACTTGCAGCTAAGAAAACTGTGAGACTACTTGTCCACCTAGGAAAATAAGCTCAGACACATTAACTATGAAAACTGGATCAAAGCTTCAGAACACATTTCCCAGGCAGCATTTGAGATGACATATAATCATTAATGGTCATCAGTCCTGAAGAACTGAACTTGGAAACTGAAAAAAAAAATAATGAGAACAGCTCATCACCTGTTGTAGTAGCTTTATTATATCAGGAATTACCTAAGGATATTTGGGGTTTAATTTAGAAAGAAAAAAATTAATCTCTAATTTAAAAGAGAAACTGAGGCACAGATAAGCTACATGATTCTGTGATTCTGTGAATAACATCACACAATAGATGAAGAACAACAGGGGAACTACAGTCAGGTAATTTTGTCCCACTTGGTGTTTTGGGTTTTCTTCTATCAATGAGTCCAAACTGCTGCCAGAATAATTAAACAGAGAATAGCATACATTAGTAAGACTGTTTCAAAACATAAAGTCAAGATTACACTGGGAGAACACAGAAAATGTTAGCTAGCATCTTGTTTGGGGGGAGAAGAGGATAGCTACACTTTATAAGACAGATTAACTAGTGTATTGCTCCTGAATCAAGAGCATTTTCACAACCTAATTCTTGTCTATTTATAATTGGTGATAACTCATATGATCCTTCCAGCTACAATTTTTTCTAAAACAATGAGATTTTCTAGTGGCATAAGAACATGTGATGACGAAGATTAGCTAAGAGACAAAGAAAATCTGGGATCCAACAGTCAGGACATCTTCAAGCCCAATGTCTGCCCACCTCCAGAGAAACTCTGAACAAGGTCAATGGAGCACTGCCCTGGCTGAAGTGCCTGCAACACTTCAAAACCTGCTAGATACCTGATATTAGGAGGCAGTCATACAATATGAAACTCAGACATTGAATAGTACAGAGGCACCTAAATCCCATAGCTAAAAATGACAGACAGGTCTAGATCTTCAAAGACACTGGAGTGCCTAACACTCTGCACTGAAAAGTGAGGATACAGACCTGGATTTATAGGTGACTCAAGCTCACTTACTTAGACAGCTCAGACAGGCTCTTACAACTTGACAGACACATCACACCAGGGATCACAGTATTACTTTCATATCTCATGGGTTTTGTTTGATAAATTACGCACAACACCCCCTTCTATTCTTCCTAATATTTAATCACAGCAAATCAATCTGTATATGTGAATTACCTGCTACTAATCCAAATTCATGTCCTTTTAAAATGCCTTTCTCATCCACAGAATGAAGAAAGGCATCTCTGCAGCTTATTCATCTAATGTCAAGGTGTTTCCTGAGCTATGAACTACACTAGTCCAAAATACATGCAATAAAATTCATTAAAACAAAAGAGAGAGAAAAGTAGATTGCAGCTCCTCTTCCTAGGTTCTGTGCTGCTGAGTCTGACATTGACTCATGCACCCATGGTCAGTATCTGAATATTTTGTCAGTTCATCACTAACCTTACTTAAGTTCATTATTTTGAGCCTTTGAGTTCCAATTACTTGTTTTGAAACACTGTGCTAACATACAGCAGCTTATTTCCAATATAACTGCACTTTTGATTTCTCTCCACAATCCTGTTTTCTGTGCATGGCAATAGATCGTGAAGGAAGGAAATAACTAAAAAATCCCACCTTATTAGTTTTTTATTTTCTTCTATATGACACACACAAACTAATACAGCTCATACCCAGGCAGGGTTTGAACTGAAAGCCCAACCTCATTCCCTCAAAGTAAAATAAATTAGCCAAAGTCAAAAAAGGAACAGGAAAAAGAAGTGAAATTGTGCTATCTACCCACATCAAACAATTAGCATGACACTTAACATAATCAAAAAATAAAAAGCACTCATGTTAGTAAGACTTTTTCTCTTAAAAGAAAAAGACAAAAAAAGCGTGCCACTGTTCCAAATGTAATTATAACTTACATCAGCCTCTTCTCACTTTGATTTATGCCAAAGATCTACTAAATAAAATTCTTTAATATAAAGGGTTTTAAAACAATCCATTAAAACCTTGAAATGTTGCATGCACTTGAAATACAAAAATTTGCAAGAGAACAGGAAAAAAATCCTCCTGTAATCCATCATTTGAAATGACAGCATTATGATGTAGTTACAGTCCAGAACCACTATATAGTACAACCTGTTTTCTGCTTTCCTACTTACAGGGAAAAACCTTCCCACAATGAAGGATGATTTTCAGAACTAAGAGTTCACAGCAAAAACTAAAACACACCTAAAGAGTTCCTAACACTTTTTTTTTTAATGGGGAAGAAAAAATGGAAGTGGGAAAGTATATAGATCCCCTATTACGAATGTATTTATTATACAATGCTAATTGTTGCTTTGCTGATGTATTTAAGTACATCATTGGTAACATATTTGTAATAAGTTAATTGCAGTACTGTCTCAGAAACACAGTTTAATTTACGATATAAGCAAAGAAAGCCTACAAAGTAATACTGGTTTATTTTTGTTACAACATATTAAAAAAAAAAAAATCCCAAAATATTTAGCTATCTTAAGTGTTTCACAAATCTAAAGGATTTTAGATTGTTGTTGTTGCATTTATTTTAACAATAAATAGTACTAAAGGTACTTTAAATCTTTCTCTTTCATGGAATGTAATTTCCAGACATTTCATCAATTCAATATTTAATAAGACAAACATTTTGGCTCAGCTACTTTATATTGATTTCTTAGCTGATCACTTAAGTGATAAAACAGATTTAATGAGTATTCTTTCAATAACAATCATAGAAGCAGATTTCAATAGTAATCATCTTTCAATAGTAATCTTAAAAGCAGATTTTCAGATAAGTTCTATGTGTGCTTAGAAATAGCCTCCACAAGTCCTAAAGCTTGTTTTCAGTTACACCTAAACCATTACCTCAAAATAAGTAGGTATATACCAGCCAGATAAGGACACTTAGCAGAGAAGAGTATTGTCCAAATTACTTTGCAGCTATTCAATCAGGGATTCACAAGCAATATACTCTGTTCCACAATTAATATACTTGCATACAATCCTTCCAATCAGCTTTCTTAAATAACAAGCTATGGGGTTCTTTTTCTGTTAAGCATTAAACAGGACTTTAAATAAGCCACAATAAAAAAGTTAAATAAGTATTTTCTTTTCTTAAGACACTAAAAATGCATAATCTGAACATAAACAGTCACCTCATATAACTGAACAAATTCTTTCTGTATTAAAATTTTAAAAACTTTCCTTGTTGTGAACACATCCATTAGAGCAAGAAGGAAGATTAATAATACACATGAATAAATGGAAATAATGCCTTCAAAAAAGCTACTTTATCGTATATGTATTTTTTAGTAGTAAAGATATTGAAAATCCAAAGAGTGCAATTGCTAGCAATTAAATTCTAAAATGCTACAATGAACATAGCAAAATATATGGTGATGTATTTATTTTTCTACAGAGAAAATAAGAATGGGTACCTGTTTTAAATCAGGAAGCAGCAGATAATTTCAAGATCAAAACCACTTCCTGTTAAAGAAAGGGGAGAAAATTCCTTTAAGGCTATTACCATTATTAATCGTTTTTAAAGGTAATTTACAGAAAAACTTTCCATTTTGAAAATTTACAATGTGATTAGAATATAAGAAATCATTTGGGTTGCCTGTGCCTATAAGACAGCAATTACAAAATTTGGCTAAGTATTCCAGAGAACATGGCTAATTTCTAGATACAGAAAAATTACTGGAAGAAGAAACTGAATTTTTGACATGAAGGCTTAGAGTCAGGTAATGTAAATGTTTGGAGAGAGCAGAGTTCATAATATATAGGGAGATATACTGGGGGGGGTTGTTTTTTGACTGCAGGAAGATTTGAAGCTTTCTCTGAGCTCCCTCTCGTGAGCAGTTGCTGATAGTGCACCAAAAGCATCACCACCAGCAGAACTCGAATAACGTAGTTACAATTTCATATTGTTAGTCGTTTCTTAACGCATGATGCCCCAAAAGACCTTGCAAATAGAAATGCTTTATTCCAAATTATCCATATACATAGATACATATATCTTTCCCTAGAAAGAAATGGACAGAAAGAGAACCCATTCCCCCAGTCAAAACCTAAAACTGCTTTTCTACCTGGTGCTTGCGAAGAGCTCATCACCCCTCACTGCAGTGAGACAAAATTATACTTGAGGAACAATCCTTATGAACAGTCATATCAGTGTTCAGAGAGCAAGCATTACCCATTTTATAAGTAAAATATGTATCTTTTTTATATTAATGAAAAAGGTATTTTAAAAGCACTTAATGAAAGCTGCTATCTTGAAAGGAACCTTTTCTTATGCCATGACATAAATTTGTTTTGTCTCAGCTACCATTTATTTTAATTAAACCATTCTAAATCTGTTTCTCACTTATAAAACATCTTGCATCGGTCCTTATCAATACACTGCAAGCTTGGTTTTATAAGATATCTAGATGCTGTGCAAATGGATCTACAATTTGTAGAAATAGGGATTTCTGCACAAAGGAACCAGCACAGCCTAGTAAAGCCTGACAGCTATTCCACATTTGCAAGTATTTATTAACTTTATCTTACTTTGAATTAGGCTATTTAGTCTCTGACTTAAGCAAATTCCTCTGAAATCTGAGGATGGGAATTCCATGTAAGGAACAGCAAAGTCACCCTTATGCATACAACTGGAAACCACACCTAAAAACCCACCTACAGCCAAGCTAGACACATCATTACTTAGTAGGCATATTTAAGTCAATACTTGCCTGAAGGTACACTTCTTTAGTCCTATATTTCAATTTCTGTGTTAGCTAGCAGGTCTGATAAGAGACTAGTACAAATCCAATTAAATCCTACCACTGCTATTTGTTGTGTAATTTGTAGTAGTCAATGAAACAGTGCCAATGAACTGTAAAAAAAAGGAAAACTTTGTTGCTGCATGTGTTAATTGAATGGAAATTCCAAGGAGCAAACACAATAGCCTAAATCAATGTCTGACCTGAAAACCCCTCTGAAATTGGACCCTTTCTTCACATATACTTAGGACAGCAAAGATCTGGAGAAACTAATTTTTATCCTTCTGAAGTTAAATAGATCTTAGAGTCTAAATTATGTCACCAACAACTGAAAGTTTGATGACTTAGTTTTTAACCATGTTCAATTTTCTAGGTTGGGAATTATTAGTAAAGTGTTGCAGCACTTTCAAGTACCATTCTTCAAGGTATTCCCGATTTTCAAAGCCCCAGAGACTTGATTTTTGCAGTATTATCTCCATGAACAGGAACCTACCTTATACATTAGCCNTTTTTGGCATCCCTGCTTGTGGCGGGGGGGTTGGAACTAGATGATCTTTGAGGTCCCTTCCAACCTGGCCATTCTATGATTCTATGATTCTAAATCAATGTCTGACCTGAAAAACCCCCTGAAATTGGACCCTTTCTTCACATATACTTAGGACAGCAAAGATCTGGAGAAACTAATTTTTATCCTTCTGAAGTTAAATAGATCTTAGAGTCTAAATTATGTCACCAACAACTGAAAGTTTGATGACTTAGTTTTTAACCATGTTCAATTTTCTAGGTTGGGAATTATTAGTAAAGTGTTGCAGCACTTTCAAGTACCATTCTTCAAGGTATTCCCGATTTTCAAAGCCCCAGAGACTTGATTTTTGCAGTATTATCTCCATGAACAGGAACCTACCTTATACATTAGCCAGCATGCAACCAAATGACAGGCTCAACACCAGAGCTTGCAAATTTGTTCCTGTCCAGAACATCAGTAAGAGAGTAATATTTTAAAAAAAAGAAAGATTTTTTTAAAAAGGAAATAATAAACAATGTCAACAAACAACTTCAATGATATTCTAGAAAGCTTCTGGATTTTTCAGGAGACAAACTTCATTTCTAGTCTACAGTTAGCAAAAATAGTCCTGGCCTTTGAAATCATATGGTTTTATTTAACATTGCTTGCTCCCTAAGAAAGACTGCTTGCAATTTTGAACACTCTGTAGCAGTGAGGCAAAGCATGCTAGCCATCAAATTCTAGTTGTTCATTCCACTGACTGGAAAAATGCCTGCTGTTTGATTTCTTTTATAGGGGCACATTTGAGCAAGCAAAGTTTATAGAGATGACTTACCTAATTAGATTCAAAGAATGATTTGCTATCTCAGCAATAGTTTTTAAATGTACAAATCTAGACAGAAAAACATTTTGTAAACAGGTGTGAATGACACTGCTCCATCAGGCATTAAATTGGAGATGCTCCTGAAAAATAGTATCATTTGTGCATTTAAGTTCCCAATATTTTATCAACTACAGTGTTTTTACACCAAATATTCCTTGTCGTGTACAGCCAATGATATTCTAGTACAATTTCTCACTCTTAATTGCAGCATGAAACAGACTACTGTGTACTTCTCTCCCTTCTTTTCTGAAAGGTTGATTTACAAAGTCTCTGGCCTATAAACCAGGTAATGCCTGAGGGAAAACAGCTGATACTTGCAAGCAGTTTTTTTATTTCCAAAGGAAGAACAGATGGGAAAGGAGGAAATTATTTTCTCTCATGATAATTATTGAAGATGTCTATTACAGTTGTACCGAAGGCCTCTGTGCTAGGCAGTGTGTGGATACAGGAGCACTCAGCACCGTCTCTTGCACCAACATGGTTGCTCCCCTCAGCCTTCTCGCGCTAGGGCCCAAATGCTACTCTTACAACCGAAGGCAAGGCTTTGCCCTTTACACCTTTTTCCTAACGTTTGGAAAGGACTTTCCTACAGTAGTAGGAGATGTTACAGCTACATTCCACCGGGGGGTTTGCTTTACCGCGGCTACAAACACAGACGGAAATACCTATCGGCCACACGGGGTTAACAAGGAGATCCGCGCGCCAGCAGCGCTGCAGGTGTAGGCTTCTCGCTCTCTGGCCAACACCTTTAAGTCTCCTCAGCCCGACGAGACACCACACCGTCCCCATAAGCAACTGCTGCCGGTCGGCGCCTTCCCGAAGGCAGCACAGCCCCTCCGCAGCTTTACGGCGCTGCCGTGGCTGCCCCGCGCCCACCCGCCCCTGACCCAGGTCCCTGTTGGCCAGACAGGGAGCGCAGACAGCCCCTGCTCCCAGACAGAGGAGTGGCGAGAGGCGGGAAGGAGAAAGGCGGGAAACTCTCTCCTCAGTGAAATAAGCAGAACCCACTTCCGTTCCTCCTTGCCTGACACATCTACACAGCTCTGAAGGGAACACTCCTGCATACTCACAGGCTAGTTTACATGTGCAAGAGGGATTCAAAGTTATTCGCCCCTCACACACAGGCACTTTTTTTACATGTTCAAGATGGATTCAGAGGTGTGAGGTACATCCTTACACCCAGGCAGAGAAATGTGGGGCTCAGGTTTTAGTGTCACTTATTTGGGAGGAAAAGAGAAAAAAAAATTAAAAAAAATCAAGCAGGCTTTTTTTTTTTTTTTGGTTGGTTGGTTTGGGTTTTTTTCCTGCTGTGAAAACTCAACCAATAAGCAGAGGAAGGGCTTCCAGGGAAGAAGATAAGGTTTCAGTCACAAGTAGTTAACCCTAGGAAGAAAACAACACCACAGAAAAACAGACAGCAAAGACTACATACACATAAACTGTTTCACAGAATTTTCAAATTAAAGTTCTGAAAGAGACCCCTTGTCTCAAAGTAAAACTTCAGTTTTATTTATGTTTTATTAGAAACATCACACAGAGAGGCAAAGTCTTCCACAAGCACTTGTAACCTTGTTTATCTTTGGAAGGTTAGTTTCTGTTAGGACCTTTGGCAGAGCCAAGCAGAGCACTGCTGCTGAGAGAAGTGCACACAGCACTGGAAAGCATACTACTACATCAGGGGTCTTGCAGATACAAAGGCAAGTCAAGGTTAGCTAGGCAGGTGACTTTTTTTCTAGGATTACAGTAAAATGAAGAGAAAAAAAAAAAAAGCATGTCTCTGGATTTGGATTCTTCCATGATAGTTTTCAGTCCTCTCCACCACACAGGTTCAGCAGTGCCCTCTGGTAATCCCCTTTTGTGTCTTGCTGTAAAGCAAGGGAAGAAAAATACACAGTAACATGAAGAAACAGCAATGAAATATGTAATTGTATGCATTATATTCTATACCTGTGGGACAGAGTATGTTTTGCAGCCTTGTCAGCCTGGAGATTATCTAGACTGAATTTTATTTATGTGTGAATTAAAATTTATCATTTTTGCAATATGAATGCAATGTCAAGAAGGTAGAGAAATTTTGGTAGGAAAAAATAATACAAAGGAAAGCTGAAGGACTCTATTCTGTTCCTTCTCACTGATCGCTGCAAAAATCAAGTTCACTACTTTGAAAATTTTGACATTTTCAGGAAAAGAGTCTGGCTTAAGATTTTGACTCCATCTACATTAAGAAGACAACATCATATGCTGTTGTGAGAGCAAGTAAAAAGACTACTTTTTTAACAGATGCACAAACTCTTTAGCTATGCCCCAAGTTAAAAAAAATCTAGCACCTCTAGCTCCTGCCCCATCATAAAAATGGACAAAAATCTTTTTAGCTAAGAAGCCTACTCCTTGGGCATTGAAATGAGAGAGTGCAACCATTTAGATGCTCTTATTTACATTCAGCAATCACAGGGCAATTCTCGTTTTTCTTTTCTTTTGTCTGAGGACAGGGATAGGTGAACAGAATTTTGCCTCATAAGATACCAGCTGATTGCACAAAGCCTACATATACTGCCAAGTAGCTGTCAGGAGTTGTACCAGCTGTAGGCTGTAAAGTTAAAATGTGGATTTTTCAGTACTGCATGCATAATAACATCTCACTGCAGTCTCTAAAAGACCTCCCATGAATTCTAACGGTACAATCAATCCAATTAAGACTGCTGAAAAGATCCATATAATTGATATAAAAACAAAGCTGAAGGCTTTACCTGGATGAAATAATAGAGAGATTTTCCATATTTCCTCTTGAATTCACTCTTAATTTTCAGCATGTCAACCTCGCAGCGGGAGACCATAATCCTGATCAGAACCTTGTCACGGGTTCCCTTGCCCTACAAGCAGATACACATTTAGAATTGTAATAGCTGAAATGCATAAAGGCCACCATACCTAATGGTAAGATAGCAAGCAACCAAGATGTAGCAATAAAAAACACAATAAATTAAATCTTCTAACAAAGGTGATTATTACAACCCAGGAATTTCAGCACGAACATACTTTTTTCATCAGCACTGTCTGACCAACTTTGAGTCACAAATCTAGCTACTCAGACTGTAAGCAGCAGTTCCTGGTATTGCCTAATGCCTGTCACCAGGGATTCCTTTTTCACCCCCTTTCTCCAGAAAATAAAACTTTGAGGCAAATTTTGTCTTATTTTGGCACTTCAATAAACAGCTTTTTCTGCAGAAGATGTGTCTAACTCATCATATGACTAAAACTACCTAAGGAATCAAAATTTGATGAAACAACAGCAAGAAAAAAAAAATTTGAATAGAAAGAAAGAACAGTCTTCCCTACCTTCATGGAATCATACAGTCTGTCTGCAAAATACAGCTGCTTGTTCTGAATGCACTGGACTGAAGAGAGAGAGATAAGAATAGTTAAACACCCTGCCCACACATGGAACAGCAGAATACAGAATCTTGGAGCCATTTTTGAAGACATAAGTAGGAAAATCAAGGTTTACAGCGGAAGTTTCTCCAAAAGAGGACACAGCAAAATTATTTTTACCCAAGTTGTTACTTAGAGGTTGTTTAGCTAAGCTTGTGATTGAACCACAAATGCTTACAATTTGAGAAAGTATTTCTCTCCATGGCTAGTATCATTTCAGAATTCTAACTCTCCTCCACAAAGACAGAATTCATTCTTTCACATGTATAAGCAACCTTTTTTCAGAAATACACTCATTGTATGCTAATCCATGAGAAACTCCCTTTCAAGGCTGAGCTCTGTTTATTCCCCATTTGCATCACAGAGCTCTCAAGTTCATCCTTAATCTGAAATGGATTTTCCTCTTAAAGAATTTCCTCTGGAACTTGGCAACATCCTTGTCATCATCTGGTGCCACAGAACCAGCTTTACATCATGCCTCCCTATTTCAGAGAATTCAGTGCAAAATCAGCTCTTTTATTAGCTTTGGCATCCTCCACTGCCCATCATCTCACAAACACAATGCTCTCTCTCCAACCTATGTCTATATTAAATACTTAATGTGTTCAGCTATAGTTCCAACCTTTTTGTTTGTTTGTACATTTAGCCTCTGTATCAAACAAAAATGGAACAAACCACAACACACATGCATTTTTATTTTGATCTGGAAAGCAAGGTTTATATTTTGCAGAGGGCAAAAATACACTACATCTTCATACCTGTAACAACCTAAAATACCCTAGTGAATCCAACAGTGCCAGCACTGCTAGTTTGTTTCTCATTTAGCAGCACAGAGAAAGCTAGCCTCTATCTTTATTTCAATACACTGCAAGACCGCTGAAAAGAACCTATCTAAAAATCAAAAGATAGTCTCTACTTCAGGGTAACTCACCAAGATTAAGGAAGGCATTCTCCAAATCTCCCTTAACCTCCTTTTTGATGCTCTCCAACATATCATAGGGGCTGTAGCTCTTGTACCTGTCAAACACTATGACAAGAAAGCAAACAGGTGACATCAAAACCAGACCAAGAACTGGTAAAGCTAACCACCCAAATCAAACATAAGAGACAACAATGCAGAGACATGGGATTAAAAAAAATACCTGTCCAAGTCCTTCTGAGAACTTTTTCTTAACTACAGGCTAAGTTTGTCAGCTGGATGTAAAGTTCCCATTCTATGGCCTTGTTTTCCTTGAACATCTCCATAATCTGTTAAAATATCATCTTAAATCTTGTACTAGTATTTTTGAAACAACAGTGGTTTAGGCCCTGAGAAGTCTTCAAATAGTTTGCCCCTGTGCTCCTTACAGCAATATCAGAGCTGCATTTGAGTCTCTTCACTGTCAGATTTAAACATAATACAGCTAAGCTACCCTAGGAGGGAAAAGCTAAAGGACTCCTCAAGGTCTCTTGCAGCCATGTTTTCTAGATCTGTAAAATTTTTGTTCTCAGTGTACAGGACAAGTAATCAAACATTGTTACACTTGTGTAAAAAAGAGCTCTACACACATTCAAACTATGAGATTAGCACATCCTCAGAAATAGCTATTTTTCAGAAAAAAGTAACAGCTTGGCTATGCATCAAGATTTATGAAGCCACCTACGATTTATGAGTGCTTTTCACACTCATTTCAATACATCTGGGACAAAACAGTTACTACTTCAGTATAATTTTCTCTTACAGGAAAAAAATGTCTGTCTCTTGAATAATACCTTTCTGCAAGTGGGGGACACTTCTTTCAGTCATAATGTTGATCCACTTGGGGACATCAGTTCCCTTTCTCTTCACACCAGCATCATAGAGCTCCTGGAGTTAGAATGAAAGGCAAAAATCATGAAAATCAGGAGTTACATAAGAAGCCATCACAAATGTGTACAATTTACTTACTGGAAAGCAAGTACTACTGGAACTGTCAGTGGGAGAAACACGAAGTAACATGACTGGGCAGGCCACGAGGGCAAGATCTATGGATCTAACATGACACTAAGACTAATTGCTTTGTATTTACCTCGATCTACAGATTTTAGACAGATACAGATGTAATAACCATTGGCTGCCAGAAAGTTCAATGATCACAGAATCACCAAGACTGGAAAAGACCCCCAGGATCATCAAGTCCAGCCTATACTTCTCTCAGTCTCACACAATTACTTGGGTTGCAACCAGTCTTCACAATGTACATGTTTCCTTTTGTTAAAGGTTCTCTTCCTCAATATGCCTAAGGGAAAAACCAGAGAGCTTCTGTATGGGTACAAGTAGGTAAGCAGCCCATGAAAACTGCTGACTAAAGGTATCAGGACTGCAAGAGGCAGATACCTCGATACAGTGCAAACATTACTGTGCAAGAAAATCTGAAATATATGCACACCTACTTTCATAAATGCTTCTCAGTCCCATAGCATTTGTACTTTAAATATCCCCAAAAGCTTGATCAGCTTAAAGACATTTAACGGTCATTTCCAGCACTTACCCTAGCATCTTGGTCAATCAACTCATAATCAATCACAGAGGTATCTTCACACCTTTTGCCCTTCAAATAAAGACAGCAGCATTTAGGAGTTTAACAGACAGTAAGCAGTTTGCTATATGAATATTCTTTTATGTATTTTTTGGAAATCTTAATTTGCTAAATAAGTAACATTATGCTCCATCCCCATTATGAAGCTGTTGCTATGAATGCTGCACTTCTGTTAAAATACTTTGTCCTTGAATATTTTTGTCCCCCAAAAGATAGTGAAAATACAAGGAAATCTAAAAGTGAATCAGAAATCCAACTGTTTTTACTACTGGCAACCACCAGTCAGTTACCAAGCGGCAGGCACATTAGGAAAAGTGGAAAAATACAAACAGATCTACCTTGGCCAGGGCAACCATTAGCTTGCGGAAGTCACCAGATGTGTCTGATATAATGTCCTTTTCCAGTTCTGTCTTGTACACTAGAAAACAAAAAGTTATTTTAAAGTAAATGATGTTCTACAAGAAGAACAGCTTGTACTCCTTTACAAGGAGAACAGCTGCTAATTGCTGTGTTTTATACACATAAACAGCTACAAACTAAGTCACATGTGGAAGACAATGGAAACAAACACATGCTTGCATACAACAAAATCAACATTGCTGCCAGCGAGTCATGACAGTTCCAGTGTAATCAAAGTCTGTCATGGAAAGATATCAGGAAAGCCTGAGACTATTAAAAGGAAGATAATATTGTTTTAAGGATCAATATGCTATTAGAACACTCTTAGCAACCAATGAATGTTTGGTTTTTTGATAAACAGAATTTAGCCCTTGTCCACTTGTGGATTTATCACTGGACAACTGCAAGTTTAATGCAAAAGAGAAAAGCTATTATGATAAATCAAAGGAATGCTGTATGTGATTCTGGTCTGCTGTCTAAAAATTTTCATTGCTTTCTAAGTGGTCATACTATTGCTACAAAACCACATTCTCCTTTTCAACAACAATCTAATCTACTGCAGTAACATTCTCTTTGCTGTACTAATTTTTTTTTCAATACTATCCATTAAGATTACCTTGATTTTCCTTGTCCTTTTTCAGTTAGCCAGCACCTAAGCACAATGCCTTGAGAACTATTAAGCATTAGCACACAAAGGTGTTCTACATTTCAGCCTATTTGTGGTGAAGCTCAGCGAAACAAACAGGCATTGGCCAGCTGCACTACTGAATTGTGACAAACCCAATCAGAATGGCCAATATAAAAATATAAGGAATATTAAAGGAAAAGGAATATTTTTTGAGGCTGGATCTTAGATCACTCGTATCTACTTATAATCAACTAAGAATTATAGATTCCATCAGATAACATGGTTTAGAAAAGTTGAAAACTAGAATATTTGCTTTTATGGAGTTTTATTTCATGTCTTTTCTGGTAGGTCTACCAAATAAACTTACAAGCATGCTTTAACAGAGATCAGACTCACCTACTTATTACATAACTGATCCAAGAATCCATAAATCTAACATCATTAATTCTGTCACTACGTAGAGAATGCACGTAGCTTACAAAAAAACTCATTTTATCACAATGATAAATTGTGTGTGGTTTATGTTCTGCAACTTGTTTGCTGCTGAGCAACAAGATTAAACTATATAAATCCACGTAAATATTCAGAACACCAGTACAAAATAGTATCTTATGTCCAACTGCCAGAGAATCAAAGCATATGTTTTGTAAGCAACTCTAATGCAAATTCACATTGAGGGGAACTTATTAACTTAGTGTAAAAACATAGTACTTTGAAACTTTTGAAGTAAACTTACTTTCCCTGTAGACTCTGTTAATTTCACTAAGTTCCTGATTTGTTCGTGAGCAGATGATTTCAATGAGTGTATCCTCATCAGTTCCCAGACCCTGCAACACATACATGAATCAGTTAGGTGCTAGAAATGAACAGGCATGCTGGAATGGTTTAAAAGTATTTTATAGACATCTCCTTTCTCCCAAGCTAACAGTTTCACAACCATTCAGGGATATTTTTTGCTAACTGTGTCTGAGAAAGCCTAGATGGAATATTTTTAGTTGCCAAATACTACTCCAACAGCTTTGAGATCCTGTAGATATTATCTCTGAGCAATATGGATTTGCTACGAGTGTCTGTAACACTCAGTGGCCTCCTCAGCAGCATAACTGGATGAGACTAACTTATTCTTTCCTGCTTTTGTTCCCTACCTCCTTCCATACAAATCCACCAGGGCTGACACCTTGTCCTTGTCTCCAAGTCAGAAAACATTTAAGTATGTTCTGGATTTCTAGTTAATATTTATGTCTGTATTTTCCATGCACTTCACAATGCACAAATACAGAAGAAACAGTATTACTATAAGCTATATCAATATTAAGAAGTAAAAATGTGTTTAGTGTGACTAAGCTTGGAGCTGAAGATGCTTCTCTCTCCAGTGACCACTAAGGATGTCTGGGTTACTAGTTGGTGAAGCCATCTGGCAGCCAGATGCTTCAATATTTTGAAAATGAACTTTTTAAAAAATAGATTCCATCGGTAATTTTTTTCATTGTTTTGTTTCTTACATACCAATAAACCATGTTCACACTAATATTATTACTCTTATCCTCCCGCATCACAAGCAAACAGAAAATCCACTCTTGTGCCTCCTGTTAGGATGCAGTTTGTTATGCCCATCTGTAACAACATGTCATTTTCTATGTGGCAAAAATGGAAACAGCTTCCACAGGACCACAAGAGGAGTCTGCTGGGTAACATCTCGGGAAAACGTCTCACATTGCAGCCTTTCACATGTGGAAAATTGAGGTAATTATGTGGAAAACTACCCTCTTGAAAAACTCTCTCTATTGAAGAAGAAGAACGTAAAACAAAGACTAAAACTAACTGATTTTACAAAAATGGCTCACAGCTAAGAGACTTAGGAAAGCTTTCTACAGCATGGTTCTAAAGGGTGTCTGGACAAGAAATGAAAGCTAATATAATCTAAGATTTTCTAAATACTTTTAAAGTATTTTGTAGGAATGGGTACCAAGAAAATAATAACTCCTCAATAACAAGTTTGCTTTACCCAACTTGAATTCTCATTTTCACAGCTTATTATGTTCTATGCATTGTGTCAAACTTAAGCTCAGGCAAATTCAGAACAGTAGACTAGGTGCTTGGAAGTTGGGAATAGCTGACCTATGGAGAGAATAGAATAGTCTACATTTGTGGCTACTCTGAGGTAATGGTTTGGTCTTTGGGCTGTAAATACAGCATAAATGCTATGTAAGTATATGGTCATCCTAAATACAACATATCAGATGCAAGACATTGAAAAGAACACAACCGACCAGCCAAAAACCCAGAAAACCAAAAAACCCCACCAATCCCGAAATGATCTGACTCATAGTAAATTTTGGATAGCCTCTACTTAAACCAGAAGAGGGCAGCATGTAATTACTCAAAGAAGAGATTTGGCCCATAATTAAAGAGTTACCATCTCCATACTGGGTTGGTTTTTGGGGTTTGGGGGTTTGAGAAGGTTTTTGGATGGCTGGTGGTAGAAGGGGTGGTTTTGTTTGCTTGCTTGGGTTTTTTAACTCCTTTTTCACACTCCGGAGAAATTCATTAATTGTAGTTTTTTGTCTTGTTCCAAATTTCAAAGGACATATTTTAATACTTGTTTTTTAATTATTTCAAAAGAAAAATGAACTTGATAAAGAACATTCAGAATTTTAATGATGTTTTTAAATACAAATCCCCAAACCTTCATTTGCTTAGAAAGATGAATGTGAGCACCTCTCAAAGCCTCATTTCAGTGGTCTGCAGAGCGGCTATTTCTAAACTAGCAATCTATTCCATGCTTGCCTGTGATTGTAGAGGTCTGCACACAGTTACTCACTGCTGCACTGTTTCTCCAAAGACAGTTTTTGACGCTCCATCCTCCTCATGTTCTACACAGAGGCAGGTCTGGTACAGGATGCTCTTTCAAGATCAGTGATATGACCCAGTAACTGGAAACTACTATTTACCACCAGAGGATTTAATGGCTCCAGCTACTGGGTGCTCTCTTGATGTTTGTACTATGAACCTGTATACTGTTTTCAAGTGCAGTTTGCTGGTTGCAAAGCAGCAACCAGTCAGAGCAGCCCATCAGTTTTTCCTGACCTGAAGAAAATCAGTTTTTTTCCTTAAGGGGAGGACTTAAATTATCACATGGTTCCTGAATTTCTCTTATTTTGGGTGCCTTGCAGCTGGATACATAAACTGTAGTACAAAAAAAAAAACCCAGAACAGTAGTCATGTTTGAGTGCTGTGAATACTATGGCCTCGGATATAAAGTCCATACTTGTTCTTGAGACAGCGACACCAGATTAACATACTTAAATTTCAAAGCTTATTTACCTTCATGGCAGCTTTCAATTCAGAGGCATCATATTGTGCTGGTGTCTTCAGCAAGCCCAAGATCACTGCCTCCAAATGACCTGACAGAGCAGACTTGAGTGCTGCAGAAAGCTCCTGTAACAAAAGGAGGGATGATGGAAGAAAAAAATTAAAGCTCATTTCTGATCTCCAGAGAATTTAGCCTGTAGCGCTTTAAGTCTCCAAGACTGCAACAGTGTTTCTCACACAACTGACAAGGAAACAGAACAAAAAGAGCTTTTCTTTTGTGAAAACCTAGGAAATTAGGGCAAAGATTTTTTTTTTTCCTCATCCACTGAAAATAAGAACTCATCCACTGGTGGCTGATGAAGTGCTGGGAAACATGGTGCAGACATCTCAGCAGCTATGCTCCAGTCTTGAAGCACTGAGACTTTGTTGGAGCTAATACGCACAGATGGATCTGAGTTCGACTCCCTGCAGTCAGTGCTTCTCTAAAATACAGTGCTACTGGGAAAATTATGGAAGTATTATTTGTGCTTTTCCTATTATCCCAGCCCTTTACTAGCTGAGACATCAAAAAATTGACTGCACAGTTATTCCACTGTACAGGCCCAGTTCCCAAACAGCTAGCTGAAGAGAAAAAATTGCCCTTGAGGCATCCTTTTTTCAAGGAAACTATCAGAAGAGCATAACTGAAGTCTCTATGGTTAATTTTTAGTCAATCCTAGAGAAAGAAAGAGCCAGGTGTGTTCACTTCACAGGATGCATGCAAGTCTGTAGCAGATAAGGTCATAGACATGTCCTTTTACGGGTTTCGTAATACTGTTAATTATCAGATTCATTGCTAAAGCTGAAATGCCTGGGATCAAGTCTGGAGTTCACAGAGATCAATGCATTCCCTAAGCCGAAGTTAAGTCCATTGCATTCAGAAGAGAATTGCTGCATTTCAATTGCTCAAAAGCAGATAACTGATAGGTATCATTAATTTAAAAATAGCAAAGAGAAAAGGTTTTACTAGCTGTTCCAAATAAGCAGTTCATTTCAAAATTAAGAGATTATTAGCAGCAGTTAGGACTGACCACATATACAAAGACACACACACAGAACCCCCCACTATTCACTGGTAGCTCCTTTAACACTTGTAATGGGGAAAGGTTACACAGACCAAACCCTGTTTCTCAAGATTACCAATAGTCCGCATTACACAATCAACTTACAGGAATAAAAACAGAGGTAGATCTGAAACTTCTTGAAATTACAGCAATCTACTGAGAAATCCTTCAACACACAAAAAGAGCAGCCTAGTACAATACCAACACATTGCCAAAGAAATCTGCACAACCTGTTGCCAAAGAAAACCATGAGATACCACCCCTAAAAGATTTCTTTTCATATCTTACTTCCTCTTCTCTTGCCATTCACTTGCTTATTTCACTGCGTGGCTTCTACTGCAAATTTCCAAAGTTTCTACAGACTGTTTTATTCTTTGGCACTTGCTCAAATTTGATACAATTCAGTTTCCCCTTGAGTTGCAGCAAGGAATAATGGTGAGGGAGAAACAGATGAAAAAAGTTGCAGATTTTCTTGACTGTGCATTTTTGTGGTCATGCAAAATATTTAACAAAGCTTTAAGTGACACATTTCAGTACTAGGGTGAACAATGGCTGAGCTGGAGGAATCTCCCAGGGCCCACAGAGTGTGACTGTCAGGGTACAGACGTGTGCACACATGCTTGTGTCCAACCTGTGCATGCCTCTGCATGTGCCTACATCAGCCATGCATAGAAGCTGGTGAATTTCCAAAATTTAACTCTACATTTACATTTGGGTTCAGATGAGTGTTCTGGGTTGCTACTGGAGGACTACCATTTGGGGTCTGGCAAACCTGAAAGAGATACATTTATCATAATCCTAACTCTACACAGATGTCCTGTTTTTCATAGGCATAAAGCTTCAATTATGGTAAGATTCCCAACACTTCCAAAGTCAAGAGAACAGCTCTTGCCTTCCAGATAGCAAGACTCAGTCTGCAGAATTCTACACACACTTTACAGACTTCTCTCCATCAACAGATAGGTACCTAAGGTATTTCTGACAAGGTAATATCTAGTGATAGTTCAACTTAGTATATCCCTGTGTTCATATCTCCTGTGTTTGTAGCATGACTGCAGCCTTTTCCCACTTAAGCTAGCTCTGTGAGCAGAAACAGAATACTACAATACTTCCCTTATGCTAAGCTGCCCTAACAAAAAAACCAAAACACAACCCAATCAAAAACAAACAAAAATTAAATCTCCTAAAGCATCTTCCTTTCATCTTTCCCTTCAAACTGAGGCATTTTATGTTAATAGCTTTTTGCTATTGTTTAGCATATTTCACCAGGGAATCCTGTGGCTGGCTGGCTGATATATCACCCTTTGTGACTTTGTGCTAAGAAACCACCACCTCCCTAACAGATTTCAGTCCCAGTTATGCATACTCAAAAAATTTGGAAGTCCTACCAGTCCTAAACTGTGAGTATGGACAAAGTAAATGCATCTTTAATTACAGTTAAAAAAAAATAAAAAAAATCAAATAATACTTCTCTCTCTAGTTTACATCCAGTTAACTGTGAAACACAAAAATCCTGAAAGAAAAAATAACTGTCCACAAGAAAAACATTAAATACTTGGTATTTCTTCATATTTTGCTACCTTTTTGGTTCTCCTCTGATAGGCAAAAGCAATATCCTGCCTCTGTTCATTGCTGCGATTTGTCAGGATGTTGATGATGGTGACTTCATCCACACCTATAAAGACAAAAGACAGAGTTAAAGAAGCTTTCTTGTTACTCTTCTCTTTGTATCAATATGTTCTCTGACACTCACAATGTAGCATATGTGCCATCTAAAGCAGAGCTCAACAGCTCTCATCAATTAGCACGTCATGTCCTGGCCTTGGAGAAAGGGCAACCAGATACATCCCAAATTTTTGATGTCATGCAGATCTTCACATACACACGCACATATACACCCCAACAAAGCCTGGTTTGTGACCAGCTTTGCTACTTCTCTCTTCTGCTTCACTTGTGTGTCTATGTACTTCTGTCCAGTCAGGATTCTGCAAAAAGTTGATTAGGAACAGAGGCTTTAACACTAACATGAACTTGTACTTACTAAAGCTTGCCCTGTGGTTTTGGTACATTGTTTTCAATTAAGGCTTCTTAATAAAGCAGTTACATTTTCTGGAGTGATTTAATTATCACTCCAAACACAAAAATGGGAAAATAAAACAGTGTATTTCATTCTCTTTGCAGCTCAGAAGACAGAAGGTTATTTTGACACTGGAAGAACTATGTATGTCCTCCTATTTTGGTATCCCCACTTGAAGAGCCATGCTGAGTCTTAACTAGTATCCCTAGAGCACTTGGAGAATCGAACTGCCAATCTATCTTCTCAGTAAATGAACTACGTATCAGTAAGTTCAGTTCTAAAATGCACTTAAAGGCAACTGCAGGCTGAATGCAAGGAGACTGACACTCTGTCTGTCAGAACCTAATGCACACCATAGCTTTAGATTCTGTAGGGGTAATCAATGCAGGTCAAAGTATAGAGAGAAAGAGCTCATATGCATTACAGGGAACAGGATTTCCAGATGTTATTTCCTAGATACAGCTACTTGCTACTCTTACCTTCTTTCCGACACAGATAGCAACTTCCGATTTTTCCACTTGTTCCAGCCTACTGCTACTAAAATCAAACCTCATAGCAACTTGAAACCAAGGACTGTAGCAGATCAGATATTATAAAATTAATCATATAAAGTCTGAATGTTGCAAAAGGCCTTTTAGCCCCTAGCTACAGAACCTAAAATGAGTCAAATCCAAAATTCCTTTCTCCCCCTTCATCACATTTTTCATGATGAAGTACTGTGCTTGATATCCTCATGACCTTAGCTCATGCTGAGGCAGACCTACATCAGTGCTCTTATTCATACAAGCTTGGCCTGCAAAAGCCAAAAGGCCCTGGAAAGCATCATATGTCTTAGTTACAAATTTTGGGTTGAAAACATGCTGACTGCACATTTCAGTCATAATTTATTCCTGCACATTTCACAGTATACTCATTTTACAAAAGAAAAAAAACACTCCCAGTCCAGAAACAGCCACACACAGACACTGGGCCTTTCAGCTGTTCCAGGGCCACAGCACAAACCACTGTCTTAAGCTTCTTAATAAATTCTAAATTTAAACCATAAATCTTGGCATTCAAAAAAGGCAAATGACATTTTCAGGTTTTATCACAATTGTGGTAAGATTAGAAGCCCAAAAATTACTGCATCCAAGTTTCATATGTGTGTGCTTTGTGGATAGCAATACAAAGTTAGCTCATTGCTCCAGCATTTAATGGAAAATAAATGCTTGTACTTCACACTTGGGAATCATGCTGCATGGACAGGATGATGACTCACATCTGCTGAGGTGGAGTTGAGTGGAGCAGGAAAGCAGCTCAAACATTTTTATTTGCTGTTCACCACCCTTAAATTACTTATTGCTGAAACATGGCAAAATCATTGCAGAAACTAGAATCTGTTGTTTCTAGGACTTTCTCTGACCCCATATTAATTAATACAAGACATGACCATTTAGTTCAAAACTCAGAGAAAATATTCAAACCATCCCTATTCAGCCGTCTGGAGAGCTGAAAGAAAGAAGGAGTGTCCAATCCAAGAACCTAGAAGAAATCCGTGATTCAGAAACTGGTCCTAAATCACTGCCACAGAAATTGACAGTTCATTCTGAGTGGCAGTAAAGTAGTAGAATTTGAAGTACTGAGGATTCAAGAGAAAAAAATGGACATTTTCAGTGATAACCTCAACAACTCTTGGCTACAAACTTTAAAAGCTTATTCAAAGCATGCATTTACTTGGTCAAGATTTCATCAGGCAGGTCTGAGAAATCCAACACCTCCAGAATAGGTATCCTAGAGTAAGGATATTAAAACAGTAGTTTTAAGACACAGTAGCCCTCCCCCCCCTTTCTTTTTTGTCACACCAGCATTCTATCTTACAAGCAGTATCAAAGCTACAGCCCATGTTTCTCACCTTTGGTCTTGATGGCTGTTTCCAGGGCTGCAGCATCCCGGTCAGCATCAAAATTTGAGTAGGCCTTAACTGTGGCATATGCACTTGGTGGGAGGGAATGCTGGAATAAAAAGATCAACAACCTCGAAGTTAAATCTTGTCATCCTGTCCTTGCTGCACTTAATAAAACATGTGCCTCTTGGTTAACTGGTATTTACTCAAATTTAAAATACAAGAACTACCACAGAGTATCTGTGAAAATGGAATTCTGCTAAGAGCCACTGAACTTTAGTTTCCTGATGCATATTGCCCAGAAATCCACTCACAGCCATGCTTATTATAACAAATAATATATACAAATAGATATGTATTATTGCAGCAGAAACCTAACGCATTCCAAGTTTAGGGAGTAAACTTCAACCTTCTAAGAATTTCCTGGCTAGATCAGAAGGAAATTGACTACAGAAAGCTAACCTGAGAAGGTTTAAGTATGAAGTATTTACATTTGAAGTCATTACTTCACTTTGGATTACAGGCTACAATTAAAAAAAAAATAGACTAAAATGAAAGACTAAAAATGAATAAGTCAGAACAACAACAACAACCTTTTAAAGTCTGGAAGTTCCAGAAAGCAGAAGTTACTCTCAATCTTCTTTTAAAACTCTATGCCTGCAGATACTTGGTTTAAGTAGCACAAGACTCACAAAACCAGATTAACAAATTGCTAAGAGGACTTGCAGATAAATTCACTTAGCAAACAGTTGCAACATTTAATAAGATACCAGATTTTATCAGCTGTTTATTATCCTCTCTTGAGGATTACAGCTTCAAAACAGGAGGCCACCAGAATAGAGGTTTAACTCTTCTCAGCTGCTTCAGTGTAAGCCAACAGTTTAGCTCGTATCACCTCCCATGGCAAGTTAAACTAAACCACAGATTTTCACACAAATAGCTGAGAAATATTCACAAATCTCACTCTGCAGAGTTCAATTTAGAGACCTAAACCTCTGTCAGGAAGGTGTAGTAACTAACACCTGAAATCGTCATAACTGTTTCTTAAGTGAATGGAAGACTAAGCTTTCTTGGTAAAGATCCCCAGAAACTTTTGTTTCAGTCTCTAATGCTAAGAGAAAGACAAGTTCATAAATAGGATTAAGCTATCTTAATATCCCTGGAGGATCTTTCTACATGCAAATTCTTAAATGGAGGACAACTTTTAACTAAATAATTCCATAGTTTTTGACTGCATTTGACTCTATCCTGTAGAGGTGATGTGGTCCTGACCAGATTCTTCTGGCAGCAACTACTGTGTCTTCTTGAAACAATGTCTGTTATGCTGTGGAAATGAGAAGTCAGAAAAGTACCAACAAACTGAACCTTTCTTTCTTTTGTCTCTTGCCATCAACTCAATTTAGCAAAGTGGCCCCAGTTTGGCCCACAGCCACACCACAAAACACAGCCTTTCCTGTTAGAAGATCAAATTGCTAACAGAAACAGTAAATGGAGATGTGCAATGCAGACTCAAAAAAATCTGTGTGCCTGAAATTCCTAAACCAAAGCCCATGTGGCACTTCTGTTGAATTAACCAGCACTGCTAGACAATCTGAAGCAAGTCACCTGGTGAGCTTAGCAGAGATAGATACCTCTTCTTCAACCCAGCTCTAAGTATTTCCCGTCATAAGGACAGAGTATTTTACCCTAAGATGATATTATACACTGAGAAAATATATAGCATAATATTTGCAATTTGAGATCCATCTTTTCCTCTGTCCTTCCACCCAATCTATGCAACAAATTGGATTCAGATGCCCTGACACTGGTCAGAAGATCCAGGAAGCACCATATGTGTATGTATGTATTCCCAGGAAAGACAGAAACCTGCTGGTTACTCTACCAGTAAATGGACCATCTACAAATTCAGCATCCACAGAGATTATCTTTACTTTCTCAGGTGACAGTCTTGAGTACCCCAGTGGAGCAGACAAAGGTCTTACCAGGATGATTTCCCTGCCTATGAAAACCAAATTCCAGACTACATGGTCTCAAATTACTCTGGTACACTACTGTACCACAGTAAAGGAAAAACAGGTGAAGTACTGTGTTTAACATCAGTTATTTAGCTGAATCACTCCTTAGGGAAACTGGTCAAATCCTTTACACAAACTAGCTATGCATTAATCCTCGCTTCCAACTTAGAATCTACAGAACAGATCAGCTGCCTGGTATTTCTTACACACTGTGGCAGTATTGCTGATGAATGCTGGCATGGAACAGTATTCAAATTTGACTTTTGTGACTACTTACAAGCATCATGGAAGAAACACTTCTGCCCTTGAGAACAGATTGCTCAAGTATTATTCTAAAAGTAATTCTCCACTGAAACAAACATGGCCAAGAAATCTGAAGAGTTGACTACTTTTGCGGTATAAAAATCAACTTTGCTACTTACCTACAGTTCTTTGCAATGACTTTTTTGCAAAGATCATATGGTATAAATTATTTTGCAACAAGTAGCAAAAACAGGCACGAAGTTTGCTTGTACTGAGCACACATCTGGAGTTACTAGCTATAAAATCTAGAAATACAGCAAATTTATAAGCAAGATGATGAAATAACGCATGAATAGGATTCGCTTCCTCTTCAGTGACAATCACAGAACCACAAATTCAGGGCATGATATCCCAACACCACCCTGGTAACCTTACCATCTAATGTTGCAACGTAAGAAATGAAACAAAGAGTGTGTGGTCTTCTGGTATTTCAATAAAACCATCAAATGTAAGATGTGGTAGAAAACACACAATCAAAACAAAGCTTCTTTATGCTTTTCAAAACAGAAAATGAGAAAATATATTTGAGAAAATAAGTTTTTTCAAGTTAGTCCAGTTTTGGTGACAACCATTACAGGAATAAGATCCCAAATAATTTAATTCCCATTAAATAATGCTCTCAATTTTTAATTAAAACAAAACCTCAGAAGGTATCAGTGTATCAATAAAACTGAACACATTTCCATCTTCTCTTATCATCCTTAACTCCCTTGTTCCTCTGGAAGAACCACAGATGCAAACTAGCCATTCAGTTTGTCCTGTGATCTCTTTAATATGGCCCAGCACATGAACACTGCTCATGCTGGTGGCCAGTTAGAACTGTCATTAAATCTAGTCACCTCATAAAATTGCCCTATGGTTGACAGCTGCTTTGTGGCTGAAAACTGATTAGTGCTGACTAGGATTTTAGTCAGCCTAAGTTTAAGTACAAGAGATGTGTGGAATCTTGTAAATTGTACAGCTCAATGCAATTGTTGGTAGAGACTCCTGTAAAAGAAAAAAAAAAAAGATGTGGCACTTAAACTTTTTTGTTTAGATAATAATACTTACATCTCCTTCAAGGCTGAGCTTGCTTAAAATTTCATGGACAGTAGACATCTTGACAAAATGCTGGAGGAAGACCAAAAAAACAAAACAAGTAGGCTTAAATATATTTACAATGACATCAGTGTGTTATACAGTACTGAAACACTGCAGCACTGAAACTGACATTCCCACAAATCTTGCTAATCCCAAGCAAGAAAGCATATTTAAGAGTTTAAACTACACCACCATTAATAAAGCAACAGTGAGAGGTCTTCTTTCCACTGTACAATTAAATTTTATCTTATTCTTAAAAAATTTATTCTGCAATTTAGATACTTAAAACTTTGGAATTGGAGAACGTCTACCTTAAAAACAGAACCAACTAAGCCTACAACTCAGTACCAGGAAAAGTGTGCAGAAACATTATAGCCTGGTCCAGCTCAAAGCCAAAAAGCAGCAACAAGTAGTAGCATTTAAATCAGATGCTTAATCCTCAAGTACTCATGGAATACATTTCAACTATTTACGTTCATGCAGATATTTTATAAAATCATAAGGCTGTTTAATCTTTAAGCCTGAAGAGAGGCCACAAACACCTCTAATGTCCTATAGTTTGTAGTGATTTCCCAGTAAATAAGATTCATAGGACAAGCAACAAATACCAGTTTGTAACATGATTTTCAGCTACTAGGTAACAAGGACTCTCAAAATGATACCTCCAAAAGGAAAAGCCAGAACCCTGCATAACCTCTTCCTAACATATAAAAAGAAAAATAGGGGAAACTTCAACCCTAAAACAGATTACACACATTGCAGAGATGAACATATTACTGATATGCTTATGTTACAACACCCTGGTCAGGAAGTTTGCCAGAGCTGTATTACTGTTCTAGTGGAACAGTCTCTCAACAAAGAAGGAAATTTTTTCCAAAGGCTATAAGCCAGAGGCAATATTGAAGATGCTTGATGCACTCCCAAAACTCTGCGCTCAAATTCCTTTACTGAAAGGACAAACATTGCCACTCACATTACCTTCTAGTCATCAAGATTTGCTCCTGCAGCAAACATTGTTTTGTCTGTTGAAATTAAAGCTTGTTTCTCAGAACTCTAATGCTCCAAAGAGCATTATCAAATGGGGAAAAGAATTGGCTTGATGGGAGGTAGGAGAGAAATGATAGCAACACCTCAAGACCAGTGACATTCCACTAACTTAACTGATAACTGAGCCTCGCTGGGTGCCACTCCCTTCACTCCCACGCTGTCACCAGTTCCCCCAGTCTAGTTTCCAGATGCCACGCTCTCCCAGCCAACTCCAAGCTATAGTGCAGCCAGTCCTGGGTAGGTTTCCAGATTCTTTTTTTTTTTTATCCACCATCAGTCACTCTTCTGATGGTATTGGGGCTTTCTCAGCCAAGCAGCACTAGCCACTCAGGCAAACTTCCCAGACACACTAAACTCTTCTCCCCCAATGATCAACCTGAAACCAAGAGCTCAGAGAACCAGCAAGAAGTTTTATATAGTTTCTTAATAATGGAGATTTGCTTAAAACTCTACAATAAGTGTTTATTTTAGCCCCTGTAAACCTCCTGTACATCAAGAGAAAAGCAGAGAAATCCTTACTTTTAGCAGATACAGCAAATGTTGTCACAATAAAATGCAGAAATGCAGTTACAAAGCTTTTGTAGAATAACTGCTTTCCTCACTTAAAAAACAAAAAGAAAACACTGCATCTTCTGAAGCAACCTAAAAATAAGTAACAATAGCAACTTTACTTCAATGAAAAATTAAGATCCCAAGGGGGGGCAAAACAAGACAGAGAATGAAAATCACAGTCAAGCACCAACTTATTTGAGAATAAATCTTCAGAGCAAAAATCCAACCAAGGCCTTCAAAGATAGGTTACAGAAGTTATAATAGCTGCCACCTGCCACTAGCACTATTAACACATATATTACTGAGTTATGAAATGGTTAATGTTTATTCTTAATAAAAATGAAGTGCCTAACAATGAGACCTTTGTACTCTCACAGTATTACAACCAATACCAAAGCAACTGAACTCCTTCAGTCTTGCTTGTCAGAAAGAACTAAGAAACACCAGTGAAAACTGAAGCAAAGCAATTACAGTATAATCCTCCACAAAACAATCACCAAAAAGCTTTCTGCAAGACTCTTGCTTCCAAATCAATTAAAACCTACTTTGAATCAGGCTTGTTGGAACAAAAAAACTTGAACAGAGTCCAGGAACAGAACTAACACACCCTCATGTAGAGCTGGAACTGGGAGGGTCACATCGTCAGCACACAACAATGTTAGAGCAACTGACCGCCCATAAGCAGCAAGCTGGCAGAAGAAAATAAATGAGATGTTTTGCAAGAATCTTTGCAGAGAAAGATCTTTACTTGGAGAACAAATGCATCTCTTGTCACACCTGGCTTTGTAAGGCACTCGTATTTGAGAACAGACTCTCACTGTTCTCTGAGGGAACGATTTAATCTGATGTAGATTTGACAAGTTCTAGGTAGGTCTGAACAGGTAAACAGAAAATACCTGCACAACTTGTTCTTTCTCATACTGGAAAAGAATCAACTTCTACCTTCCATCTGAAGAATAATACTTCAGCACCTTAAGGCAAGTTTCTACAGCCAGTTTTCCTCCTAAATCCACATTATGTAATTCTGAATCATGTTATTCTACTAAAAGAGATCATATCTGTTTTGACCTCAACCCCCAGAGTAATCACTGGTTTGCAAATCCTTTATTACATTGGGCCTTGTTTACATTCAGTAACATAGCTATTTGTTGACAAAAGTGTGTGTTTAAAAGCAACCCTGTATCATGATTCCCAGGGGCAATGCATGTACATCACAGCAGAAAAAACCCATGTGATCCATGGAAAAAAAGTGTCAGGTATGCACAAACAACTACATTGCTCAATAAGCAGAGTTAGCATTTTAAGAAGCACTTATTATACTCTTGTAGACAGAGATTGAGCAAAGGGTGTTCCCAGACATTTGAGCCAAGGAGATGGCATCCGCAGAACGAGAGAATGGAAACTTTCACCTGTAGCATGTTTGTGTCAAGACTCCAAAAATTAGGGTAAGGCCTAGCAACAAAACAGATGAGGAAGAGCAAGGAAGATCCACAATATCTGTTGTAAATGAAGTAAGGACTCAAAATCGTTCATTTATATACAATTCTAATTGCAAATGAGCCACGCTGTATCTCCCCAAATCACCTGAGTAAGTTTAGCAGATCATTTAAAGCTACTACTTGCAGAAAAAAAATAGCTTTACAGAAAAGGATTTCAAAGCCTATTAAAACACACTAACACAAGCATACTTTAACTGTTCTCTTCCACAGATACTGTTAATAACCCAGGAGAAGTTCTGTTCCAGGAAAGCACTAGGCACATAAAATCAGGGACTTTTATTTAAGTTATTCCCACTCCTAAGACTGTACAGGAAAAACTTTTTTAATCAACGCAAACCATTCCACTGGATCACTCAAGAGCAAAAAAGATTCCTTCACTCTTGACCTATATGCTCCGGTCTGCATGTCTGTGCAGATAGAGGATTTGAATATGTACATAAGAACAACTAACATTAAACAGTAATAAAGCTGCCATGTAAGAACAAAACTTACTTCTCCACGACTATCTGAAATCACTTCTTTTTTCACCCAGTTAGAATTACATTCCTTTGCCCTACTGCCCCTCCTCACTCGAGAAGGAAGTGGTGTCCAAGCTGACTCACAATCCAAAAAGCAGCATTAGCAACTTCTCAGCAATTCTGCTCATGGCCGGGGCAAGGTGGGAGAGCCTGCCTCTGTGAGCAAGGACCTGCACACAGTTCCCTGGTCCGCCCCGGGTGAGAGCGAGAGCAAAAGCAAACCTTGGGGAAGCACTCTCTAGCCGGAACACTCCCTGTACAAGGGCCTCTCTCGTGCCCATGCCAGCGGCTGCATCTGCAGAGACGCTAGCAGCCGCAGCCGCAGCCACGCCCTAGGGAGAAGAGAAGCGGCCGCGGTCCCGGCCCCAGGGCGAGCCCAGCGCGGTGGCTCGGGCGGGCTCAGGACTCCGTCGCGCCTGCACGAGTAGTGCCAGCCCCGCTACAGCTGAACTAACATCGACCAACCACCTTCAGCTGCCACAGCCCACGTCTCTGCGAGGCTCCGAGCTGAAAAGTGAATTTACAGCTTCATCCTTGACCCAGCTGAGCCTCTGCGTGCCTTAACGAAGACAAGAAATGAGTATCTGGGGAGTTTTGGCAGACTTTGGGGCCGGTTCCTCTTTTGTGAGGGCTGCCGCCACACCCAGCGTTGGTGTGGGGCGCACGAAGCCCTCCGGGGCAGCCTCGCCCTTCGAGACAGCCGTTTCGACTTGAAGCCGAGCATAGGAGTAACAGGCGTGCAACGCCGAAGGAAGCGGAGAAAAGCGCGGGGCTCAGGAGGGCAGCAGTCGCCCCGAGCCCCCGCCCCGCTCCGGGCGAGGAAGCGGCTACTGCGACCCGACAACGGCCCGACTCCCGCCCGCACCCCCGACCCGGCCCAGTGGCCTCCCCTATTAGCCCCCCCTCCCCGTGCCGTCCTGGTGGGCCGCCCGGAGAGGGCTCACCTGTCCAGTGCGAGCAGGGTGGCTTTGGCGACGGCTCTGGCGGCGACTGGGGCCGTCAGCAGCCCGGGCGGGGTTTTGTAGGGCCGGGCGGGCCCTCCTTATCCCGGTGCTCCCCCCGGCCCGGCGCTGACTCACCGGCCGCGCCCGCCTCCCGCAGCGGGAAGAGGAGCGGGATGGGGTGGGCAGGGTAGGGTAGGGCAGGAGCAGCCCTTCCTTCCCTCCGCATCCGTGTCCCGCAAAGCCCCGTCTCGTCTCCGGGGGGCTCCTGAGGTTGTGAAAGGAGGCGCCGGGAGAAGCGCCCTGGAGTGCAGGGGTCGAGCCTCAGCCTCCGGCTCCCAGCCCCGCTCTCCGCGGAGCGCCGCGGAAGCCTTTTTGGTGGCTGCCCACCTTTCAGATACGAGGAAAGCAGACCCCGCGGCGCTGCCCGGTGCCCCCGGGGAAGACGTATCCCTAACCCCATCCCCTGTCCTCTCTCCTGCGTTAATGGACCAGCAGGTTGTTTCACAACAGCCGCGCGGCTGAGATGGCGCTCGGGCCGTCGGGAGGGCACGGCACCTCATGCCCAGGCATACAGGAGACAGTGGCCCGGACCCCTAACCCCCGCGCCCCGCCAAGCTGGGCACTCCCCGCCACCGAGCCAGAGCCGCACCCTCCTGCTCAGGCTTCATACACAGCAAGCCGTGGTCCCTACAGCTTGCAGCTAGAGCCACGCCTGCTTCACACCAACAGTACTGAATGATCAGTGCTCAGAGTCCAGAATGTATCTCGGCTGTGAGAAGTCTAAACGACGTCTGCCACAAGCAATAAGCAGAAGACCAAGACAGGAGCTCACTGAATCACACGCAGATAAGTCCAATAGGCATACCACACTCAGATGGGGGGGGGGAAGGGGGAGGGTGTGTCAAAACTTCTCCCAGTCTCACCACTGAAACACGAGTGAAGCCCAGATGTTCCACTGGTAACAGAGCATCACAGAATCGTTAAGGTTGGAGGAGACCTCTAAGATCCAACTGTCTACCAATCATCACCATGCCCACTAAACCATGTCCCTAAGTACCACAGCTGTATGTTTTTTAAACACCTTCGGGGATGACTCCACCACTTCCCTGGGCAGCCTGTTCCAAGGCCTAACAATTCTTTCAGTGAAGAAATTTTTCCTTACATCCAATCTAAACCTCCCCTGGTGCAACTTGAGGCCATTTCCTCTTGTCCTCTCACTGGTAACCCAAAAGAGACTGACCCCCCATCTTGCTACAGTCTCAGGTAATTTTAGAGAGAGATATGGTCTCCCCTCAGCCTCTTCTTCCTCAGACTAAACAACCCCAGTTGCTTCAATTGACCCCTCACCAGCCTTGTTGCTCTTCTCTGGACAGGCTCCAATACCTCTATGTCTTTCTTGTAATCAGGGGCCCAAAATTGAACACAGTATTCGAGGTGTGGCCTCACCAGTGCTGAGTACAGGGGGATTATCACTGCTCTGGTCCTACTGCTCACACCATTTCTAGTACAGGCCCCGATACTGTTAGTCTTCTGCTGGCTCATGTTCAGTCAGCAGTCGACCAGCACCCCTAGGTCCTTCTCTGCTGGGCAGCAATCCAACCACTATGCCCTAAAAGCAAGATACACTTAAAAAGTAATTGCAGGAAAGATCTTCAGTTGGATCACTTTCGATTCCTGTTTCACCACCACAGTGTGGCCAATGTACTGGCAATCAACCTCAAATACTTCAGAAAAAAGTAAGCATTCCCAAAACATGCAGTTATTCCTGTAATTTAAGTGTGTGTTTTTTCAATACCTGCAGGTGAATGCCTCCAGGTAGTCCTTTCAAGAGTATGTTGTCACTGAGAGGTTTTGATTCTGCACATCTTCAAAACTAACCAAAATGATTCCTGGGTATCCCACTTCAACCAGTGCCTGTCACTAACAAACAGATCATTTCCCCCTGCTTTTCAGGTTTCTTAGAAAAAAAAAAAAATATCACTGGCAACTTGGAAAGGTGATTCACAGAACAAAAATACTTACAGTACTAGAAGTAACAGCCATTCCATACTGCAGTATTCATTAGGGGCTTTAAACAGGGATAAGCAGCAGAGCAGAAGCCAGAAAGCCAATTTGCCTACTAATGGATGCAGAATCCCTCAAGGATAGGGTGGTTTTTTTACCTCCATCTCTTGTCAAATATAATTAAAGCAAAAGCAGAAAAGCATAACCACAACACTTTCAGCTGAAAAAAGTGTTTCAAATATATAATGTATTGCCAACATGCAACATACGCTGTATTCTTGTATAAAATCTGCTGAGTCACATATTATTGGATTATTACCATTTCCTCAGAAAATTGTTCTCTTTTTAATAACTCAGTACTACTAAAAATTTGAAGTAGCTCACATACTACCATTAATTTTGGTTAACTAGATCTTCATATGAACAAAAGCTTTGATATCAAGTGAATTATGATCATTACAGCCAAATCAACTGCAGCATAAAAAGATTTCCAGCAATTCCAACAGCTTCAGAAATGTCTCTAATATCCAACTTAATCATTAATTATTCAATTTCAGAACTGCACACTCACCTCAATTAAAATAGACAGCAGCCTCTCTGAACTCACACAAGCTTCAGGGACTACTGAAGTGATTTCAACAGGAAGAGTGACAACAGGGGAAAAAAAGAGCAACCATATTTAGAATCATGAAGATACAAACATTATATTCAAACATATTATTAATTACCTCAATTGCTCTCTGCTTATGTAGGCCAACTGCCATCAAAGGCACCTGTACCACCACCTGGGTATTCTTCAGTAGCATGAACAGCAGAAAACACAATAACACTTTTGGTAGAACAACCATCGCCTAACACCAAGGCCTGGTGATTCTGCCCATGGAAACATTATATACTTTTCATATGTTTAAGAAGAAACCCTGCAAAACCAGGGAGTTGAAGAAGGCAGCAGTTGGACTGTGGAAATAGGAAAGACTTCTGTTATCTGCCAAACAGGGAAAGGAAATTAATTCAATGGGAGAACGGCAGCCAAGTGCCTGAAGCACATTTTAAAATGAAAAATAAGTTTCTAAGTCATATGGGCTACTTCTGAAGATTTACCCAAAGCCTGGAGGGTTTGCACAGCACCTATCACAATGGGTTTTGGTCCATGACCACTGCTCCTGAGCACTACATTAAAGTAACTACTGTCAGCATTAGGCTGGATGGAAGACTGGGACAAGGACTGTACTTGTCACAAGGGCAGTGTCTCTCTGTGCCTGCCTCACAGATGATTTACTGGAAGACAAGCACTGCAATTAGTCTGCAAGTAAGGCAATGCCAAGAAAGGTTTTCAATTCGTGTTCACATTTCTTAGTCCCCACACTCCTGTAAAGTATCTGCATAGAAGGTCACATTTCAAAAAACTGGCAACTACTTCAGCTGCAATTACCTATTTGCAATCTCCAGCTTCCTGCATGCAGACCACAGAAATCAAAGAGAGCATACTTTAGTTGGCTGGAGCTCCCCGCAGTCCTGCGGATGGAAAACCCAATGTAACTGTGCTAACTTCTCATTCTTCCCTTCTGACAGCTCACTGTGACTGTGGTTCATCCTTTAGTCTGTGGACATGGTCTAGGTCCATTTATTCCATCCTCTCAGACTCAATGACATTCCCAATGCTAACTCATTGTCACTGCTTAAAATCGTTTGATACTGATTTTCTCTTCTCCCTCACCCTTTCCAATTCAGAACATTCTGTGATTCCTTGGAGGCTTGATGTGCTTAACTTAAATATTCAAGTTGCCCTCTGACTCAGACTATCTTTGCAATAACATTAGTGTATATGGAATCACTCCAGCTCTCAAAAGATTTTTCTCTTACTTTCGTCCCTGATTGCTTGGCTCCATCTACACAGATCTTACTTACATTCTTTCAGGATACTGTCTACAAAGAATCAACACTAGAATTATGAAGGCCACAATTCTGTCAATAAGTATTGCTTACTTAAACTTGTTTCTTCAATCCAAAAGGGAAAAAAAAAAAGGATCACAACAAAGGATTTTCTGAGACTTTCTGTTATAAGGTGTGGCTGAGTTCTTAGTCTCTACATAGTGTTGCTAATGTGAGATGTTGCAAGCGCCTAATACAAATTCTATTGTGATTAACATATGAATCAGGCACACCTTTGGGTGTTATTTTTGCACTTTGATTATTTGGTCTAACTTGGGAAGTGTCATGACACAAATGCACACAGATTTGTTATTAGCATTTAATCACAGAGAAAATTAAGTATAACTTAAAAGTTATGCTAGTTGGGTTCCCAGCATAACAGCTTGGCAAGTTATTATGTCTATGGCTATAGAAGAAAGGAGGAAGGACTACTCCTGAAAGCACAGCTAGACTGCATTAGTAAGACTCTAAACACTGGAAGTGTTTATCTTGTTTTGTGGTTGGAATTTTGGGAGGGTTTTGGTTTTTTTTCTTTGTTTTGGGGAAGGAGGCTGGGAAATGCAATTTTTTTAACATCCATAATAATTTAAGTCTTGCAGAATTGTAATCCCAATGTGTGCTTTAGAAAAAAAAAAGACTGAATACCAGAATACCAATACAATACCAGAGAACCAGACATCTTATTAGGTGCTCCACCTAACATCTAAGCCCTCGGATTAATTCTGTTCTGCGTAATCTCATTCCTACACTACATGCACATTCCTGCACAAATGTGATTCTCCACTCAGAATTTCATTTACTTGAAATAATCCCTTTTAAAGAGCTAGACTTATCTCTGTAATGATCTTGTGCGCTAGCCAAATCTCTAATATTTTGTTACATGTGTAGTTTACAAATGAAGCATTATAATATGTAAAGTAGGTGGAATTTGCTAGTTCAGTCTGGATACAGAGAAGTAGTATGCTTATGAATAGGACATCCAAGTTAGAAACTGGACACCTGTACTGCATGACTTGCAGTGGTATGTTTGCTGTGTGATCTTAAGATTATTGCCCTCTCACTGATAAGGCCTGTCTTTCATCTGTTAACTCTTCAGGGCAAAGACTAAGTATTGCATCTGCTAAAGAAAATGCTAAACAACAATTTACTTCATCAACATACAGGAATAAATTGGATTAATCAAATTGTTTCCAGTTTATCTTCATCTATTTCATACGAAGTCTACACTAAATGAAAGCCAATGCAACCTTGTTTAAAGGATATACTTTAGGAGTCATTTCAATTGACAAAGACATGACAGGCATTATGTTCTACTTCCCCTTCAGAATCTCACACATTACATTAGAACTTGACAGCAAATACTTTTCATGGCTAGTAAAACATCTACCTCTCTCTCCCACCAGCTGGCTCTATCTTGCATGTGTCTTCCAAGTCTCCATGTACATTCTGATACCATTTCATAATTGGATTTGTCTTCATTTACTTCTCAATTATTTATCTGCAAACCCCTTTCTATCTGCTCTTCAGTATCCCTCCTCTTCCACTTTTATGCATGTCAGATGATAACCTCCGTTTGGATTCTAAAGCTTTTTTCTCATCACCAGTGTAAATAGCATCATCCTCATCCTTTTATCTCTCAATCTCAGTGGATTTCTTTTACTTCAAGCCTAGGGGCACAAGGAGCTTGCCTTCACAAAGAACTAGATGCCTGTGTGACTTGGGATCCAAATTAAGACAAAGGAGTAACAAAGCAAAATACTAGCTACAACTATAGTTACAGGACTCAGAAAGAAACTCTAACTATGCACAGAAGCTAATAATAAAGAAAAATGTCTCAGGGCATATATACAGCCTAATTAAAGTCACTACCGATTTCCAAAACCCATAGTGTGAGTCACTGTGGTGGAATCCCATTGCACTCTGCTCATTGTTAACCAAAAACAACATGGAATCATCCATGCTCTGTCTAGATGCTCAGAAGAAAGCAAGATCCTCTGTTGCTCTCATCTAGCTGACACAGGTAACAATATGGGCCAGCAACTCCAAAGGTGCAGTACACTTGTTTGCCTCATGACTCTGTCCATGCTATTGCATTTTATTTCCTTTCTGTTTGGCATGCTAAATAGAGAAGGTCAGAGAGGTATACATATTCAGGTGACACAGGGGTTCAGTGAGGAATATGCATCATGAACAGATGGTAAACCAGCAATTCAGATACATGTGTACCAAGGAATAGAAAAGTAACTCCTCCGGCACACATTCATCAAGAGCATTAATAGCATCTGTAGTTCAATTTGATTTCTGAACTAAAAAGTGAATCACCAGCATTTTGGGTTTTCAGCGTGCCTCACAGAAGTAATCATTTAGTCTGTGACTAAGAGACGTCTCCTAGATACACACATAAACAGAAATGAAACACACTTGCCAAATCCCTTGTACTGGTATTGGCAGTGTGAAGAGATTCAGTGTCTTTACACTGAATGAAACAGTCACAGGATATACAAACAGTCACTAGGTGTGTAACTGTGTTTTAGTGAATTTCCTCAGCCCTTTGGGGACTTCCTGATGCCCTGCTTGATAGCCAGGTGCCTTTTTGTCTTAAGGTTGTGTAATCTGAAACAAAAAAGGGCTGTAAAGCAGGGTCAGACATTAAAGAAGGTAACTACTTTCTGTTCTCGGGTTGTCATTAGTATCTTCAAGAGCAGTTTAATTTACTTAGAGTTGGAGAGTTGCAATTCCATCTGAATCTAGGTATCGTGCTGTCTTCAATCCCACGCACATTAACAGTTAAAAAGACACAGCTCAAAACCACTGAGTTCAGCTTTCCCAGCAATATCAGCACAATGCTGCTAGCATAAACAGACTATCAATATTACAGCAGTAAGAGAGATTTTGAACTCATTTAGATCACACAGTGCTTAAAACAATCACAGCTGCCAGCTCAAGAATACTGTTTCCCAGACTGCCACCACACTGGAAAACTGTAGGAAATACTAACAGTGCATGTAGGAGCCCCTGACATCATCCAGAATTGACCAACATGAATAATCACTACAGAGTTTGGGCTGCCTTGCCAAAGGACAGAAACAGCTATAAAGTTGAAGCTATCAAAAGTCCTCCGGGAATTTATCCGAGGAATTGTGTTAAACTATTTCATGTAAGACCAAGTCTGTTCTGCTTCATTGTTTCCCACCATTATGTGCTTTTTCCACTTTAGTGACTCAGAACACAAACAGTCCCATGGTTTGGATTAATCTCCTTGCCTCTGCCAAAGTGCAAGAGAAGCTGTCACACCTTAAATATGTCCCTTAGAATCTTGGGGAATAATTCTGAAAGTTTCAAGGAATCTAATTAAGCAACACCTAAACTCGCTCTAAAAATCCTTCAACAACAGGTTCCTATTGCAAATCTGCAGGTTGGTAACTGCACACTGCAAAAAGTATCTCCCTTTTATCTAACACCATGCCACCTCTGCAACGGCCCATGAAAATTAATCTAAAAATCAGTGACAGGATACAGTTCACCAACAGAAATTAGCACTCTTACTACAGCAATCTGGAATACAGCTCTAAACTTCAATTAAAATCAATGATTCTGTGAAATAGCAAAAAAATTTGTTGTGTTGTTTTGTTTCAAAACATATCAATTCTGTTTTACTACAAAACAACATAAAACACTTAGGACTTTGAGTATGTTCTTATATGATCTGAACTTCATTACTTAATTAGGCTCAGCTGATGTACTAGTTGGGGAACAGACAATGCCTTGCCACACAAAAGAATGTCACAAATTTTTGATTAAATATGACTGCCTATGCTGATGTCTTTTTTTGCTCTTTCAAGTGTCATAGCTATACATAAAACTTAAGGCAAAGTAACTTGATTTCAGAAAAGCTGCTGATTGAGTAAAAGGGAATGGCTGTTGTGAAGAGATTCATTTCTGCCAGGCAGGCTAAGACTTGCTTTTCCAGGTCAGAAGCATAACTTGAATTCTAAAAGCAGAGCTCTCTTCCTCTAATGAATCAGAAAAATATTAAAAGTGTACTGTTGTAGCATGAAGGAATACATATAATACTCAATGTTTTCATTAATGTTTGCTTTTAAATAAGCCTGCAGTAAACACTTGAGCTAGATAACCTTCATTGCTGTGTCCTGCATGCTAGTAGCTAGTGCTCACACAGGGAACAGGTCTTTAACCTTTAAGGAGATGAAACAGAAGTCTGTAGTGATAGCACAACTAAAGATAATTTCCAAACAGGTCATCAACACTAATTTGTATTTTCCTAATGCCACTGCTGTCCAGGAAGTCATTAATACAATAACAACCAGCCATCACAGGACATACAGAGTAACAGTTCAAAACTGCTGGAGAAAGAAGTGGAAGCCTAGCTGACTGATCAACAAGAACAGACATGGAGAGACAGACAGCTGTTGTCCTTTCTGTGAAGATAGAGGCTGTACCAAAGAAAGCTTTCAGGATGGTTTTACCAGCATTGAAGGCTAGAATCTATAATTTGAGCCACAGCCTGACATATGCATACATAGAGTAGCATGAAGCCACAAACGTTTAAAAGCCAGATAAATGTGTACAATAGTTAATGTTCTCAGTTTGTCTATTTGGGCTGGTAGAAAACCTGTAAATGGTACATAATGCATTCTTCTGATAAATATCATGTCACATGAAGTATCTTCCCTGAAGAAGGCAGGAAACAAACTTATTTATTTACTTGTACACCTGCATAGAAATTTACTGCTAATTAATTAATGCTTTTAGTGACAGGTCTAATGACTATAAGATTCTTTTTCTCCAGAGATGACACTGTCAGTACAATATTATCTCCAGGTTTCTTAACCTAAATATGCTGCTTTTAGATTAAACAAGTCAATCTAATCAATCTTTCTGTGCATTCTGCTTAGGTTACCCAAAAAGAAGCCAAAGAATTTAAACTGTGATGTGAGCACTTGTTAATTTGGAATGGCTACAAAATCTGTTCAAAGTAGCATGTGTGGCTATGCAGTATTTATACCTCCTTTTTATTGTATGACTCTCACTATTATTAACAAAGAATATCCAGAGAGTTGCATGAGACTACTGTCCTCTTGTCAATTGAGGGAGCAGAACTGCACAACTGCAGTACCAGATGTGTTAACTACTTGATTCTGAAATAAATGGGTTGTGACTGCTGAGGTAGCTTTTAACATGGCTACATGACTTGCTCAGCAGAGGAGCTAAGCAGTGGGGTTCTGACAGCTACTTCTCTCTTACTTAAGCTCAAATTTAACCAGACTATGAAAATACTTGTTGAAACGCCCTGTCTGCCAAGCAGTACAGCCCACACTACACAGATGGATGAGTGACTTGTTTCAGTAAGAATTTTGCAATTTCTTTTGCATTCTTTCTAGTTTTCCGTTTTGAATTGCTTGCACAAAGATTTGGTAGGTGTAGCTTCTGAATGTAGTGAAACATCAATTGCAACAGGCCTGGCACAGGATGGCACTCATGCTGTTCACTCAACTGATAATAACTGATTTTAAAGCCTGTATTAAGGTAAGAGCCATGAATGTCATGACTCCAAATCTGATTTTCAGTGATGAAATGAAGTTCTAAACAAATATTCTCATTTTATTCATAGATGCTCTTCAATAGTTTCTGAAAAATACACTAGAAACATCGATCTCAGAATGAATTTGGCTACACTGATTACTAACATGTATATTTACAAATTTATTTACAAAATCGTAGAATGCTTTGGGTTGGAAGGGACCTTTAAATGTCATCTAGACCAAATCCTTACGTTCTTCTTTCTACAGAAAAACTATACCAGAAGGGACAACTAACAGGAGAAAGGCTAGGGAATCTCCGTGAGACCAGATATGCTACATCATTCCTTTAAAATAACAGCATGAACACACTACAGCAGGTGTTTAAAAAAACATATAGATGTTCTACTCAGGGTCATGGTTTAGTGCCATGTCAGAGAGAGGTATGGTTGGGCTTGATGATCTTAGAGGTCTCTTCCAACCTTAATGATTTTGTGATATTTAAGACACAGGGCAAGCAAATCAGAAGCAAAAGAAGTACCTCTTTAAATGGTTCAATGTCTGTTACGGAACTTCACTGCACGGGGTTCGGCAGAGTCACTTGCTGTTGGCAACTCCCACTTGCCAGCACAGGAATGTCTCTTGCTGCTTGGTTCCAGTTCTCTATGCTTCCAGCTGCTAGGCTACATTAGAAGACATAGAAGAAACACAGTAAATCTATTTCTAATGTATTTTACCCAGACAGTGTGCATTGTCTCCCCAAAAGGTTCTGCAGTCAGAGAAGGTAAAGAGGTTTAGCCAGTCACATAGAGGAATGGAAGTAGTTTGTGATTCAATAATGCACAGTGCAAACTAAGTTTGAAAACACTTATTACTACAAAAATAAAGAAAAGCTAGTTTTCACAACCAATAACCCATGACAGTTAGTCATGCTATTATAAAGAACTGACAAAATTCCACGGTTTTGCCTGTATGTCAACCACTAATCTCAAATGCTAGGCAAGAATTCCCTCTCTAGTCCTCAAAAAGTATCTTCAAACTGCCTGAACATAATACAAAGCTATCAGTTTAATCTCCTAACACCACTGAATTGGGAAAAATATTTAATATCACTGATCTTGTACAGCATGGAAAACCTTATGTTCTCAGGTTTATTCCATGAAATAGGAAATAGGTTAGTGGCTCAAACAGCAGTGGCTAGATTAGTGGCTTAAACTACCAGTTGAGTTAGTCATGAACAGAGCTTCTCAGAGGTTGATACTGGGTCCAGTATTCTTGTAAGTCATCTTGGTAACATGACAGAATCAATTTTCATCAAGTTTGCTGATGACTTTCCCCTCTCACCAAATGGGGAGAGGAAGTAGTTAGAATGGAGAGATGAGCCACTATTCAGAGAGACTGGGACAGGCTGAGCCAACAAGAATTGCATGAGACTTAGCAAAGATAAAATCCTGCACTCAGAATGAAACAAGCCCAAGCAGCAGCACAGGCTGCTCCATTAGCAGCGGACTACACACATGTGCACTGAAAAGCTAAGAGAACGGAATATGGAGATCCTTGTGAAATCAGTTTGACCAATATAAATGGAGCACACTTTGGTACTCCCACCCATGACACATAAACAAAACTAACTCATCTTAGAGCAAATTACTTCAGTCCCACTAAATCCAAAAGAGAACTACAAAATAGTGAATTAAAAAGTCACCTTGTATTGTATACAAACTGCAGACTCCTTACTTATTCAAAACACATAGGAAACTACAATTAGCATGCTATCATTAGTAGTACACTAGCACAGTATTATTAAGAGAAAGATGCAAGTCTTTTAGGCATAAAGATATACAGGCAAATAGACTGCACAGTTCTAACATACAAAACCACCTTGAGAAACTGAATTCCATACATGTCTGGCAAAAGTTTTTGTAGACAGAAACTGAAAAATGCTTTGAATCCCCACACAGAGTTAGTTATCTGGCAACTAAATGACTCACAGCTAAAATATTCCTATTATGAGAGGTCACTAAGTGCATTTAGGATTTTGCCTCAGAACTACTTGTAATTTGCAAACAGCTCTACCCAGTTCAGCTTGTCATTAGCATATTACTATAGCTAAAAGCAGCAGTGGCTAAAAAAAAAAAGAAAAAAACAACAACCAAACACTACCACTGAATAATACTACAGATATATTTAAATGTATGGGGGGGGGGGAAATCAGAAAATGCTTTGTATTTCACAAAGAACAGGTTTTAACATATACTTATTTTTTAAGCTTGCTTTATAAAAGTCTGTCTTCACTACTTTATAACAGGCATAGCCCAGTAAACAACTAAATATTTTATTTTTACCTTGATGATATTAAAATCTGTCATGTCAAGCCTCAGTAAGCAGTAGAATGCTTCATGTGTGTACTTGGTGACTTCCTTAATCCAAACTGAAGTCTTGGAAGAATATCTTTAAAGCCTTTGTTTCTTGTGTTAGCAGTTTATGCATGTATACAAACAGCTCCCCAGAACACCATCCAAACAAAAATTGGCTCTGAGATTTTAAAATAGTTGTGTATTTAAAAGGCAAAAATGGGAAAGAATTTATTAAATTCATTCTTGTAGATTCCAAGAATTAATGTGCTCTTTTAAAAACAATATTTTTAATAACGGAGAATACAAGCAGAAATCCAGAAAAAAACAACACAGAAGTGATGATTAGACAATACAACTTTGAAGCCTTAATTTCAAGGATTGTTTCTGTTGAAATTTTGTTTGATGAAACACTGAAAGTATAAATCAGCTGTAATGCAGAGAAATCTTCCCTCACAAGCAATCATGTTAGTTACAAACATATCACAGAATACAATGCATTTATATACTAACATTCAAAATTACTTCAAAATATTCCACACAACTTATATTCACTGGGAAACCACACATCATCAGACTGCTTGGCCTTTTCATAGACAGTAAGTATTCTCTTTTCCAACCTCTGTCAGTTTAGCTCTACCTTTCAAGCAAAATGCTGATGTACAATACAGTCTGGGTCTCTGAAAAGATGACTAAGGCCCTGATCCCTATCACTTGCTCCTCCAGGAAAACTACTCCAGGTAAGCACTACTGCATATCTGTGTGCAAGCTGATAGGAGATTTAGGCTGTAGCCATTCAGGAATATAGCATGTAACTGCAATATTCATTTTTGAAGGCATGGAAGCATCCAGACAATTTTTTGGAAATTGTTTGGAGGAAGCATAAAAATATCTATTTTAACTGTTTGGCTATACTCACAGGTTTCCTAGTGCAATTTTATGGCACATACTAGTCAAATAAACAAAGCTTTTGTTACCCAAACCTCATTTGTTACACCATCCTGAAATGTATTTTTATAAATAATTTAAAAGACACGTGTGTTAATGAAGTAACTAAATTCAAGTTGTACTCCTTATGCACATTAAACAAAGTAAAATGTAATTGTAAAATCCATCAGACAAAAAAATCTGTAGTGATTCTGGAAGAATTAAGAAAGCTGAAAAGTTATTTTTCTTGTTGTTATGTGACATCAGACATTGCTGTGGACCAATGCTTCATTCTTCAAGCTGTAGTTTTTCTACAAAAATCATGAGACCAACAGAAGATACTTGTGCCCCCTAACTGCAGACACTTGTTCTTTCTTCCTCTGACTGAATTTGAGGTTTTCACTTGAAATGTGCCCACTGAGGTAAGAAAGGGTTGAAAGTTTACACAATATTCCAGCTATGGAGCCATTTCCCCTGCTAGCTTGTCCCAGATCCTTTGAAGCTGCAAGAAAGCCTCAGATTTATTGTTCATCTTCTCCAAGCCGTACTCAGCACAGCACAGTGCAGCTATTCCTGCTTTGATTGCATTTTGTTATACTTCATTTTCCACTTTTTCTTCATCATCCTTTGTTTGCAGTAATTCTTCTTCAGCTTCTTTGTAGCCACACCTTCATTTCTAACAGGCTTAGCTGGATTACTGTTTGTTTTCACAGCTACTCGCTTTCTGTCATAGGGTGTGTCAGATTGTCCTTTTACCCCAGTCATCTGGACATGTGTGGGGAAAGAATTAAACAAACAAACAAAAAGGCAAAAAACTAGAATCAATAATCTTAAATCTGTATTCAGCAAAACATATACAACTGCCTTCAGAGAACTGCCTTCTACTACTTGGCATTCCAGCCACTCAGGCCACATCTGGACTGGGCAACAGGCAAAACTAATCTCTCTGCCGCCAGTGGGATCTGACCAGTCCTGCTCTTTCTTGCCTACATGCCTGGATTTCCTTCTGGCAGAAAATGAAGTGCATGAGATGCACAACTCTTATTTTGCCCTCGTATGAAGCCAGGATGTGGCTAAAATATGTATTTGGGCCTAAAAAGCATCCTAGAATCCACCAAGGTAGAGATAGCTGGTATGTGGCTTTTACACACAGGTAAATCTAGACTGAAGAAAAATCACACTTGAAAACTTTCTTACATTTGAAGTGTTGAACTACCTCTTCAAAACACTAAAGCTGAGAGAGAGATTTTTGGGAAACTTCCAAAGCATGACATGCATCACTTACTCATCAGCATAAATTACGAAACAAGTTGGCTTCCTAAAAAATTGCAAAAAAAATTTGTATCAAAAGTGTCTTTAGATGCAGATAATTAATTCTTGCTCTCACAATAAGTTCTAATCTGTTTAAAAACAATAGCAACAAAATAGCCCAGATGTTAGTAAGTTTTAGCCTATGTTAGTTTTTACTTATACTAATGATGTCTGGAAGGAAAATCACATTTAAACATCTAAAACATTTTATTTTTTCAGATTTAACTGCACTCTGAAGAAATGCAGAATATAAACACTGTGTAAGGTTTTTAATTTTCAGTAAGAAGGAGGAATCCATCCACAAAGTATTTTGTATTTATGTCTGAGACAGAGAAATTGTGTTCTCCTAAATTAAGGTACTCCATGCCTCTGGACAAAATATATATGCCTCTGTATAAAATACCATATTATTCTCATTTTATAAAAAGCATTGTATATATATTGTTACAAAAATTTTGCTGTATATGGAACAGCATACTATTAAGAATTTAAGTTTCTGTGTAACAGCAAAGTCACCTGAATTATAATGGAAGTTTCCTCAAGGGTGAAGGAGTTCAGAGCAACCAGAGACAGGTGATCAATGACGATTTGTCTGACTGAGCTAACATACTTTAGAAGACCAAAAGGAAACATTTCTGCTGCAGAGAATCACTGTTATCCCTGCTAATCTGTTTTTCCATCAAGTATGATACTGACCTTCTGTTTGCACATGGCTTCCTGGGGTGCAGGTGGAAAGGTGCATGGAACTCTTCCATGACTCATGTGATAGGGCAAAGGCAGGCTGGGATCTAGTGGCACCCATGGGACTGAAAGAGTGGCAGGTACAGTAGGCAGATCACAATGAGCTTTATGTAAGTTATATGATGCTCTTGTCATCTTGTCAAGAGAGCTCTTGTAGATTGCAACTGAAGAATCTCCTGCAGCATGAGTCAACAAATACGAGCCCTCTTGCAAACTAGAAAGACAAAAATTCAAAATGAAAAATGTTATTCAAATGTTTTTGTTTTGCTTCATTTGATAAATATACCTACTAACTTCATGCAAAAGCAAAGTATCTTTAGATACCTACTTATAAGCCCATGTTTTATAAAAGATTACGGAAAAAAAACATGAATCAAACTGTATTGATAAATACATACTAATTCTTGTGTTTATAATATATTCATAATGTACTAATTTATCAATGTACANCAGCCTGTCTTCATGTGAGAGGTGTTCCAGCCCCCTGATCATTCTCGTAGATGTACTTTAAATAAGTGCAGGTTAAACAGGTTTTCAGGAAGATAAATGTCCATCGATTGCCCCCATCAAAAATCTTAGCCATAAATCACAATGCCACAGAAATTACCAAGTGCAAGAAAACTCTTCTGTAATTAGAGTTAAGACCCTTGCAGACTGAAAGCCTTGAAGTAGCTAAATAAAGGAAGGAGCAAGAGAAACGTTGCAACACTGTACAGAGAAGGACATATGCTGTTAAGTCAAGCTAAGCAGAAGAGAATAAACAGTATCATTNACTGAAAGAGTGGCAGGTACAGTAGGCAGATCACAATGAGCTTTATGTAAGTTATATGATGCTCTTGTCATCTTGTCAAGAGAGCTCTTGTAGATTGCAACTGAAGAATCTCCTGCAGCATGAGTCAACAAATACGAGCCCTCTTGCAAACTAGAAAGACAAAAATTCAAAATGAAAAATGTTATTCAAATGTTTTTGTTTTGCTTCATTTGATAAATATACCTACTAACTTCATGCAAAAGCAAAGTATCTTTAGATACCTACTTATAAGCCCATGTTTTATAAAAGATTACGGAAAAAAAACATGAATCAAACTGTATTGATAAATACATACTAATTCTTGTGTTTATAATATATTCATAATGTACTAATTTATCAATGTACAGATTGTCATTACATTCAACAAAACATTTAAGCACACACTGAAAACCATCCATATTTGGCAAACTATAATTCTTTAACCAAGAATAATGGTTACAAAGCATAATGCATATGTGGACACAGGCACAAAGAGTACAGAATCATAGAATGGTTTGGGTTGGAAGGGACCTCTGGAGGTCATCTAGTCCAACCCCCCTGCAGTGGGCAGGGACATCCCCAACTAGATCAGCTTGCCCAGAGCCCTGGCAAGCCTCACCTGGAATGCCTCCAGGGATGGGAACTCAACCACCTCCCTGGGCAACCTGTGCCAGTGTTACACCACCCTTGTGGTGAGGAACTTCTTTCTAATATCCAGTTTAAATCTACTCTTTTCCAATTTAAAACCATTGCCCCTTGTCCTTTCACTGCAGGCCTTTGCAAACAGGCCCTCTCCAGCCTTCTTGTAAGTTCCTTTTAGGTACTGGAAGGTCACTATTAGGTCCCCCCGAAGTCCTCTCTTCTCCAGGCTGAACAATCCCAGCTCCCTCAGCCTGTCTTCATGTGAGTGGTGTTCCAGCCCCCTGATCATTCTCGTAGATGTACTTTAAATAAGTGCAGGTTAAACAGGTTTTCAGGAAGATAAATGTCCATCGATTGCCCCCATCAAAAATCTTAGCCATAAATCACAATGCCACAGAAATTACCAAGTGCAAGAAAACTCTTCTGTAATTAGAGTTAAGACCCTTGCAGACTGAAAGCCTTGAAGTAGCTAAATAAAGGAAGGAGCAAGAGAAACGTTGCAACACTGTACAGAGAAGGACATATGCTGTTAAGTCAAGCTAAGCAGAAGAGAATAAACAGTATCATTTCTACAGATGTTAAGCAAAAATCTAATAAAACTCAGAAGTCCAAATTTTAATAAGTCAGCCTACATACATATTACAAATTACTCCTGTGAGCTGTTAAATCAGCTCAGAACTGTCTAGTCTCCTCTCTTGAATAAATGGTTCATAAAAATCAAGTTCTTATTCTTTTGCATAATTTATACAAAACCAGTAATCCTAAGCACATTTTTTAGACAGTACTGTATTATGCTATGCTAGACCTAAAAGAATCTGTAAAACATTTAATGTATCTGAAGAAATAAAAATCAAAGAGTAGATAAGCATTCTACAGAAGAAATGATGAGCTGGGTAATGTTGCAAATAAGTACAATGAACAAGAATGGAGCACTCACTCAGACACTTTCTTCAAAATGTGGTGAAGTATATTTAATGAATTTGCAGGCCTGCAAAATAGAAAATAAAAATCCAGATGTAGTAGCTTGCAAGGCTTGTTAGGGCTTCAAATTCATCACTGAAAATACCTACTAAAAATACTCACTTAATCAATCCAAGTTTTTCTCTTAAAATTTGTTGAGAAATCTTTTCTAGCATAATAAGCTTTGATGTAAAAGCATCAATATGCCCTGAAAAAATATTATTTCAATTAGTACATTAAAAATAAACAAGAACAAATGCAAAAGCATAGTCTGCAGACGTAATGCATTTTAGAAGGAATACAAAATGTTGCTCTTTTACAGGACAGAACAGTGAAAGGTATTAATCAGTGTTGCACAATAACAGACAGTAGAGCTGCATTAAGTACACACATCTGTGTTTAGGTTGTCTTTCTACATCAGAGACATGACCATGATTCCAGCAAATCTTACATCTTGGTGATGTCTGGGACATAAAACCTCACAGTGCCATGACCTTAACCTCATCAATTAGTTTGTTTCTTCTCAAGTTCTTTCTATCTTCATCACTTTGCTTCCTCACTGGACAGATCATGAAAGTTTATCCTTTACAACAAATTTGCTTTGGAGTTTAATATATCTGGGTTTAAATCCTGATACATTATACAAACAATTGTGTTATTGGATTTTTCTGAAGGATTTTGTACCTCTCTCGCTATTTTTTTCTCCTCACCTAGAAAATTACAATTTACAGTTTAGGCCTTCTTCATGGCAAATCACTAAAGACTATTTGTCTTTGACATAGCTAGTATTTTATTAGCTAGTGTTTTGTGCAGCTAGCTTTAATATTCTGCACTGACTAGAGGAAATGAAACAAGTCGTTAAAAAAACACACCAAAAAACATCACCACCAAAAAAAATCTGTATGCTTCATTCCTTATCAGCCTCTCCTCAAATCAGAAGTGTCTTAATTTCTAAAATCATTGACCAGTGGGGAAAAAAATATCTATGACCTACTCATACCTAATTTATATTACTCTATCTTGTATTTGACAAGTAACTGATTGAAAACACTTGACATTCAGTCAGTTATCCAGACAGTAAGTAATTCTTTCCAACCCATTTTTCAAATAACCTCTATTTAAAGGCCAATATTATCCTACCCAAGTGGAGGTAAACTATTCTTTTTGCAGTAAGTTTTTTTTAGGAACTTAATGCAAGTAAGTGAGTAATGGTCAGGGTAAAATGTTCCCATTAATCAGCAAAACTTATCATAACTTTATTTATTGCTTTGATCAAGTACAAATATCTTGTTTGGGAAACATGCCACAGAGATTACTTGCTTTGCAAATGCAGTATTTCCTGTCTGAGTAGCAATGGGACTTAAATCAATAACTGAGCAAGGTGCTCTACTGCCAATAGGAGGACAGCACTCTTAAGTATGTTTGATGACAATATCTCTGCTTTTGTGCAAACAATCATTGCCTTCTTTGAGAAAATGCAACATAGAAAAAAAAATCAACTTAAACTCACACCATGCAATTCCTGCGAGAGGCCCTAGTTACACTTCTATTTACTTTCTCATCTCCTGATCTAGCACTGCTGCTGAGCAACTGAGCAACAGTGCTGAACAGGACAATTACAGGGCACAGATGAAGGTCCAAAGAACTTCCCACTCATACTTATTTGCAACACAGAAGATTATTGAGACAGTGAATTAGGTTTTTTCAGGATCCAAGAACACCCAAGCAATTCATCACAGACATCTGCTACATAGCCAAAACTTCAATTTTAGAGGCTTCACTTAAAATGTGTATAATCTCAGAACTGTCTGAACAAGAGTGTAAGTTGTAGGTACTGTGTCAGTAATGGTACGATCAGTTTTCAAACAGTTGCTCCGTACTTTCATACTACTGGGAACATTTCAAAAGAGCAATAAGCCTATGGCTCTACTATAGCTGATTAAAAAATTCCTTGATTATAGGACATGATATTTTATTTAAAGTAATTCCAATTACAGCATGATCTGAGAAGTCAAGTCTATCTTTCATCAAACAAATGATAGCACTAGTCTTACTTTCAGGTATCATATTAATGAAAAAGATTCACCCCATTTTAGGTTGTCCATAATACAGGGATATTATCACCTGTAGAAGTTCGTCCTTGGAGTTTCAGGACAAAGCTTTCTGTTCCAAAGAGCCATCTAATTAAATCTGGACACCTGCAACATTGTATTTTTCACAGCTCCCCAGAAAAAAACCTGAAAGGTAGAATTTCACAACTACCTTGCAATACTTCTCAAGGAGAGCACAAAGAATCCCTACATAGAAGATTGTAACAGTCTACTTTTCAAAGTATACTCTTTCATAAAATGGATTATTTACTTCCATCTATGTCTTTTTACTAGCAATTACATGGAAGTACCGAAAATCTGCAGTTCCCAATTTGCCTACCTGAATAAATCACATAATCTCGTTTTTTTTCTCCCAAGCACATGAGCAGAGTGTGTTGGAGGCCAGGCCACTGAAGCCTGCTGGCTGAGGGCTTCATGCCTGTTGTACAGCTACGCAGGTATCTGTGAAGGAGACACTGAGGCATCTGTATGAGAAGGGGATGGCTGTTTATGCCAGAAGAACTCCTGCACCATGAAGCCTGCTTTTTCCTGCATTCCTGAAAGTCTGTATAAAAAGGGGTGTTGGCTGGATGAGCTGACTGCAAACTTTACATGCAAACCATATGTTGAGTACCCTGTAATTGATGGAAGATTAGATATGCATGCTTTCAGGTTTTTCATTTTAAAAACAGATTAGCCCTCTCTCTACAGTTTCACTATTTCCTCACACTGCCTGTGACTCTGGAAATGTAACTAAAATGGTGATAATATTTTCTACAGAAGGCTAAGTTTCAGTGCAATTCAGTATACTGTTCTGCTTGTTTAAAAAAAAAGAGAAGAAATGCTTCAGTGTTGTACATTAACATATCATTGAAAATGGAGAGTTAAGTGATAAATATCTCTTTGTAAGGTTTTTTAGAGGAGACCCACAGCAAATAGCGCTTTTAAAATTAGAAAAGTAATTTCCATTAAATAGGGACAGCAAAAAAGATACATGTATTTGGCAAAAACTACTACCTCGAATGTATGAGGTTTTAAATAAACCTTCTAATTCTATGATAGGATGCAAAGTTTGTATATAAAAATCAGGAAAGAGAGAATTCAGCATTTCTAAAATAATATTCTGATGCAAGGCACCAACATCAAAAGTGTAATTCAGTGCACAAGTGGAAAGGTTACGCAACCACAGGCCACAACTGCTGCCATAACAACCACAAAAACACAAAGAATTTTTTCTACAACAGGAAAGGAAGGCAGTTCCTATGGCTGAATATTCACTCACTGCATAGATTAAACACACGAATAGGATTGCCCTTGCTCCAGAGCAAGGGCCAAACATACTCTAAAGTGCGTTTTGACTAACCATTTTGTTGCAGCTTTTCCCTTTTAAAACCTTATTAATTATAAGGTTATTGATATCAGAGAGCTCTCCATGTATTAAAAAGGGTTGTTAAAATAATCTAGCCACATTCTTAAAAGCATCATTTTAATTTCTCTACAGAACATATGTATCCTAATAAGACATGAAAACGTTGCTTTTATGACATTTTTATGATGTTTCAAATGCCATTGTACAAAAATGAACACAGCATTTTCTACAGTACTTGTCAGTGAAACTTTCCTTATAACACTGCATTCCNTTAAACTCATTGCCCACGGTAAAGTGTGGGGAGTGATACCCATGTTCCTATAATCCTTGGATGGGTAGGATGAGCTCATTCGCCTTCTGGCAGTCATCCTAGGAGAAGGACAACTCTGATTCTAAACCCGGGCAGATGGAGCTCGTTTAGCCCTCTAAGGTCTTCCATCTAAGAGAAGGACAGTCTAATAAAACCTATGCCCTAAGGACTTTGCTGCCAGCGTCCAAGCTTGCTAGGCCCTGGCAGATGAACCTTAGGACTAAAGGGTGGGTCCAGCTCTGCGCATGCTGTGTCTCACCTAAAAAAATCCCTTGCGCAGGCTCGAGGGTGCTATCTGCTATCCTCTTTTTATCAGTGTGCTTGGAAAAGGTGCTGATGAGGAGCGTGGATGGAGCCCTCCCTGGATCTTTGTTCGCGAAGCCTAGCCATACATACTTCCTGTTAGGAACTTGATTTAGCCCTATCTCACTTGGTTTTCCTCATTCTCTTCTATCTTATCTGTCTACATATTATCAGCATAGAAATATGAAGATTATTGTCTGTCTTCAAAGAGAGTCATGTAACAATTGACATTCCAATGCTGCAAGCTCAAAGGTCAAGGAATCAGTATCCTCTGAGCCTAATCCTCTGATCATCTTCTATTTTGCTATGTAATAACAAGTTAATTTAAAATGATTTCACAAAATGCTAAGATATATTTATAGCTTGCATTTAATCAAGAAATATTTCCCCACTCCTGGCATAATTCATGTTGTATATGACTCATTAAAAAAAAAAAAAAGAAAAAGAAAAAGAAACAACCCCTCCCAAAAATCTCCCCAAACCTCAGATACTTTAAATCATTATTACTAATTTCAGAGAGCTAAATGTACACTTACAGATACATTTGTCTTTGCAAAGCAAATAAATGCAGTTCTTAAGAAGCATCTAGTAATCCTTTTCATCTAACACTGAAGTTGAAATATCCTGATTCACCATGTAACAGAAATTTTACACAAAGCACTTACCTAAGCGAGAAACAAAATTAGAATGTTAAAATAAATAAGGCACATGGAATATATCTTTAATAAATATTTTTCTCTTCTGTTATTCTATGAATATTCACATACATGTTTCTTAAGCAAAAATAAACACATGAACTTACCAATGTAAAATAAGGATTCAGAATGCAACATACTCTCTGTCCATAACTGACATACTTCACTTTCTGTAAGAGCTTCGACACCGTAATAGGCTTGGTATTCTAGTTTTGGCAATAGGAACACTGGAATAAACTACAAAAGTGAAAAATACAAGAAAAATCAGCATTCACTGTCCAAAAAAATTCGACAATTGAACTACATTTTGTAGGTGATAATAATCATAGTCTTCCACTATAGCTGAAGCAGCAAAGACATTTCACAGGTTTTGTATGATGGTGCACATTCTATGAAACTCACAGCACACATTTCAGACTACAGAGACTCTATATAGAGCAAGGTGAATGGAGAAAAAAAACAACAAACAAACTAAACCAAATCAAAACCATACAGGCTAGGCAAGCTTTTACAAAGAATAACATTTTGCTGTGCAACAAAATTTACTGCAAGTTCACACTTCTGCGTTCTACTGCCCTCTGCAGGAACTGAAAAAATATCTTATTGTATTTTTTTACTTATTAGTGCAATCCTGCCATTTATTCTCCTTGTCAGAGTCTCATTTGTCTTGCTCAGACTCCATTTGAAATCAGAGGCTACCATTTGTGTATTAACATTAATGGAGAAAATAAAAGCCTCTTTGCATTGACTTCACTGTTTGAATTTCAGCAGGAATTTAAAAAATAAACAGTGCTCAGTTACTGATTAACAAACTAAGCATCTATTCACAGGCATTTATAAGCAGCTGATTCATAGCAAAGAGATGGTATTTCTTCAAAATAAGCTTTTAAGCATAGAATCTTGGCAAGGAATCAGAGTGACAAAGATCTCTTTCCATTTCAACAAAGCATAAACACCTCACAAAATGGCTGCTTACAGTAATTCTGGCATTCTGGGGAGGGAGTTACCACATGAAAATAATAAATTACTTCTACTTCCAGAATAAGCTTTCCTTCTCCTGATGTTACAAGGAACACTTGGATTACATGTGCCTTTAAAGAGTGTTATCCCTTAAGACAAATGATTTCCTAACAGGTATACCGCACTCTTTACAGGTGTTTTCTGTTGTTCATTATAGCTCCTGTTTCTCTGCTTAACTAGGCATAACAGAAAGGCTAAATCCCACTTGAAAGTACTTATGAACGTGAACATTCTCAAAGCCTTGGGCCAAAAACCTAATTACTGCATTAACTTTTAAGACTAGTTTAAGCTGACATTAGTTTACATGACTATAATTACCTATGTATATTACTGTAATGAAGTTGTAGTAAAAAATGCAGAATCACACTTGCTTATCTTGTAATCAAATAGATTTAAAGAAATTAAAAGTTATTCTTCCTTCTATTCCTACAACAAATAAAGATACACATGGTGAAGTTACAATTAAATGTAGTAATTGTCTGAGTGAAAACAAATTTTATGCAAGACTGGGAATCCCAGAGATGCCAGTTCAGTACAACTGTTTAAAAAAAAAAAACAAACAACAAAAAACCCCAGCCAAACAAAAAAAGCAAACAGCAAAATCTGTACCTTTGGGGCTTTTTTCTTTTTCTTGTATTGTGGCAATGACTTCACTTTCTGCACACTGCAGCGCACAAGTAACAACAGATCATTCAAACTGAATAGCTTATACACAAGGTTGCCATCCTGAGGTGCTTCATACTCTGAAGGGTCTTCTTCAAGTATCTGAAGTTCATTTGACAACTTTCCTAAAAAAAATAAAACAGAAAATATCAAGCTCGCACCATAAGTTTTTTTTCTTTTGCAGTAGGTTTATTTAATTTTTCATTTTTAATAAGATATGTTGTGTTTCCTAAGATTTGGGGGAGAAAACTATCATTTTTTATTTAAAAAAAATATTTGGAAAACATCTGCTACAACTTTTAAAGAGTATGTTTTACATATTCCCACACATTTCATACTACTCATTAGATCTCTTACACAGAGATATGAGACTCTGCTCTTGCACAAATGGAGTTTGTACAAGAGAGGTTGTTTAAGCCAGTTGCCCAGCACAAAGGAGACAACACCCTTCATTTACAATGAACACCTGCCAAGAGCTACCATCCATTTATCACTTCTTGAAACAACTCAAGCTTCATGTTTGGAGGGCAGCATAAGCCTCTGTTCCAAACTGAGTTTGCTTCAACATCAATTTCAATACTAGCACGTTCAAAAGAAGCACTTCTTGAATCTCCAAGTGCAGCTCTAAGGTAGGTTAACAAATATCTCTGCATCCCTTAGAGGTATTTTAACAAAACATTTAAAAGAAACAAGAATAAACTGCAACTCGTTCAAGATTATTTATTGAAGATTTATACAGTTCTGTTTTTTGTCCTCCAGATATGTGAAAAATGTGTCAAAACCAACTACAAATAGGTATTTGTTGTAGTGCTATGAATAAATATATTTAACATTAGAGTTTGTGTATACTGTGTGTGATATTATCCAAGTTACTGGAAACAGTTTTCTGTTAGTAAAACATTTAACTTATTTCTGCCTGTCTGCAAAAATAAAAGGCATGCACAGAGGTTTGTCAGCTTGCCATAGAACTTTCAACTTGTAGGACAATGCTTTCTATTCTTCCACAGTCACACTTCAATATCTTAGCAATACTGGTTTCACTACCTCTATCAGCAGTTCCTCACCACAAGGGTGGTGGAACACTGGCACAGGTTGCCCAGGGAGGTGGTTGAGTTCCCATCCCTGGAGGCATTCCAGGTGAGGCTTGCCAGGGCTCTGGGCAACCTGATCTAGTTAGGGATGTCCCTGCCCAGTGCAGGGGGGTTGGACTAGATGACCTCCAGAGGTCCTTTCCAATCCAAACCACTCTATGATTCTATGATTAAAAAAATACTAACAAAATTTCTATTATCAAACACCTGAAATTCCATACTCTAGCTTTTTAAGAGAAGAAACAGAAGGAGCATCATGCTGGTTAACCCTTCAAACTGAGGGAGGAGAGATGGTCTTTTAGTGGCTACTAAAATTCAGTTAAATAGGTAAAAATGTAGGAAGTGATAACACCATTTCAGCTAAACCAGAACTAGTTGTGTTAATGATTTCTATTACAGATTCAGTAATTAATTAATCTTAATTCCTATGTGATCAAATGCACAGCTAATCAGAACACATCAGTAAAACATGTTTTCCCACCAAAAAGCATTGATTCATTGGAAATAACTGAGAAAAAGAGTATCTGCCCTGATGCAACCTGCCTGTTTCCTGCTAATTTGCCTAACCAAATAAATTGATTCTAACTTCAGTTGTAGAGAGCTCAGAAGCAACTCAGACATGTAAAGAAAATCTCCAAGTTCATGTTCTTCATCTTCAGGACGTTTAGTTCTTGGTTGAGGTCTGGGTGTAGCATGGGTTCAATTTCCAGCTAAATGCCTGAAAACCTGGAGAGGTGGCTTGTAGCACTTCCTCATTAGTCTTCTGGAACAGATTGCTAGGAGCTAAGAAAGAGCAACTGAACAAAAAGTATCAGAACTTTGACACCCAAAATTCAAGTTTTCTTTCAAGTTTTAATTGCATGATTTCATTATATTTTTCTCCTGATGTAAAATAATTCTGTTTTTGATTGACAATAAACTATTTTTGCAGACTGGATTACTCAAATATTTGTATTTATGAGGAAAACGTACTCATTTCACTACCAAATGATTTCTTTTTCTTGCTTAAACCCCCTATGTATAACAACTTTTTGTTTTTCTGAAGTAAAAAAAAGTATTTCACATTCACCTCTGTGGATAAACAGCTCCCAAAAAGCTCCCTTATGTGTGCAAGACATTAATTCTTACACAGAGAAGGTGTCTGTTAACAAAACAAGAAAAAAAGTCACATGTCTAAATAAGTGCAACAGAGGTACTATTAGGATGTTCTTCAGATGAAGACTTAAAATGTTTTTGTTAAATTTTTCAAATTTCATTCCTTACACAATAAACACAGTTACTTACTCTTTGGCACTCCCTGAAAAAGCCAAGTCCAGGTATTTCTTGACAAACCACTGGGATTTGAGGAAGAGGCTGGTACAGCTTCTGTGCTGGAGGTCACTGATGGTTTTGGAGACTGAGGCACAAGGGCTGCTGTAGCATTAGAATTATCACAGCTCACCATTGGCTGCTCATGAGCTTTTTGGGAGGGTGACTTAAGAAGTTCAGTTTGCATTTTCAAAATCTGTCCGACAGGATCAAATTCTTTGGACAACTTTCTTTTAGGCTTTCTGGAGATAAGTTTTCCCTGATCCATGGTATCTGAGCTATCAGTCATGCTTGCTAATGGAATCTGGGTGGGGGAAGGTGATTGAGCAGTCTCTGCTGAGGTATGAGAAACAGTGTTTGGTAGAGCTGTTTTGCAACGATCAGTGTCTGCACACTCTGTATCAATTACCAAACGCTCTTCATCTGTGTCACTACTGCATAAAGTGTAAGTCTCACTTTTTTGTGCAGTATCAGATTCTTCCCTGTAGCTAACAGCATTAGGTAGAGTGTTTAACTTGGTTTCATTGTCCAATACTTCTTCAATTATGCCATGCTGTGCTTTGTTCAGTCCTACCTCCTCTGAATTAAAGCTTTTATGAGATGAAGTTTCTTCAGGGCTGATGCATGGAATGCCATCTAATGATGGAAGCTGCATGCTGGCACATGCCGGAGTTCCTTGCTCAGAAATGGTGTTTTTCCCTTCTTCATCTCCACTGCTTATGGTAGATATATCTTTTTTTCCCATTTTTAGGCCATGTGATAAAACTTTAACAGTGTTACTAACTGTAGGTAAAGTACTTTCCATTTTAGAAGTTCTTGAAAGCTTGACAGATGCTCCAAAAGTTTCCAGTTCTGTAACGTCATCACCAAACTCCACCCCTGTGTCATCTGGAAGAGGAATCTTTCTGTACTGGTAGGTATCAGAAGATATCTTAATACAGGAAGGAAAAATAAGAGTATTTAAAAAATTAAATTAAACAAACCAAGAAACAGAATGTGTTAATTACAAACAAGACATTATTAAATGGCAGAAAATACAAAAAGTGTTCTGCTATCCATCTTTTGACTGCTGGAGCATTGTATTTACTGCTGTAATTGAAAAAAAAATTCCTGTGTTTAACACGGAATATCTTAAGTCCTAGGAGCTGAAAGGCCTTTAAAAGAGGAAATAAAGTTCATTGAACTTTTTCCCACTTAAATAAAGTGATCAAAATATATCTTAATGAAGTAAACATTAAAGCTGAAATGCCAATGTAACAGAAGCATTTAAATGAACTAGACAGACATTTTAAAACATAGGGTCTGTACCTCAGCAGTAAAAACCATGAAACCTCAATTTTCCTTCTTTAACACACAAGAAGAAACTTGGGAATTATAACAAAATGTTTTGGGTTTGTTTGTTTTTAAAGAAGAGGTGACACTACATACATCCCACTGAAGCAGATTGTCCTCAGCTGGTTTGTCCATGGACACATCAGTAACTGAAACATAAGATGTTTTAGTCGCTAGAAAGTCCATTGGAATTTCATGGAAGATTTGGTTCCTCTCTCTTATTGTCATTTCCTTTCTTGGCAGAGGTGCATCAACATAAACTACTTTAGCTGGTTTGCTACCTTTTCAAGAACAGAGAGAACAAGTACATACTAAATGAAAGGAAAAAGATTGTTGTATAATTTAAATAAGAAATCTCTCAACTTCCAATTCTGATCTGAACCATTTCACATTCACACCAGGGATCCATTCTCATTCATTAACAACAGAAAATAAAAGTATGTCCAAATACAGTGTGAATTATCAGGACCCAGCAGCAGCAATCATCATCATGGCTAGGCTTCGCCAATGAAGATTTAGGGAGGGCTCTACCCACATTTTTTTACAGCAATACACACCACATGAACAATCAGTTGTATTTTAAATGCAGTTTAAATAGAGAATTTGTAAAATAAGAATTTAGGATTCATCATTCCTTATACTGCATTATATCATCAAATGTATTCTGTTTTCCAAAAAGATCTTTTTTCTTCCTTTTATGAACCTCAAAAAATAATTTTTAAATAAGTCTCACTGCATGAAAGCGATAGCTGCAGTTTATATTTCTTCTCATCAGTCACTATGTCCAGCTCTGCTGCCCCACTCTGTTTACACCTTAACACACTTGTGGAAGAAATAACAGTGATACCCTGCCCAATACTATACAGAAAGCAAAGGCACATAGTGAACAGAATGCAAGAAGTGGGTTACAGGGAAGGTGGAAAAGGAAGGAGAGGAGAAACCCTACAAGAAGCACTAGGTGTTGCTAACATATTCTGAATACCATTTAGAGGTTAACTTTGGATCTCAAAAAAACCCTGTAAAGCTGATAAGAAAAGGAGTCTGGCATATATTTATAGATGAAGTAATTTAATTCCATTTAAGAAGTGCAAAATTTCTAAGATTTGCAGATATTTGACAGCTTACTACTATCCAGAAATCTGCTAAAAAAATTGTGTGAAATGCTCACAACATGGACATTCCAAGACAACAACCACTATAAATACTTGTTATGAAAAAAATCCTAGTGTATTTAAAAAAAAAAATAAAAAAAATCAAGATTGGAAAACTATACTCAGATTTCTGATGGAGTGCTGGACAACTGAAGTCTGAAGTATAGCAGTCAGACAAGTCAATCATTTTATTCAAAACTTTTTTGTTGCAATTGGGAAAAATGCATTATTTATTTATTCATTATTTATTCACTATTCTATGATGTAAATAGGTCCTTTTAATTCAAGAAAATGTTTATCTTTGTTTTTTTCATTAAACTTCAGAACTCCAGTTTTCTTTTGCTTATTGAAATCAGTTCACTTGACAATTTTAACAGCTTCATTCAATTGTCTTCTTTCCAAGGAGCAGAGCTTACAGTTTTGAAAAGCAAAAGGACATTTAACTGATTTTTTTTTCCTCCCCAAGTCAAAAATAGCTGGATGTCCAAATTCAATGTTAATGGTAATACCTCTAGAGATTGTTACTATTCTTAGAGACAAGGTGGAACAAGGTGTAGAAAACTATGAAATGACCCTGCTATCAACCTACCTCCTTGAAAACAGAGGACAAACTATATAAACGCTTTTTTTAAAGTTCACTTTTTACAATAACGTTGATTAAACTAAACATTTCAGTTGAAAACTGTACTTTAAGACATGAACTAAATAAGCAAAATTTTGTCATTTTTATAAACACGAACATACTATACCTGCAACAGGGATCATTTTAATGCAAATTGGGATTTCCCATTGTTCCTTGTAGTTGAGTCCATGATTATTCAGTAAAGTAAATAATGATTGTTTAGTTAAGACAACTTGAGGACAGTATTTCAAAGCAAGTTTTTCTGCATTTGAATCTGAACTAATATCCTAAAATGAAAAAAAGGTTAAATTTTAAACTTTTTTTTTTTAATACACACAGATTTGAACTCATAACAAAACCCCCAAACCCAAACAAACATGGATTACCCCCAAAAAAGCCCAAGTACCATGACAGTGCCAGGCTTCACAATCAAATGAAAAAAGCATAAAGTTCCCTTGAAGGTCTTTTGCCTGAATCATATGCATCTAATAATGCGTCTAATCATACTGCAGTATGAGAAAATGTGTCATTTGAACTTGTATCTTTCAGCTCATTCTTGTTAACTTGAATTACTAGCTTGAACAGGAATTTAGACGATTGTGAAATACAAGAATGTACTGCAGGAGATCTTACAAGTTAAAGTAAAAGCACAATAAAGACATCTATCATTAAAGCATGATTAAAACTGCAGCTGTTTGAATACAGATTACCTATAAAGAATCTTAAAACAACTACAAAACCACGAAGAATACAAATTCAGAACTGAAATTATAACATTATTAAACATTACGATTACAGGTTTCCATGAAGAGAGGATGTTGGGGATGAGAACATAAAGGACTAAGATGATAACAGAAGCCCAGGAGCACGAGAGAAGTAAGAAAAATCTAGCTATGTTCTTTTTTCTGTCACCTGAGACATAATCAGAAATATTCTGTGTTTATAGCTGTAACATCTCCTGAGGCATACATCATTCTCCTGTGTCACCTGTGCTACTTTCTTAAGCAAAAGTGTCTTGGCAATCACAGTTTGGTTTTTCACAGGTGAATAAACTCCTTAAATTAGTGGATGAGAAATTATCTGGAATACACAGTCACCAAAATGAGTGCTGCAGAATGAAACACTCATCAAATTTTCCTTTGTGAAAGAACACAAACAGAAATATCAGATGTTTAATGGTAAGGGGGGATGGAGTCTAAAGACTGCTCAACTCAGAAATGGAGTTTATGCTCTTTAGCAAAAGAAATTCCCAGGGTAAGCTAACCTAATTGACTTTTCAGAAAAGCAGACAGTCTAAAGTATTTCTTCTTACCCTCAGGACTTCTCTCTCAAATCAGAAGCCTTTATACCTGCATGCATTCACATCTATTTATACACACTCGTAAACAGAGAGGCCAGCTTAGAAACTGCAAAGCAGAGTTTAAAAGGAACAACATCATAATAAACAATTCTATCTAGATTCACACATAGTGCATTGCAATGTTTCATTGAGAGAACAGAGGAAGCCCATTTAAGAGGCACTAGGTCCAAAAGGTAATAACCTAACCTGAGGTTATTACAGGAGGGCAGTGTGATTGCTATAAATTAAATACTAAACAAATGATGACACAGTATGTGTTTCTATGCTACAAGATGTGCAAGGTTAGGAAAGGAAAAGAAAAAAAGAGAGATGAAGAAATGTAATGCTGCCACATAGAAATTGCTTTTCTCTACAAAATATGCCTTAAAAATGTCAATAAAAAGGTTACTTACATTGTGCATAACAGAAGCCTTATTTTCTGGAGTTGTAATAGATGTAACAGTTTTATAATCCGTGGGCAGTTGGACAGGCATGGCAGGGAAATATATTTTACCACGCCTTGCTGTACCCTTGAAGAAACCAAGCAGTATCACAAAATAGCTTTAACTGAAATCATGCTGACCCAACATTGCACTTCTTATCATGAAATATACTAACAATTTATGCAGAAGTATTACAAAGTTAGTGTTATTTTAAAAAAAATTAATGTAATTTTTTTATTGCAAACATATAGTGAAGTGTGTTAACAGACTTACAAAAATAATTGAATTAACAATTTTAATTATAAACTACAACCCCTAATCCAAGCATGGAATAATGTTTGTAAAAAGCCTGAATTCTTGTGTAACACAATCCAGATGTAATTCTACTTATTTGAAAATAACACCAAAACAATACATAAGATATTACCATTACAAGAAGATTTTTTTCCAGCTTAAAGGTCAACTGTGTGTGAAACTTTCCTCCCATGATACTAATGATCTCCTGAAGTGTGTACAACTCAGGATACTTTTGCACATGTCCAATGCAATCACGTAATAATTCCTAACATAAAAAGAAAAAAAAAGTTTATGCATTTGCATCTTTCATAAGAATTTCATCTAAAAAAAGGTTCTTCTGCAAGTGCAAGTTACATTTGCATGTACCTTCTGTAGAGAACACATATATGTTTAGCAGTTTACTGCTAACAGACTTCTTCAACTTTCCCAGTTAGAGACAGTATTTTAAAACTTAAGAGATACCAGTACAACTCTATAATGATCTTACTACCACTGGCAGAAGAACTGGAACATACTCTCAGGAGTTTTGTCCTCACGTGTGCCCAAACTGTGAGTTAACGGGAGAACAAATTATCTTGTGCATGAAAAAGCATGTAATAAAAAGTATATTGTGAAATAGAAGCAATCCCTCTGAATTTTACTTATACACTCTACTCTCCAGTAAACTTTTATTTTTCTGTTTTCTTCTCTAAAAGGAAGTCACATGGCATTTACTAGAAAAGACTGAAATATAAGTAGGCCACCTCAGTTAAGGCAAAACACTATAATGAAAACAAGCAGGAGTAAGTCAACCCACTTATGGGAAAGTTTAATGAACCTCTAGCTAGAATTCTTTTCCCAAAATGTGTTATTAAACCAAGAATGATACATGAATTTCAATTCATGTTTGATTTTAGAATCATCAAAGTGGATATTTAACACAGCATGAACTTGCAGATTAAAGCCTGAGTAACCTCTTGTTAACGTGACTTTCTAACATGCTAGTGTGGAGGAAAGCTTAATATTCTGTCCAGTAGTGTGTATTAAGGAGCATTTTGTTAATGTAAATGCACACTTAAAATGTAATTTCTCCCTTCCAAAATATAAAGATGTAATCAACTTAACTAATGACCAAATCTCTGTACAATATTGTATTCAGTGACCTCCCTTATATCTTACTGGCTACAATAAACTGTGGGTCAAGCCGTGCTGCACAGCTTAAGGGAAAGGGGTGACTTCTCATGTTTCATCCCAACATGCAATCAGCACAAGTTCAGGAAACAACAGGCTCCATGAGCAGTGCCTACACATATCAGTCATGATTCCAATATTATTATTTAAGAAGAAACAGAATTAACCACTTTATTGATATTTACCTCAGTGTAACGTAGTGCATCTTCAGAGATGGCATCATAATCTTGGGCACAGGTTTTTGCAGCATTTTGGGCAAATTTCATAAATTCTGCAATTTCACTGTTTACTACTTCTTTCATTTGCTGGGAGAAAGGAAAAAAAATAAATCTATTTTTTCAAGAAAGAATGGAATCCTGTAGGATATGTAACCAGCAAAATTTCCTGAGGTCATGGTACGAGGCAGGGCCCAGACTCCACTTGCTGCTCGATTTGGCAAGCCTTTGCATATGTTCAGAGCTTCACTTAA
>VWZO01016436.1:107525-187121 GCA_013396975.1 Bucco capensis | reverse complement strand
GGGTTTTTTTTTTTGGGGGGGGGGTGTCTGATCAGCTATCAAAGATCTGCATCTACTGTCAGTTGTTTAGACTACTAGTAAAAAAAAAAACCAAAACCAAACAAATCACAAAACTCTCATCCACTTTCAATGAAATAACCAAATACACTTATCCTGAATACTTAAAACCTTCATTACCATCCATAATACCATGTTAAAAGGAAATTACAACAAAGAGAACTTGAAAATATTTTTGCTACATTTTCTTTAACTGTAACAGAAAAATTGCATGACTCCCTCTGTGATGTTCACATGTACATATATGCACACTTACCAGATATGTAAATAATTCTCTTTGACTTGCTGCATTAACTTGAAAATGTTGGGGTGTTTTTGAGTACTTCGTCATCAGATATAAGTATGTTTTCTGCTCCTTCTCAGTCAAACAAGAGGTAAAAGGATAGGGGAGTCTAGGTTCTGGAAAAGGTTGATCATCAGTTGTGCTTTTAGCATCCACCTCAACTGGATCTGCAGCCTGCACGCCACAAGTCTGTCTGTTTTCCAAAAGGTGTGCCAATGTCTCCACATTCTTCTTTGCCTCTCTGAAAGAAACATACTAGAGTGAGAGAACTTATGCTTTTCACATAAATATTAATATTTGTCAGACTTAATAAAAGCTGTCAAGCAAGCCCAAACTTAAATGCTGCAAAATGTACTGTGAGATATTGTCCTATTCCAATTTCTAGTCTATGTCATAGAAATTTTCTTTTTCTTATTCTCAAACTTCACCTGGACAATCAGAATAAGCCTTAGTACCCACAGCATGTTTGCCACTGGTTTAAAGAATAAAAAAAAAAAAGAAAAACCCACAACTGAGATTTTTTTTCTTGTTGCTTGTTGGGGGACTTTTGGGGGGCTTTGTTATTTTTGTTGGGGTTTTTTTTGTGACAAGTTAAATAGGAATCTCTAATTCTTTGTTCTAGAAACACCTATTATTAATGAAAAGATAAAAAGTCTCAACACTTGGTCATTGACTGATGGCTGGTATTCAAAAACAGTGCACTCAGAAAGGTCTAATGAGTCAAAGTCATGACAGTAAAAGAGAAAGACAACTAGAAAAATTCTTTCACTACAAAATAAGTAAATTAAAACTATGTTGAAATCAGTTGCCAAAAATCAGACCTGCTAAAGCAAGGGGCATAGCTGCCCTGGCAACAACAAAGAAGTAGCATTATATATTCTCAAAACAACTCCAGTATATGATGGCCATCTTAGCACTGCTCTATTTAAAATAACTGTTCTTAAGAAAGAACATATTTAAGGTTAAAAAACTGAACATTAACTGCTGATCTTGGTGAAAATGTATTTTTTAAGATACAATTTCAGCAGTAGGAAGCATCTCAAGTGTTATTCAAACCCAGCAGTATCACGTCCACAGTCCTTAATAATACTTCACAGCTGTCTCTCTGAATCTCAGAATATGTCCATCCTCATGGCACAAACTGGCAAATTTAATTAAGCTGCAGCATCCACAAGATGCTGACTCAGATATGCCAATGTAGGCACATCAAGAAATTCTAGCAGCTTAAATTGGCTATATTCAGCACTGAACGAAATGGCAGCACATCAAGATCATTTCAGTATGCAGTGCTGTCACAGTATTCATCAGGTGCAAACCAAAATAATCTGACAGAGCTTTTCTGTCCATATTTACAGCATTATACTTTATTTGAGCTGACGGTTTAAATTTTTGCCCTTCATTTTATCAGCAACCTGCCTTCACAGTTTCTATGGTGAGAGAACATACATATTAGTAAACATCTATCAGAAATCCCAATACAAAAATTGACTAATTGCCTCCAGTCTTTACTTTCACATTTGTCCCAACACGTTTCACTTCTTCTTGACTATGGGCACACAACCCAGTTCCATCAATTTCTGAATTTTTCTGGTTGCAACCTCTCTTCTGGCTATAAACTCACTTCTACAACACACAACCTCACTCTTGAGTGCAGTCATGTCTGCCCCAGAAACCCTTTTTCTACATCATCTAAAGGAAGAATCCTACAGTAATATCTAGTGTATCCAGCAGCAAGCTGTGAGGGCTGTGCTCATCTCTGCCTCTTCAAGGTGAGCTGCTAAAACAAAGATGAACCAGAAAAGCCCTCTCTACCTAAAGATGTGGAAAATGAAGAGTCACATGATGGAGACAAGTATTCCCTTGAAATGTGCTTTCTCAGTGTCACTTCATAAAAATACAGTAAATTATTTCACCACATGCTGAACTTCTTTCTTAGAGGACAGCAGCTACCTTGGTCTCCCATCCACATTCTCTGTGTTGTGAATGTTCATCTGCCATGAGACACTTGCCACTTGAAGCTCCTTACCAGCTTAATGACTTCTTAAAAAAAACCCACAATAACCCAAATACAGTCCTCCAAAGTTTGAAATCTAGCATGAGCCATGCTTTAGACTATTCAAAACAAATGTTGATTCTATTTCTTTAAGAAAACAAAAAGACATCAGAACTGCACAAACAACGCTTACCTGTGCCACCTGTGTTCACATAATTTAATATCCCATTCTTCAGCTAATACTCTATACATAAACTTTTTCATTACTCAAGGAATTAATTGCATCTACACTGCAACTAAGAGACTGCTGACTGTATGTAAAGTGGTAGCTAGTTCTAAAAGACACAAACCTTTTCCACGTACCCTATCATCAACCTTCTACAAAGTGGGAAGACATGGAAAGACAGCAACACAGTTTCTAAGAAGAATTAGGTCTCAGCCTTACCATGACCGGTGTCAAGAGTATGGGTCAAACTTCATCCCTCTTTGGTATATATAAGAAAGCAAAAAATCTACCAACAAGCACCACTCAAAAAAATAACCCAAACCCCATCCCTAAACACCCAAAATATCATCCCACCACCCAAAAGAAAGACTAGAGGTCCCAGTCTAGACTCTTGATACTTTCTGAGGTTTCACAATAGATAACTCACAGAGCAACTGCTGGAACAAGGAGTCAGTAACAAATCCTTGCATACCAGATAACATTCAGCTTTCCCTCAGAAGAGTAAGGGCATGTATCAATAGGATGATTACAAACAGCACAAAATTACAATGTAACAGAATATACCTGTTTGAGAAATGCCACAGTTCAGAGAGGCTTGGAGCCAATGAATATTTTTCATAAATTTCATGTGAGAAAAATACCTCACTGCCATTTTTTGGTGAAATATTCCTGATAATTAAAACAAAAAAAAGGAATATTACAACAGGAAAAAATTAAAGGCCACAACTGCTCCTGAGAAACAAAGAACAGAATTATTTATTAAAAAAGGCTATCTACACATTTTTTCTGGAAGTTACACATATACACCATTTAATTCACTACTGGTTTTCAATAGTAAAATGCATGTTCTTCATTAATATAGGATACAAAGTTTAGATACAGCAAGAGAAATTCTGAGGGAGTCACATGCTTTCAGATCTTCATTCATTGAAGCCAAACATTGGGTTGAACTTACTGGAATTTTGAGAAAAATACACTTTCTTAATTTTTCAAAAAAGAGACACTTTGTCTTTTACACAGACATCACCTTCCGTTTTATTTTTTTAATATATCCCTTTCAGTGTACAGGGTTCATACAACGCCAGCCCTTCAAAAGTATTTTGAAAGGCACAAGGAAAGAATTATTTCTCTCTTCCTCATGAATAAACTAATTCAAAACCAACTCACCGCTCTAGGCTTAAAAAGCCGAATTACTTCTTCGTAGGGCTTTTCGTATTAAAAGCAAGAACATCGTCAACGCCCTAAATCCATATCGTGGAGGTACATTACTTAATTGTTCCTCATTCTGAACATATTTGGAGACACGGGCTAACTGTTCCTCTGCTAAAACTCGCTAAAACTCACTCCTCCCTCCACTGAGAGAAGGACAGAACATAGCACCGCTCCACCCCCCCACTCCACCCCTCTCCCCCCTCAGCGCCGGGGTGGAGTCAAGCGGGCGCGGAAACCCCGACCCGGCCCGCTCTGCCTCGCTTCTCTCTGCTACCCCCCGGGACGCATGGGGGCCGCGCCGTGCCGCGCGCCGTGGCAGTGCAACAGAGCCAGGGGACATCTTCCTGCTCCGCTCTCTTGAGATGCGCCTTGCTAGGTTAGGGGGAGAGGGGAACCGTCCTCACCAGGTTAGCAGCTGCCCTTTAACCGCCATCTTAACAAAACCCTCAGGGACGCGTAGTCGCTACTTCCTTGCCTCTCTGCCTCGTGAGTCTGCCTCACGGGATTGGCCAGTCAGCGTAGCAGAGCGCCCGGCGGGCGGGATCAGGTGTTCTGAGCCAGCCAATAGCAACTGTTTCGGGCAGCTGCTGGAGGGGACGCGGCGGCCATCTTGTGGCGGGCGGTACTTCTGCAGGGTCAGGGTGCGCTGCAGGCGCGGTTTATGCTAATATCGGACCTGGCTCGCCTCGCTGGGAGATGAAACGTACGTAAGGCCTCTTCTTGAGGTGGGCTCCGCTCTGACTACACGTTCTTCATTAAGGTGTGGCCCTGGGTGCCTCGAGTGGCAGTTCCCACCCTGGGTGTGCAGAGTTAGCTGGGCAGGACTCTGCAGGACGGCTCATCCCCCAGGGGAGTTGGAGCCATGTGTGAGAGGGTAGAGGTTCTCCGTGGAGGTTTTATTTATTTTATTATTTATTTATTTATGAGCTTTCCTCGTCTTCTGAACTTCCAGGTTCCCTTGCTCACTTCCACAAAACCTTTTTTCTGATGTGGTAAAATATGGAATTCAAATATTCTCAGTACCTGTGGGCTTAGGTGTTGGAAACTTGTTTGTGGTGGTGCAAGAAAAGGTGATCCACTTCACCTTTCTAAAAATGGAGAAATTAAAGTGAAAACTGGCATGACGCAACTGAAGCATTTGTAGCACCTAATCCTGCAATTAAAACTCTGGGTGCTATATACAAGTACACAAAATACTGAGATGAATCAGAATGCTTGCCAAGCCCACCAACTAAGAAGTCTCTTCAGCTTGCTTGCAGATAGGTTTTAAGGATGCTGATATTAATTCTGCCCTTTTTTGGTTTATATATATCAGAGAAGCAGAAAAGTTTCTGTCTTCTTACTGGAGCCACCCAGAGCCCAGTCCTGGAGGTAGCTTTGCAAGGAGTAATCTTACTTCAAAACCCAGGTATGTTAACAGTTACATAGCCAAATTATTCAGAGATTTATCTCAAGTAGTGGATGTGGTAGGTTAAATCCTACTTCAGTCTGCATCTCTCTAAAACCTGCGTTGTTGTGTTGTGGGCTTGTTTGTTTTGGTTTGCTTGTTGTTTTTTTAAATACTGCTACTTCCTACCTGTGATCGTCCTGCTTCTATGACAAACATGAACATCAGGAAAAGTTTTTTCACTGCGAGGATAACCAGGCACTTGCACAGCAGTTACCCATTCCTAGAGATCCTCAAAAGCCATCTAGACATGGGCGTGTGCAACCAAGCAGGTGGCCCTGCTTGTGATCTCTCGGCGGTCCCTGCCAACCTCAAGCATTCTGTGGAATAATTTGGGGTCAAAAATACCAACTCCTAACATACAATTTAACTTTCCTAGCGGACAGGCATGGGAGTCCTTGGTTTGTCTCACACCAGAGAAATTCCTGCTTTTTATATCAAACATATATAATTGTTTATATAGTTGCTGCCTAACCTGCATCTTTGTGGTTAGGAGCTCTCCAGTGAATGGAAAGATTGCGTAGGAATCATGTCCTGAGGATGACAAAATCAAATCTGGATTTTCAGTGTTTCAAAGACTCCTTTAGTCATGGAGCTGCTGTAGAACAAATGGCACTACTTAGTGCTACAGTCCTAAGTGATCACTTCCACTTTTTTTTTTCCCCAGACTTATTCTGTAGGTGAAGGCTGCTTCCATATACAGTGCTTTAAAGATAAACACTATTATCTGTTTCTGCATCATAGTAGGACATAAAAAAGCTCAGTTGTTAAAGCTCTGTCAGGACTGAGGCATTTCTGGGTATGTGCAGAAGTAGTATTTTACATGCCTGAAGTCTTAAGACCAAGCATGCTGCTGACATTCAGGTGCTCCCAAAGTTAGCACAGCAGAGGGAAGTTGCAACTTTGACGTTTGATGCCTAAATTGTTTTAAAACCTCAGTTTTGATATCCAGATCCTTTTTTACATCTAGCCCAAAGTGGTATTTCCAAAGTCACTGGGAAGCCAGATTTCTTTTATCTTGCACTTGATGCAGTGAACTGTGATTTCAAACAAGAAGGTACCATCAGGGAGAGGGAAACTAGATTAATCCACATTTATTCTGAGGTTTAAAGCTCGTTAGCGAAAAGGTGATCTTAACCAGTGCTTGGGAATCTTCTTGTTTCCTCACTGCCAAGCATTACACTCTTTGCTGGGTAAAAAAACTGGCTGGATGGCTGGGCCCAAAGAGTTGCAGTGAACAGAGTTAAATCCAGCTGGTGACCAGTGGTGTGCCCCCAGGGCTGAGAGTTCAGGCCATATGACACCAAGTTAGGCAGAAGTGCTCATGTGCTTGAGGGTAGGAAGGCTTTACAGAGGGAGATGGACAGGCTAGGTTGATGGGCTGAGGCCAATGTTAGCATTAGTCTAACACTGTTAACAAGTGTCAAGTCCTATGCTTGGGTCACAAGAACCACATACAATGCTGTAGGCTTGGGGAAATGTGGCTGGAAATCTGCCCAGCAGAAAAGGATCTGGAAGTGCTGGTCAACAGTGGCTGAATATGACCCAGTAGTGTGCCCAGGGGACCGAGAAGGCCAACAGCATCCTGGCATGTCAGCAATAGTGCAGCCAACAGGTGATTGTCCCCTTGTACTCAGCACTAAACAGCTCTAATACACATGAACTTGGGAGCGCAGCCTGATTTTGTAACAGTGCATTCCTTAAGAAATAAACCTAATAAACTATAATTCAGAAAAACAAATAAGATGCTACTGACAAAATAATTAAGACAGATTTTTTCCATTAGAAGCTGAAGTTTTATTACAGGATAACAGTACATAAAGCACATCTAAAATCGATGTGTTCAATGCACTTAATAAAGGTAATGTAATATTAAAGGTACAGTTTCTAAGTACAATATAACAACATTCATATTAGAATGAAAATTGGAGTATTTAAAAGACAACATTAAATCTCTTATTTTTACAGTTATATTTACAAAATGAATCAAAATACTTTTTCCGGGACTGAGTAAAATAACAAACTTGAATATAAGCAGGCTATCGTGAGTTGGAAAGGTCCATGGAAGTGAAAAGTTAAGTGACTGGGTAAAGATCATTAGCAAAGGTTTAGTACAATACCACTTTAGGATTCCTCTTGATGGCTTACGTTTTATTGTGGCTAGAAAAGGAATTTATACATACTGTACACATAACAGACAGCATATATTTACATGTACAGTATAATTGTATTTAAACTTGTATGTATTTACAAAAATCTGAGCATATCACTCAACGAGGTTTTTGAAGTCTGTGCTTAATTTTCAAACCAATGTATATTTGTAATCAGTGTTTATTCTGGTCTTGTTCTGTTGAACATTTAGTAAACAGGGAGAATATATGTTAACCAAATGGTTTTGCATAAATATATCAAACTATTAAAACAATAGGGAGAATGTGTTCCTGGCATTATGTATAGGCTAGTACATACAAATTTAAGAGTGCATCCTTTTCTCTTTGAAAATATCAAAAGGTGGCTTAAATCAACAGGGGAAAATAAAATTGTCATGGCTTATATTTAAATAAGATTGTAGCTTCAAGAGGTTTTTATAATTGTCCTGATAGTGTTTGCAATTAAACATTCCACTTATGAAAATATACCCATGGTGCAGTAAAGTTTGTATTTATTTTTTAGGACAACAGTATGTTTGCTGTTTTAAAAAAAATTATTTATATATATATATTCCTTGGATTGAGGGTATAAAAGCAGTGCATGGAAGCCAAGAACCATGGCTTTAAAATTCACTACCTTCTATTATCAAAAAGTGCAGTAAACAGAAACATTGTATTTAATAAATTGCTCAAAAATCTTTGCTAAAGATCTTATAAATTCAGTAATATTACAGAAAAATTCTAATAAATATTTAAAAGGTTAATTACCTCCTTAGTTAGATATTTGATATCCATCAGTTTTTAAGAACTAACATGAAAACAATATCTAGAATGAAAAGAACAGGGGACAAGAATACTTTTAAGAGTACATGACTATGTAAATTAAGGTATACATGAAAAATAAAAACAGAACCCCCAGACCTGACAAAACTTTGTAAATTCCACTTCTTAATTGACTTTAGTTGCTAATGGCTGTCCTTGCATACATATGCATGACTTACAAAGCATACCCAAGGACTGAATTTAGCCATCCATCTATCATGGAAGATTTACAGAAAATTCTTATTTACAGTAACTGGAGTTAAGTGTGTAGGCATGGCCAGTAACATCTGTAGTCTGAGTGTGCACAGATCCTATTGAAAGTGAAGAGGGAGGAAGGCACCCAGCAAAATAACATCTATAAATATCAGATGCAACAACAGAACTCTTGCAACAAGCCGAATAACTACCTCCCTTTTAGACAGACAGCATGTTGTAATTACTTTATACTGGTAGATTAGATGTTTCTCTTTTTTTCTGATACAATACAGACTGTTTGAGTAACCAAAAAGATAACAAGCTGGACAGAACATTAATAATAACATTAATAATTAATAACGTTAGTAATGTAGAAAAAAATCTACATTTGATATCAAGTATCTGTACTGGTGAAGTAATTTTCTCCTTATTAAATATACTATAGAATAATTTATATAATGACACTATGCATTTAAAGAGAAAACCATGTCCCAAATCTTGTACTCTGATACAGGTACTTGTTGGGCATATGTTGGTGTATATATATATATATACACAAATATATATATATTTATATATAGTTATACTCAGTGAAATTAACAAGACCCAAAGGTGGTATTGTCTAGGAATAAAAGGGGTTTGTTTGTTTTTGTTCACAAAAGTAACTTATCTAGCACCACACATCAGAAAAACACAAAAATAGCACACTCTAGTTCTAAACAGCTATGTCTAAAATAGATTATATAGTAAAACAGATATTATACAGCATAATGTGGTATTTGATAAACAGATAAATATTTGCACTGTGTAGGCTGTTTATAGTATAACTTTATCTATACAGAATGAAAGCAAAAAGTTAACTGTATAGAGGTGAGCAGAACAACATTAAATATTATGATTCCAAAGCAGAGACGAAGTTAGAGTTGAAAGAATAGAGCAAGATAAAATGTTTACAGGCCATTACAAGTCCTTAAATTAGTAGTAAAATAAGGAATCAGTTGCTCAAGTTTAAGAAAGCAGTAAACAAGAGATTGCATTTACATGCAGATGTCTAAAACTTGTATTTCTTTTAAATCTATGCACAAAAAGTCATTTGTTTTTATTGCTTGACATTCAGTTATGGCTAGAGTATTTTTAACCTTTTTTTTTGTACTTTGGAAACAAGAACATTGTTAAAGGTGCCATAAAAATGGACAACATTGAAAACAGTTTGCAAATAAACCACCTAACACTGCAGTTCTTTATACATTTTAAAAAGCCTTGTCTGGGGTTTGTCATATGTTAAATATATTTAATCTGGGAAAATACATTGTAGCTTGAAGCCTCCCATTGGCCCAAACATCCAATACAAAAACACATCTCCAGAAAAGGAGCAGGCAGACAATACAGTTACATATAAAGAAGCAGCCAGTTAATGTCCTAATAGTTCAAACATTCACCACTGTTCTGTAACTTGTTTCTAAATCAATGTAGAAATGAGGAACATTTTGGATTTAGAAAGGTGTACAGTACGTATGCCTTTTTGTGAAATAAAATTCACTGTATTGCTTATGAATTCTCTGCATTTGATAAGAGACAGCGTTACAGATTGCAAGTTCCTGTAAAGTTTGTGCATCTACATTAAGACTTTGTGGGGTAATTTAGGGTAGTGTTTCTCAAACCGAAAGTTACACCCATTTGAAAGCTGCCACAGCACTAAGATTGTTATCAAAACACTATGGCAGGCTGGGTTCTAGGCGAGGTGTAGCAGCTCAGCTCTCACTGTGGTTGTGCTGGCTGCAGGCATGCTGGCCAGGGAACCCATCCCACTGACTGGATGCTGCTCAGCACTTCCCAGCATGGAGGGGCTGGAAGAGCTGGCTGTTAGCTGCAAGCTTTTACAGTGGCCATGGACAACTAACTACTAGCAGCAGCTCAGTTCCTTCACTTAGGAAATGCCACCAATAGCTGGTTCATACTCCCTGCCCCAGGAAAAGTAAGTTAATTTCCAACACAGAGAGCCCTATGAAGAAATACAGCCCACAGGGATTGTGCTTTCAGAAAGCTTGAGAAACACTGAACTTAGAGGAAAACACGTGTACAAATGACACATGAACACCAAAAGCATGCAGATGTTAACACAAAGGTCTGATGTTACACATCAAGTTGAACAACTCAATTGTGAAGTTTAGCTTGAAGAAGAAATGAGATTATGAATGAAGACATACAAGTGAATATTGTTGCAGAAGAAATAAATCTATGAATATTAATCTGAAGCCTTTATCATGCTTTGTTTATTTGGATAGCCTACTTATTGCTATAAAGTTATTGCTATATTCTACCAATGATAAAGGCAAAAAAAAAAAAAAAGGTGAACACCAACATTACATATGAAAAAGGTAGAATACAGCTTTTATTTTGATGTTAAAATTATACTTAGTACCTGAATAAAGTTCCAAAGATAGACTGTACATTATCCTAAATGTTATGTATTTTCCCCCTCAAGTCCACTGACTATTAGCCTTATTTAGCAAGCTATTATCACAGTACTAGGATTAAAGCACATACTGCAATGATTTTTAAATAAATACTCATTTAAATTTTAAAACTTTTCTTTTTGTTGTTGTATTTGGTATCTGTATGCATTTGCCCTCATTTCCACCAAATGAATCACTGACAGGAATATTTAAGCATAAAGAAAATAGGAGACTAATATATTAATGGATAGAACTTTTAATGTAATAAATATTAGTATTAATAAAGAAAAGTTCATTCTAATAGTTATATTTCTCCAGCTAAGAAAAATAAAAATGTTTCTTCTGTGCAATCTGAATCGGCTAGCACAGCTACAATTTCATATACCGAATACTCAAGAGAAAATTTCTTATTATTTTTAAATATTGAATAGTAAATGCTGTTTGGGACATTTATATTAGTAAGTTTATCTACATTGGGGAGTTCAGGAACATGTAGAGAAAAAGATTCAAGTTGTTTGCCCAGCTTATACTGTGCAACTGCAACCTGTTTTGTTCATCAGGTACAGACTGGGGAATGTCTGTGCCAATTGAACAAATATCCTCTCTTTGGATCACCCCACTACATAGTGAAACATCTTACAGATTGTACCTACTAAAAATGTTTAATTAATACGCAAGTAGGTAGAGAATAGTTTCTATTGTGAATCAGCAATAGGAGTCTTCTACTGAAGATGCTGGAACACAAACTGATTAAGAGATCATACTTGCTAAGCAGTTGTCTGCCTTGCAAGGCCATTCCAAGCTAAACTCAACGGTCAGCTTGTAAAACTACAGGAAAGGTTTCCCTGCTTATTAAGCAACCTAAAGTAAACATCTGGAAGCCATACACTCAGTGAAAAAAAACCCCAATAACCTAAGATACTGGAGAACTGATGCTTTTTGCAAGAAGACATACATGTTTGATGGAGAAACTCTCTTGCCAGTGGAAACAGTCGTGAAATCTTGCTCATTTTGTTTCTAGTTGCTTATTTGCTTTATTACTTGCATTTTCAAAAGAATGTGAAGCCATAAACCAAGGCTAATTGGGACAGGCTTCTGGAGTCCTACATTTTGGCACTTAGAGACTTCCTAGATAGTGCTGGTTTGTGGTGCCATTGTGATCACCTGAAATTGCTGTATTTGATAGATCAGATATGAAAATGTCTTCAGCTTCAGTGTTTCTTTCCAGTCAGATTTTGCTTTACCATGAAGCATATGCAATAATGACAAACAACGTCTGAATTGTTCTTGTATTCCTGCGTATTTCTGTTCTTTCCTATGTGAATTCATTGTCAAAACCTAATCATTACCTTTTCATTCCTACTGTGCTATTATAAACTGATGTTTTCTTTGACAATAGCCGAAATACTGAAAACCTATTTTCTATTATGAAACACTGGAATTCAGCTGGAAAAATAGTCCTATCACTAGAAAAATGTCCAGACGTTACTGAAATTAAATAGTTTATTTAATGGGTCAGCATTAATTTATTTTCTAAAATATAATTACAAAACTTTACGCTGTTTGAAGCACTTTTGTTTTGAACAAAATAAAAGACCAGCTATACTGCAAAACTGAGTAAGAGAATGAGGCACCCGTAGAGCACTTAGTTAAATAAAAATATCCAGTTCTCTTGTGCCTGGGGGGGAAGGGAAGAAATACTAGCATATTTTTTAAAAAGTAATTTGTTCCACCAGTAGTACTGGCCACCCTGTTGAAGAGTTTTAGAAGATCCCTGAGCACATTAGTTTCTGACTCTTAACCCCAGCTCCAAAATAATAGGGCTTCTGTTGTTGATAACGAGATGGATTGTCATTCACAGTTAAGTCAATCATAAGGTGCTTATATATTTACCCTTTTTTTTTTCACCAATCAGCACGAAGAACTGTCAGAAAATAACTTTTATTTTTTTTTTTTTAAATAATAAAGGGCACAAAATTTAAACAATGTTTTGTGACAGTGGTTTAGGATTATTATCTGGCTGCCCCTCAACAACAGACAAGTGATTCAATCGACATTCCTTAAGAAAAAAAAAAAAAAGGAAAAATCCTGTACAAATATGTATTTTTCCCTGAGGGATCAAGGTTACACCCGCAAGTGCTCTATGTACATATTGCACTGTAGAGGAATGAAGAACATGTGCAAAAAAAGCAACAATGATTGAAGCTTACTAATCAAACCTTTTTAATTATGACTGCTATGCCATCTTGCATTTTGGAATGTCGGAACACAGCTATTCCTTTCTTCTAAAATGTAAAAAACAAACAAAAAAAAAAGAAAGAAAAACACACCTCTACTATGGCACATTCAATGAAATAAAAAGTTTTCCAAAGACAAGTAGACAAATTCCACCAAGAAAATAATACAAAGTTCGTTCATTTGTGGTTTTTTTGTTTTTTAGAAAAATTACATTACTTTCTTTCATTGTTTCACATTACAAAATTTTTTTTTAATGCTTACACAAATCACATTTTATTGCAGGAATATTTCAAGTGCCATCAAACATTTATAGAAGGGTTAAAAAAATAGAAGTCTCTCTAAAGTGGTCCAGACAAGGCTTTGTATAGAATAAATCTTTTTTCCACCTTCTATTTTTGATTTAAGTATTTTGAATACATTTTCTTTATTCCATTGACACTTAACAGCCTAGAAGCAGCCATTCACACATACCCACACATATATTCATGTGCGCACACAAATGTACACTCTCACTCTCACACACAGGTGCACATACACACACAGATGTCTTGGTATCCATAGTAAGAAAGATTAGCTTTGATAAAGAACAACCAAACTTAAAACCAGCCTCCCTTTTCACCCAATCCCATAGTATTTAAAATGCTAAACAATGCTGGAGTGTATTAGGGTAATTCAAATGACAGTATAGTATCTCAGAATCACAGAATCTCTTTCCTAGAAAACCAGAAAAGTCTCTGTGGATAGATATAACACCCAATGAAAGTCTCTTCACAGACTTTAAGGAACAGATAATTCAAAACCAATGTATTATTCCTTTATCTTCAGCTATCCTCATGGGTTGTTTTTGTAGTCAACTGGGCAGATTATGAAAATGCTCATGTGACTATCCATTGACCCCAAGTGTGGTTTTTTTTAACTTGATTATTGGTTGATCATCTGATGCCAGGCCACAGTCCCAGAGGTCCTGTGGAATGCGTTTCCTCTGCTACCTTGAGTTCTTTTGTGGCTGTTACTCTGACCAGTCTCTCTGATGTTATTCTATGTCCCCTTTCATAAAATCCTCCGTGGCAACAGAAGTCTTATCTGCCATGCTCTATCCCTTTCTCCCCCATCTCTATGAAGAGCAAACCAGAAATAATATTCTGTTGCCAAGTGGCTATTAACTGCGTCAGGAAAGCAGAGTTACTTCGGGTATATATGTACAGCCTGATTTAGCAGGGTGCCAGTACACAGGAGCTGCCACAGACAAAAGGACAGCATTTCCTGACCTGGAAGATCACATCACAGGCTGTTTTCAGCTGCAAAGGGCTTTCAGCTAAGGCCCCATCTGGAGTCTTTTAATGGTTATGTAGTTTATTAGTAAATGTTCAAAAAAACCTATGTTGTCAATGACTTATTGGTGTATACATGCTGAACTAGATACTGAACAAAACCATTGGCACCTAGATGCCTGGTGAAATACTAATATTGATCAGGAAAAGGTAAGAGAATGACATGACTGAAAATTAATCCCCAAATATTTTTCCTGGTAGTCTACTTATTGTCAGAACTAGGATTGTATCTCGCTCTCTAAAGTACGGGTCTTACTTCATTATGCATTAGTTGACACTGAAATTAAGTTTAGTTGATCTTTACAGGACTAGCACCTAAGGCTGGTCACATTCAGAAAACATTTGTTAGTTAAAAGGGTTGCTTTAAAAATAGGAACACACATTACAATAAAAGTACCATATCATGTCAGTTACTCCAATAAAGTAAACAATGATTCTAGGAGAAGTGTTTTGGTGCAACTGGAGAGCGCATGTGCTGGGCTGTGAGCTGCCTTTTTGGGAGCAGGAAGGATGAAGCAGTTAAGTGACAGTTCTATGGACTTTTTCCAAAAGCCCTCTCATGCATCCATCCTAGCCTTGATGGCAGTGCTGGTGTTCCCCTCCCATACTACGGGGGCATACTGCTGTGAAGGAGAAACACACGATGCTCATCTCCTCTTCGTCTGAAACCACAGAGATGAGTGTTAGCTATAAACTTCCCTGATGTGTCAGACTATAAAATTGTTAATAGGTGTTATAGCTAAATGTCTCAATTCCACTCCAAACGAAATATCTCCAAATCACAGAATAAACCTCTGATTTGTTTGTAATAATTCAGTGACTTAATTCTCCTTTTTAAAATTGAGCTTCAGTGTGCTTCTAATCACTCACTTCCCAACGACTAAAATATATGTAATAGATTGTTTATCCTTGGAAATTAAAGCAGTGGAGCATATTCTGTTTCATTCCTTTTTCTTTTTTTAAGTTCCTGTACTTCATCAGAAACTTCACTTGTGTAGTCCTACAAAGCATCCACAGTAATACATCTCATCCAAACCAACTATGCACCTCTGGCCCAGCTACAGTTTATTTTGTGATGCCATTTCTTGTGAAAACGCTTCCTTCAGAACTAGGTTTACTTGCTGAATTTGCTCAGAGACAGTATTCCTAAAGGGAATGGTATCTAATAATAATAAATACTGCAAGATTTGGCTTACTGGTTATTCGGTTATGCAACATTGGAATCACAATTTCAGAATTACAGAATGCAGATTTATCACAGTAATGATTTTCAGGCATTACACAGAGTACAAATCAATGCTTTCTAGCAACAGTGTGCCTTAACTTTTTTAGTCTGTCCTCATCTGATAAACTTAAAGTGCATCTTTTTAAATAAAGCAAGCAATGGACTTCTCTGTTCAGCTACCTGAAATTGAACTGCTGGATGCTGGAATAACATGGGTCAGTGTCTCATCTCTCTGAGGTCAAAGACAAGCCTCCTATGGATTTGGATTGGCTAGAGCATGGAATTCGAAGGCATTGTTTACAATATGGAGTACAAAAGTATGTAGTATTATGTATAAAAATTGCTTTTCCACATACGTGTCATACACACATTCACTGTAGATACAGACTTGAGTTAATACTTTCAAACCTGGGCTTATGGTGGGCAGAAATACACTTTACATAATAGCCTGATTTTCAAAGATGCTGTGCTACTCATTTGTAAATTATCTGTAATTGCCTAGTTTAACTTTGACCACAGAAACTCAGCACCATTAAAAATGAGGCTTTGACTTCTGCACCTAAATTCGAATTTAGGCATTTAATTTGAAACATCCAGGTTTGAAAGATTTGAAAATTAAAGTACCTTTGAATTTAACAGCAAAAAAGCTGATGTCAATTTAGGAAATGTCATTATTCTCAACTCTAAAAAAATCTGTAACCATTTCAGGATATGACCAGCCTCTCTTTAGAAGTAACATGGAAAACAGCAGCATAAATACCTCCCAATGTACCAGTACCTGCCAAACCTTTTTCAGTTAAACTTGAATTTCTGGTGCACATGCAACACAACAATGAACACGCTAGCATTTAATTTAAAGAAAAAGGTGCAAAATGAAAGTGCCTTATCAATTCAACAAGAAAAGCTATACCAGTAACTACATTTTATATTAATTAAAACAATATATAAACAATATCTCTTTTGCTATATATAGTCTTCATGCCCATTTACCCTGTAATATATTATAATGCTATTGTTGCTATTGCTATGGACCCTTTTCATGCCGTTCTGTCTACTGGCAAACAGTGGTAGGTGAAAAAAATTGTCCTTCATGAAACAATGAGCAAGTTGTGCAAACTGATGCTGAAATCTCTGCAATGCACACCAGTCGCTGATTACTAGGTGGACTCTCTGTTCTGATCAACAAATTGATTGTTCTGTCAAAAGTCTGGGCAGTGAACTACAAGAGAAAACAACCTTCTGACATTAGTACCCTCAGTCTGTGTAAACAGAGATCAAGGATTGAGAAGTTGAGACAGAAAAAGGGTCCATATTTGTAGGCATAATGGAAATCATATGCATGAGAAAAACAAGTTCAACTTTGTTTCATTGTTTCCCGTCCTTCGCCTGACCCCGACCGCCAAGAGATGTGCAGTGTGTTGGCTCCCTAGGTCTGTGCAGGGCCATATAAAGTGTCTTGGTTTTCTTTTTTTTTTCTCCTTACTTTTTTTTTTCCTCCTCTCTTTTGTTTTAATGTTTGTACTTCGGACATTCTAGAAGTGCTTAGGTGATACGTTTACCCATCAATTTGCATCGCTGGCTCAAATTCTGAAGTGAACAGCTCCTTGTAAAGTGGAGGAAAATGAAGTCGTACAATGTCTGGGTATATTGCTTTAAATGCCATAAGCTTTTCTGTATGTCGTCCACACAGTGCTCTTAAAGTAGACACTTTGCATATTAACTGTAAAGAAATGAACATAAGTCATATGGTCATATATGGAACCAGGCCTCCTGATCTTACTTTTGGATTAAAGCTCTCAAAAAACACTTTCAAAAACACTGCAATTGTTTACCTTAACCATGACATTTCAGATACATAGTCATGGATGTTTGTTATGTTAGATTTTAAAAAAAAAACAAACCCAAAAACTCACAAACTAAACCAAAACCACTAAAAAACTAGTTAAGTAATGTGATTAATACCAATTGTGAAATTATCTTTTTTTAAAGTTGTTAGGAAAATCTATCATTAGATTTCCTTACTTGGAAGTATTTTATGGCTGGATTAACATTCATGCAACTTAGTCATTCCCATGGAAGAAGACAGCCCTGACTGCTTCTGAACCCATTGTGAATATTATGGAAGGAACAGGCAATGCAACAGATTAGGTTTTTTAAATTTATGCCAAATTAAAAAAAAAAATCAAATCTGTACTTAAAAAATACCACATCATGAACTTACTGAATAAATTATTTGTATCACAGTACATGGAAGAAACTCTTCCAACAAAGGTATCCAAAGTACACATTGGGAAAAGAATTGAATGAACTAAGGATTTGAAAAGAGGACAATCTCCAAAGCCTGGGCTGGACCATGCTGCTTCTATTGTAATTAATACTGCAGTGTAAAACAAGGCATAAGCTTTCTGGCTATGTAGTCCTAAACAGAACTCTCTCTGTAAGGAAGTGCCAATCCTTCTCCAGTTCTTCAGATTTATTTTGTTTTTAACATCACACTACTTCCCATTTTTGAAAAATTACATGAAGATACTTTGGATTAGCATAATAGTAAGCATTATCTCTTTTCCCTAGGCATCACTATTTTGAGAAACTGCTAAGAAAAAGACTATGGGAAACTTCTCATGGAAGATTGAAAAACAAGGTTAGTTTGGTATTGCATGTTACAACAACTTAATTGCCATGCAGAGAGAGATTTCATGAGAATTAAGGCATGCATGTTGCAGAACTGAAACAGTATTCTGTGTGGCAGAAATCCTGTGTAGGAGAAATAGGATAAAAGCCTTCATCACTTTTTGTGAAGTTCAATATTAAAATAGTTCTTTTAAGACCATGATCAACCTTGTTCACTAGTACATCATCACCTCTTCTAGTTTTTAGTAAATAGTTACAGCTAAGCACTTGGATTTTAAACTAACTGTTCTGGATTTATAAATAACAAATTAACTGTTTAAAAGCTTTTACACAATAATTAGGATACTGTTCACAAGAAAGTATACTTTCACAGTGATGTGACATGGCACAGTGTGATTTTTACCTTTGTTAGAATTCCATCCTCTCGGTGGTTCTTCTGTAGGACATGCTGAAGTGCTAGCTGGATCTTCTGTTGAAGTTTTTCAATTTTTACTTTCTCCTGAAGCCATGAGCGATCTAAATATAAATGGAGTTAACACCTCTAGTACTGCACACAGCAATCACAGTGCACCATGAAGCACTAAGTCTGCTACAGATGCATCTTTCTAGTTTCCAATCTTTCTTCCACTTCTCATATACTCTTATATAGAAAATGAGAGTTTCAAAATGAATAGGCTTTGGAGCATATTTCTTACATGCATTTAAAATTACTTTATATAAAGGGCTTAATTAGAAGAATCCAGCATACTGGATTACTGATTACTCATTTGCAAACAAGGTCTGCAGGGTATTTACAAACTGAAGCTAGCAACTTTTCAGTGGGAAATGAATAGCTCACATAATGAACACAGTTGGAGTGGATCTTTGCTAAGATCTACAGTGATATACAGGAAAATCAGAAGCAAATATCCAGCTCCTAAACTTCCTAGCAGGAAAATAGTATTAGCTGCTGCATCCTCTTGTGTGGTGGCAGAACTGGGGGATTCTGTGGCTGATCTGGCAAACAGTATGAGAATGCATTGATGACAGTCTCAATAAAATCAATGTTACTAACAGACTCTGATTCCCCACTACTGAGTCCACTATGCTGCAGTCCAAAAACAGAGCATTTATTTCCGTGGGTGTTACGCCAGACACAAAATGACTTTCTGCACTGGTATCTTGTTTCATCTGACCTAGTAAGCCTTCCCAAACCCTGGAGTACCGCATGTATTTAATGGAGATTATTATTTTGATCATAGGTATGGTAGTCCCAGACTGGCTCTTGGGGTGACTTGTATGTCTGACTCCATAATTCTCAGTGTACCCTGTTTCATGATGGGGACAGATACTTAAACTACCTCAGTATCTTTGTACCACACTGAAATGGCAACCCCACTTAACAGACCTGAGGTGACACTTGGAAGCATTCTGTCATGTTCTTGCGAGAGTTCTGCTACAGATGCAAGCTCACATATGTTGGAAGCTGACTATATAAATTCAGTGGCTATCTTCTGCCTGTCTCACCTAGATTGACACAGTGGTCTCACTTGTGCATTTAAGCTTTTGCAAAGGAGCCGAGTTCTCAATGAGGTGAGAATTTGGAAAACAAGGGCTTAAATTAGGATTTCCAACTTAACACATTTCTTCTAAATTCATAGTTTTCATGCATTTATTAAAATAAAAATTTTGGTCAAGAAGGAAACACTCAAAAAGATGATGACATTTCACACTGTCCAATAGCCTTAAACATTATCATTAAAAAGATTTCAAAATAAAGATGACCTCTACCAAATAAAGCCTAGAGCAAACCCTTGTATCTTACCTGCTGACATTAAAACAAATGCAGAAAACAAAGCTATCTCATCTTCTGTCAGGTGCATAGAACATAAACTTTTTCCAAATTCAAACACAAAACTAATGAAGTCTTCACAACCTGCCAAAAAGAAGGTACAGCTCATGCCACATTGTTTGAAAACTACTTCAGAGCTACACAGTAGTTGATTTATTCTGATGTAGTGGAAAAATGGATGTGAATACTTCATAGGTGAATGGTCTTCTCTTTAAGAACTGTGGAGTGATGGTAGTGAGATCTCACTCATGCCCGAGCTTATTACCCCATTCCCATGAGTCCCCAGCTCCCATACCCTGGCAGCCACTGTTTAGAACAATTTGCACACTGTATCTTTTCCACATTTGGTTCTTTTGAGGTAAATATGGATAAACTGAAGCCATTTTCAAGGTCAGAATTGGTTTAGCCTTGTTTCTGTTTTAAGTGGAACTTTCTCACGTCACTGTGGACTGGAGGTTCAAAGGTGTACTTGAAAAGTGCTGATTTTAAGACTATTGAGCACACAGAAGAGAGGGAGAAGAGAGGCATACAAAGTACATGCAGGAGCAAAGGGAGAAGCCTAGGTCTAAAAGCTTTTCATGCAGAAAAGGAACTCTATCTCCTTTCATCCATTCTCTTGCTCACACAGGTGTAAGTCAGGTTACTGCTGCTGTTACACATGCTGTTACGCAGTTTGCAAAAGAGGAGCCCTGCTCTGAAGGGGATTGCAACCTGATGGAAGAGGGTTCTCCTCTGCAGATCTCAGCCCCAACCCTGCCTAATTTTCTGGATGCAGTTGGTAACAGATGAAAGTTGTTTCACTGGAACCCACATCTGATACTGCATTCTCTGATTGTTTGCACTCAGACCACAAGATGGTTTAGAGGTGTTTTAGAAAGGCAGCAAATGTATCAGTAACTCTACAGCGTTCTCCACTGCCTTATTTTCACTGCTCTCCAAAATGGCTTACATCCTGAAATTACATCCCCAGTAAAATGCACCCTTTTGAAATAAGCAAAAATATACAGAAAAAAATTCAAAATCCTGAAGCGTAGTTTAATAAAAAAAGTGATTTACAGTATTCTACCTGCAAATAACTGGACTTTGCAGGTAGTATTACAAAACACTATTAACATTTTCAAAGCAGTAATGTCAATATATCCAAAATTATCTAAAAATCCATTGTCTTTTCCAACAGTATATACAAAATGTTACACTAGATAGAAAAACAGGGCTTCTCTTCTTAGCAAGTGTGTCCAAACTGCTCCACCCTGATTCTAAGTACTGAATTTCCAACACCAGTGTCCTTTACTGCATAGAGTTAAGCTGTTTTAACTCCTGAAATCAGCTTGGCTTCAAACAGAGCCAGCATGACTGCTTATAAAGTAAGCAGTTTGAGCTTTGGAACTCTTGGTTGAATACTATAGGCTGAATTTTTAAAAGCAGCTGTCCCCTTGCTTTTCTGTCTTAATGTTTTTATTCTGTTGGGTTTTTTGTTTGTTTTGTTTTAAGTTACAACACTTGACATTTCCTTACCTAAGGACTTGAAAACCTCTGGGCTAGCATACTTGCCATCAAAGTAGACTGTGTTGTTCTGGGAGTCAAAGGCACGGCACATTCTGATGAACACAACCTCTAAAGACCCTAAAACAGAAACAATGTATGTTTGACTATTTAAGTAGAGACTTCAGTTGCAAAGAGTGAGTATTAAAAAAATTCCTATGCTCTCCATTCAGTATCAATCAAATAGGGTAGTAAGATTCTCTGGTAACACAGCATAGCTCGATTTGCTAGTAGAATTAAAAGAAATTCCATAAACCCTTTCAGAAGTTTTCACTAGAGCAACTTAATTAATGCTAGTAAACTAATAACTTTTCTTAATGAAGTCTCTGAAGTCAAAGCAGCTTGTTTAAATTTATGTTTGCAAAGCTTTCACAACTTTGTCCAGTATTTGTAAACTGGATTACTTCTACATCATCTTGCATAGAACAGTTGGGAAATGTGTTGAAATGTGTTATTCACTATTGGTAAGCCAAACGAAAAAACTGGAATCTTTAGACCTTTGTCCATAATGAAAATTTCATACAGAGACTTGATAGAACTTGTTCTATCCAGAGTAACTAAGAAGGTATAGTACTTCAAACAAAGACACAGACAATTTGTAACATTTTTCCCTTGTATTATTTTAAATTACCATTGTCAAACATATGTATCTCTGAGTATACGATCCCTGTATACAGGTAATACCTAACTCAGTCAAAACTATTAGAAGCAAACCTTAAAACTGATGCACATACCTGCTTTTAAAAGCACAATCTGATCATTTTGACACAGTTCCATAAAGCCATCAATGCGTTTGGCAAATTCCACTACATACTGTATAGCTTCTGTTATTTTGACTGCACATAACTGCCACATTACCTCCCTTTGCTGTTTGAGAGAGAAGAGAAATTGAAAAATTACTAATCAAGGTTTGGAAAAGCTGTTTTCATAAAGTAAAACTGAGGTAAAAAAAAGAAGGCAGAGTGAATTCTCTCCATCATGCCTGGCTGCAGTCTGCTTGTAAGACAAGGGGAATTAACCTCAAAGCCAAAGCATCATGTGGATGAGTGACAATACAAACAAGGGAGACTTCTTCCATGATGTCAGAAGAGATCCAGGTTGGAATATTTTTATATCATAAGCCAGAAGTGTCAAAGTATAATGATTTTGGTCATTTCAGTGGGAAAGAAGTTAACACCATAAAGAAGGCATGCAAGTAGTGACTTTTTTTATATGTTGACAATAATTCAGAATGGAATTAACTAACAAGTGGGAAAAAATATATTCTTAAAGGTTAAATATTTTTTGTGGAAATGAAAAATATGTTCAAAGAACAGTGTGCTTTAATAGTGCTTTCTGAGAGTTTTCCATAAGTAGCCATTTGGTAGTTGTTTGTAGATGGAAGGCATGTTGAAAATGCAAGCATCAATTAAGTTTGACAATACCCACTGGTGGGATGGCAGCACTGTGCTGCCATTATATATGTAAAACTGAAACACTGAGTGACAATTGTAGAATGAATCAGTATTACCACCAGATAATCCTGAAGGTTGGAAATGTTGAGTTCTGTGTTTATAAGCTCAAAACAAACCATTAAACCTTAAAATTATAAAACTTGATGGCTTTAGCCTTTGTTGTTGTTGTTGATCAACCAGAAGATAACCAATTAAGAAATGAAAATAATATGCCATTTAGGTTTGGAAAAAATTTCTCTAGTTTCTTATCCTCATTTAACAATCCCAGACAGATAAGATTTTTAGCAGTATCTGTCTCCTAAAAAGATACTCTCTTTAGTATCCTTGAAGTGGCTTTACCTATTGTTGTACCTATAAAAACCACAAATGCAAAGGATATCCTAATTATCTTGCTGATTTTGATTCTAGAGGTTTGGGTTTTTTTTGAAAACACATAAAAAGACACATTCCTGGTAATAAACAGAAAGCAGTGAAAAAGTGAATTTTGCCGTGTGTTTTGGAAATACCGTGCTTTTAAAAAAGCATGCTATAGTTTGGCATGCTTTTATACCTTGTTCTGATAGTTCTCAATTTCTTCCTGCAGAAAAGTCTGCCATGTTATCTGCTGTAACTCCTCTCTCAAGTACTGGCAAGTTTCCATGTGTGACTTGGAAATATTCTGTGCAAGATGTTCTAAAAGAAAGATAAGAAAGTGACACACATTAAAAATGAAAAGCTGTACCTTCAGACATGAGAAAGCTAACATATTACAGGTGCAATAGGAGGCAGGGAGAGGGTTTAGCTGTTAGCAAAAAATGCCTTCATTTCAATCTGCTTGGACTTTGCTTCATGAAACTGAACACATTGAATGCAAACCGTTAACAGACTCGAGGAAAACAGCAGAAACCTGGTTCTCGAGGCCACCGGCCCAGCTGCTCCCGGGCTGGTGCACCCGTTAGAGGGCACTCTGGGCACACAGACGCACCCGCAGAGAAGGGCCGGGGTTTGCAGACCGAACACTAAGCACAGTCCTTCCACTGCCTTCTAAGACATTTAAGTGAACGTGAGTTTAGTTTTGAATAAATAAACGTCTGCTGGGGATAAACTTTCTCACATAGCAGTGGGGGTGAAAGAAAGCTTACAAGATAAATGCAAACTTGGTAACACCTGGGAGGATTCAAACCACTGCAAATTCAGTAAGTGGCCTTGCTGCCTTCAGCAAGAAAAAGTCAGCTTTGAAACCAGGGCTGCGAATGACACTATTAAGTAAAGCCATGCAAAAAATACCCAAATGAGCGAGGTGATGGACCCCTCAAATTAGGTTACAGGAATTTCCATGGAGACAGGCTCGCTGAATACAGGATCCTATGTATCCTGTATAGGGAATGTAACAGCATTGCCAGCCAGGCAGTAAAGCTTGAAAAACTAAATTCACTCATGTTTTATACCACAAAAGGTTTCTAATAAATAAATACAGATAGTTACTACCTGTCTAGTGTTCTGTCAAGCTGGACACTACCACATGAGGTAGGCTGTGAGGGAAAGGTTTCTTTTCCACTCTCATATAATTAAAAATTATTAGGAAAATACACTTATTAGCAAATCCAGATAATTAAGGTAACACACTAAAGACTCAAGATTTTTTTCTCCAGCTTTAGAGTAGCTGCTTAGTTAACTGCACATGATTTAAAATTTGCATGCAACATTTTAATTCCAAATAAACTGTTTTTTCCAAATGTACTTCGTTAAAAGACCCATAAGGCAGATTTATGTTTATTAATAAAACTTGATTCCATAAAATTTCAGGACACCTTCAAAAGCTTGAATAGCATCTAGACATCTGAATTCAACTTCTGTTTTGCCTTTCTCTTTTCTACCCTGACTCTTTTCACACATCTGTTCTCCTGGTTTGGCACATGACAGGTAGAGGCCTGGTGACTTGTCTTACAGTTATGCAGTTGGTGCTTTTCCAGGTTAGGCCACTGAAAAGGAAGATTTAAAATGAAGAAGAACAGTGGCATGGGACTATTCTGAGGGACTCGAGCATTAGATTTTCTGTGAAAGTTGCTTTGTTTGATGACCACACCCAACTCTTTACAAATTGAACTGCTGGACCAATCTAGTCTGTTTAGTATCATACCTACTGCATTAATAGTTTGATGTAAAATACTACCTGAAAAGTCTGTAAGATGCAGCTGATGTAAAATCCGATTATATGTGCTATCTGAGCAATCAATAATGTAGAACATTAGGTTGTTTATACTTCAGTTTTTATCATAGCTTCCATGTATTTTAGAGCATTTTTTTTCTTACAAGTGTGTACTTAAAACATTTGTTCTCACTAGCAGCAACTGACAGCATTATGTGCCCTTGCAGGATACAGACGGTAAAATACTACCATGTTATTCACAAACTTGGGCCTCAGTTCTGGCCTGTATTTCAGCACACACCTAAATACTTTCATTGAACAGCCACACCTTTCCAAACTGAAACCTTAGTCTGGAAGACAAACATTCTTCAAACATTATTTGGTAATGTCAATGTTGGGCACCCAGATCATGCTCTATAGGATTTAAATGCAAGAACTACGTAACTAAAGGTAAGCAACATGACAAGCTTATTTTAGGCCAGTGTTCCAAACTCAACACCTGGCCTAGAAAGGGAAAGCCCTTTCTTTTTTCTGTGGGTTAACTGGAGGTCTTCTAATAACTGTAATAAACATGAACAACAATTTGATTGAGACAAAGCTGGTACCATAGCCTTTATCCTAATTTTTTCTTCTCATTTTTACTTATCTGCAACTTGTTATTTGAACTCAAGCCAGACACAATAATTTGGCTGTCAGAACAAATTATATTGCAGAGAACTGCATTATGCAACATAAGGACATGAAAAAGTAAGCCTTCTTAGTACCTTCCGCTCTGAAAGATTTCTCAAAAGAACATAAAACTAAAATAAACCAAACAGAACTGTGTGTCATATAGTTGCCTCTAATTAAAAAAAAAAGCTGGCAAACCCAGGAAAATTTAATTGGAATACCTGATTTTTCCAGCTATTTTTAGGTTTTCATAATGGAATAATTAGCAAAAATGTTGCATAAGCAAGCAAAATCAGTTTTAAATACCTGACTGCTTATATAAGTAATACTACCTTAAAGCCACTTCTCTAATGTCCTGCCTGCTGCAGTTTGCTTATAACCAGTTCGCAGAGCACGCTCTAACTCGTGTCTTGGATGTTGACAAGTCATAGTTATGGAATTCAGCTCCAGTGTAACCATTCAGGGAAAAGTTGGAACTAAAATGTGCTAATTAACATCATTACTGTAAGGCTCTTAGGGAAATTACCAGAACTTGCTACATGCTAAGTGTCTGAAGCCAGATTCTCTTCAACCAGTGGCAAGGAGAATGGAGCTCAGACTAGACTGCTGCTTTGATTTCGTATTTCTCAGGTAGAGGTAAAGAGCAGAAGAAAATCAGCTTCATCACTTTAAATGTCAATACTGAGGTAATGAAAGAAAATGTTCAAAAATAATCTGTAAATAAAGAAATACTGTTTGCTCAGCACTAAAAATTAGCTTGTTAATCAGGATTTAAAGGGTTCTATTACTAAGACCAAAAAGCAAAACAACACTACTAGAACTGACCAACCAAGCTCATGGGATTTTTAGCCCACTTCCACAAGGTGTTCACCATGTACCCCAATTAGGGCATCGTGCACTTAGCCAAAGAATGCCCATACATGCTCACAGCTCTACTGAAGCAGCATTCTTGCTACCACCTGGGCTAAGTGTGTCACTTTAATCCAAAGGGTACTATTAAGACAATTATAATGGAAGCTTTTCTCTCTCATTACCTAATTCTGCCATGGACACAGTTGGAGAGGTCTCCCCATTTGTAAAAGAACAATAAGGGAAGAAGCCCGATGCTGGTGTGTAGTCACATATTGGTTCTGGTTTGATTCCATTAATATCAAGACCCGACTGATCTGGAGAAGGCTGTATGTCTAAGTAGAAGCTGCTAACTGCAGAGTCTGCTTTGCTACCTTCAGGGGTATGCCCATCAATGTAATTACTGAGGTCGTCATGTAGCTCTGTTAACCCATTGGTGGTGATATTGTATGTTGGTGTTAGTGGTTCTGCCTCTCCTGGTTGCTGCTGATGATCTCGCTGCTGCTGCTGCATTCGATGTTTCTGCACCTCCGCGTACAGGCTGTCCCTCTGCTTTTTTGACATTCGACCAAACTTTACAGCTGAAATGTAGATACACAGTATGTTACATTTCTAAAAGTCCACTACTGCATTTCAATCGTCTTGGGTCTTTAAATACTATGCAGAAGGATACAGTCTATAAGACAAGCCAGCAGGATGAGCAGACCCGAGATTCACTTCTGTCAGTTATAGGTAACGTGGCTGCAGCATCTACTCTCTTTAAAGGCTGTTTTAACATGCTGCTTAAATGGACCATTAGAAGTCATTCTAGCTTATTTCATTAACTTTCCACTTCTATACCAAAAAGATTTTCTCTTATATGTCCTCCAAAGTTGACAGATGCATCTCTTCAGCATTTAAATCCTACCTAGAAAAGGAGAAGCTAAACCAGAATATACTGGTCTGAGATGAACTGTGCAGTTCCTACTAGTTGTATCTTCATACTGCAAAGTGAACCTAGAGGTAGATGCAAATAAACGTGGGGTATAGCATCAAAAGCAAGCTTTACTGATAACACATGAGAAGAACCACAGAAGCTACTTTCAGTGCAGCTTAAGTCTGACAAACAAAACTGTTTTACCTGGTGAATGATGATAAAAGTATGTGTGTGTGTGCGCGTGTGTGAATGTATGCAGGTATATAAATATATATATATATATGTATCTCCACAAAATTGTTACTACTTTGAGAAGTATTAAGTGTAAGCCAAAAGAAGGTGGCTTGTGATAGCCAGGAATTACTAAAAACATACTATGTTAGTTCTGGGATCTGTATCAGCCTGGTTTTTTAGGAAATTGAATACCACTTCGTACTTTTGTACAGAAAAGCAAAAGTGTCAGAGGGACTAGTCATTACATCATCAATTACTGCAGGTTTTAAGCATCATGCCCAATAAAAAAAAAAATTAGACAATGTAATTCAAGAATTAGATCTCCTTAATCAGGCCTCATGTAGACAGAATAATGCATCTGTATTTGCAGAACGTGTAGAGCTGCTGTCACTGTGGCAGGGGAAAAGACTGAGTCATCTTCAAATTGGGTAAGCAATGGAAGATTCATTACATCCATGGGGGAGGTGTGCAAGTATCAGCTGCAAATCCAGTTCTGATTTGAGTTACATAAGCTTTCCTTTTACAGAGGTGGGTTTTTATCATTACACTAGGTGTAATATTGAGCTTACTATTAACAGCATTAGAACACTTTTTTTCAGAATTCTATCTTTGCAAAAACATTGTGCTATTTTCTCTTTGGTTTTTTTTTCCATTATTCATTACACACATGTTTAAACTTTGCTTTACATTGTGAAACAGTTCTAATCTGTACCAATATGGCAATCAAGAGTGTTACTTGCAACTGTAGTGTGTCACTGAAATTGCAATGAAAACATAGAGGAAGTATTAACCTTAGGGTAAAAACAGCATCTCCAAGTAACAAGAGGCAAGCTCTTAACTGACAACGATAGTAGACAAATAGCAAAACAATTAAATCCAGGAACTTCATACATGTCCTGCTCTATAGGCAATCTATGTGAATATATAGCAACATATACAAACCACCACTTACAGCCCAATGCACAATTAACTTATATCTGATGCTGGTTTAGTTGAACACAAAGTATACTAAACATATTTTCCTTTTTGCACCTTGGTTCAGTGTTAGCAGAGCTTACCATCTCGAGACATCCCCACAGCAAGGCATTTTTGTAATCGACAGTGTTGGCAGCGGTTTCTGCTAGTTCGGTCAATCAAACAGTTCTTCTGACGAGGACAGGAGTACGTAGCATTGCTTTGCTGACTCCTTCTGAAAAATCCCTGTAATAGAATTGCAAAATACAAGTCAAGAAGATGTTAACTGATGAAGCAAATAAAGACTCTGAAAGATAGCATACCTAACAAAATGAAGTTCAAATGCACTAGAGTCAACTAAAGGAAGTTAAAAGGTTTGTTGTGTTTTTTTCTCTCCTACAAACAAACAAACCCCAGTAACTCGTTGGAAACAGTTCATTAAAAAAGTTTTATGACAGATAAAGGAATTACCCTTTTTTTTCGCCGATTTTACAGGCCCCATATTACCTATGAGTACTCTAGTTCTTTCCAAATGAGACAAAATTAATTACAGCTTAGATTTCCTTGATTTCCTATCGTTCCTGGGTCAGCACAGATCTCCAAAATAGGAAGGATTTGACAGCTTGCTACCCCATTCTGCTCTTTGGCGATGACAATGGCAAGCTTCATGTTCAGCTTCACCACCGTATCTATGTGTTTAAAAACAGAGAGCATGATGTTGAGCAGTTCCTGTTTTTCCTTAATGAGTTTGATGCTGACAATCAAGGTTTTGTTCAGCTTGGTGCAGGGTTTAGATTTTTGAAGGAAAGGGGAAGCTGGAACAAATTTTAGATGTTATCTCTTTTCTGAGTGAGCTGCAATAGGTAGACCCTTCTCTAAAGAAAGTTAGCGCTGGAAGGTTAGGCACTAGTGACAGCTTAATCTTCTCCATCAGAATGGTGCATGTTATTAACCACGATGCCAGCTGTTTGCTTTGAAGTTCATTTCATCTTTTTGCCACAGACTGTCCAAACACAAGCTGGTGTGTGTGTAATACCTACTTCACAAGGATTCTGTGAAGATGTAGTCATTCTGAAGAGGCATCTGACATCAGTGAGCACAGCATTTTAGTTTTATGTTGCCACATAATGGATTAATTAACACTGCTGCAAAGGAAATACTTCCCCAGAAAGGCTAGGCACGTTTTAATAACTGCTGGACTTTTACCAATGTTTTATTTATTCAAAGGCCACATTCTAGAGTCCCTTGGCACATGCACACTCTGTCCAGATGCCTGGTGAAATAAACAACAGGAAAGACTTTTGCACGACAAGTAAGAGACTTTGTAGCAAACTTCTGCAGACAGAAACAGGACCAAGCACTCAGATACTAAGACCCCTGCTCCATGTTATGAAGAGGGCACCAATCTTCAATGATTACATCCCTTTAATAAAAGCTTTAATGGGAGAAACATGGAGTAGAAAAAATGAGGAAACTGAAGATGCCTGTCTTTAATCCTATTTTTCTGTACATTGTTTCTCACCCATTTATTCTGGACTTTGTTTCTGTATGATTGAACTTTCAACTGTTTGTTTTTTTAGTGTTTGCCAATAGTGAGACGATGGTCACTGAGATTGAAAGTATTGCACAATATTGAGTTCTGACCGAGTGCATTTCACCCTAAAGAATACCTGAAATAGCATGGAAATTTGGAAACTGATCCCTCTGGAGGAACCAACTCTTAGGTAAGTAGATAGCTTGATTTCCAGCTCTCTTAGCACCCACGGTGGAGCCTGTCACTCCAGTGCAACTACACATGCAAGTACAATGCGATTCTCTAGAAACATGACTAGGTGTTGACTTGAACAGTGACTTACTACTGATCAAGGTTCTGCATCTCCACAGTATCTGTCCCTTAAAATTCCAGTTCTCCAAACACTTCACAGTTGCACTGAGTGACATGTTAACATACAAACTGTATGAAATCTTCTGCCACCACTGAGATCCTACAAGTCAGCTTAAGCAATATGTAAAATGAACCTAGCCCAATAACGTCAAAGATCTCTATACATTTCCCTTTAGCTGAGACACGTACCAGGTCTGTATTGCCAGTTTGGCATACTTCTCTTTATTAAGAATGGTCTCGTCAAGCTGAAGATTATTTTTAGTATTACAATGGAGAAAATGCTGGGCTTTTTGCTTTTCCAGATTCTCCCTAGAGACACAGCTGCTCAATACATTTTAGTGTACCATGTATCAGCTAAGTTACAGCTTGAGGCTAAATTTTCAATAGAGCAGAACTTTCCCAGACTGGGACCTTTAAAAGCACTTGCACTTTACAAACCAGAGATGTAGCAGAGTGCCTTTAAAAACAAACCCTCCACTGTCATGTAAGAATGTTGAAAACATCAGCAGTAGCTAAAGCTTAAAAAAAAACCCCTTGCCTCCAACTTCAGAAATTAATCTAAACTTGTCCGGAGCTCAAAAATACACATATCTGAGATCTGGGATTGAACTGACAATGAAGTTAAACTGAGGGGTTTTTACTCTCTAGGATCCTCTTTATTACTGTCATTCATTTGTGAGTTTTCTAACCTTTTGGTGGTCCTTGGACTCTCAGATCATTGTAAGACATGTGGGGAAGGCCCTGTAATTTCCTTGCTTTTGCCAGAGGCACAGAGCTAGCTATAATTTTTCCATAAGGAATGAGGAGGTGGATGCATGCACGGTACACGTGTATACACTGAAGCATTATGCAAACCGGCCAGGCCAAATGCTTTTAATTGCATGCATATACACAACCATTATTTCACATCCAGACGATTGCCTAATGGGCCACAGGCAAAGTGGACTCCTCTTGATCTAACACACCAATGAAACTACTGCTGCACTAAAGATGTCACTGTGTTAGATGACTGACTAAGGTGTGGTCTGAACCAAGGTCTCTGGTAGCCAGTGTGTAGAGCCCTGCCTCCTTCTGATGTCAGTATAAAGATCCAGCTGGTTTTGAAGAGGCGTCACTGAGCTTTGCCTGTCACCCTTTTTATGTAGCTGTATTAACACAGTGCCAGAAGAAGAGCAGAGCAGATTACAAGCCATAGCTTCATCTCTGCATTTCAGAATCCTATTGATATACACAACACAATGTATGGGTTTTCACAGGCTGCCAAGAAATCAAGTTGGAGAAAAAAGGGTGCAAGGACTTTTCATCTGCAACTCAGTTTGAATAACAACTTGTTAAAAAAGAACTTTGAAATGTAAATAGCAGTTTTTGCTAAGTCTATTAATAGTTCCAATAACTTCATTGCTCAGTGACTTGGTGTTACAAACATTTGTGTCTTAAGCTTGCTCCTTAGCAGGGGAAAAGCTAGTTGTGCCTCCCTCATATCCCAAACGGTACAGCACAGACTCCCTCTCCACTGCAGCACAGGCTGAAATGCTGATCTCATGTTTGGTCTTTTGACAAATTTTCATTTAATGAATTGATTCCTACAGTTCATTAACATACCCACTTCCACTTCTGTATACACATATGTCTTAATTAGCTGCTCATTGGCTGTTTAATTACAAGAAAACAGCTGACAGCTGCCTTGCTGCATCCTAATGGCAGACGTTTTGGAATGACTGTATGCAAGCCTGTGACAACAAAGGCTTATTCATAATCCCATGATTTATGGCTGAAACTTAAAGACTTCCACGTATCATTAAGTTTTGTAATATTCTGAGCAATTAACAATTAGTTGGGGGGTCATTCTTTTACTGTTTTCTAAAGCCAACTCTTGCCAACTTTTCTTCAAAGAAACATCAGAAAAATACACTGTCATATGAAAGACAGGTGAACATTTTAATTGGATTTTTAATCCCTTTATGACAATAAGCACATATTTTAGTTGTAAGAGTGCTGTGACAATATTGTTTAGTAAACTTTGTTAATAAAGCATTTGATAACAAAGTTATAGTGCCACTGAAAACAGAGAAAAAATGTTCCGTTTTTACACGTGGTAAAGACAGGAATGAGATTGTGTTTACCAGGTTATATAAGGCATCTGATTGGCCCTTTCTGTAACATGGCTCATCTCTTTTCTATCAGTTTTTTTGCTTGAAATTGTCTAGAGAAAAAACCCCACAACTTTCAAAAGCATCAATCTGACGTAATTATTTGCAGCATCACTATGACATGCCGCCTTCAATAAGGAAAAACTGGCTAGTAAGGTGAATTAATGAAATGAATGAACAACAGTAATGCAAGCTGGAAAGTGACAATACCATCAGCTAGTGTTTTCTGAAGTAACAAACACGGATGTTCCTTGTAGTTACAATGAACAAGACCATCTTAGTCTTAAAAGATACAAGAAGCAAAAACCAGTACCTACAAACCTTTAATAATGTGAGAAATGCCCAGAAATGCTCTGCATAGGTGGTTTTATGCAACCAATTGTGTACAGTCAAGTAAAGAGAGGGATCACACTAATGCATCTGTGGGTCAGTTAAGCATGAACTGACACTATTGGCAGCAAAAGCAAGAAACTGCATCTACAAATTAGAAGACAGTTCATTATCAAAAACTTCATTTCAATTAAATGTTTTGTTGTGTCCTTTTGAAGCATTCAGGTATTTTCTGACAGGGCCAAACGGGATTTAACTTTCACCTCTGAGAAAAGAATATGGATGTGTACACACCAGTCTCCTCTCAGCACAGACCCTAACGCAGAGCTAAAGGTTGTTAAGGGTTCTCACAACTAACAGTTCAGGAAGTACTCCATACTGGGTTGTTGTTTTTTTTCAGTACTACTTCAGTAGTAGTATTTCCAGTTTTGCATAGGAGAACAAACTTTTATTTCTGAGGCATGGTACAGCCTTTATGTCATTCTTCATCTATGCTTCCCAGTAAAAGTCTTATATGATTAATCTCATCTTCTCTTTTCTCCCATTATATATTGTATACTGGACTTCAGCAATGGTTAGATACAAAAAAAAAAAAAAAAACCAACACCCTCTCTTATAAAATTTATTTTATTTGTAATAAGCCACAGGAGCCCTCCTAGATAAAGTGTAAAACAGAGTGTGGCTAAAAACTTCAGGTTTTTCCACTGGGGAGGGAAGAGAAGCAGGGGTATTAAATTTTGTTTTCAAAATTCAAATTCAGCTAAGTAGATTGACAGGTTGGGAGTACTCAGTGATGTTTGTGCAAAACAGCCACTAACTTCATAAAACCAGTCAGTAACAGCAGAGCAAGGTAGGAAATGAAAACATCTCAAGAAACACTAATTGACTTCATTACAAATCTTCCAATTCTAGTTACATGAAATCCAAGGTAACAACAAAATCTGGTCAGAAAGCTGTCCAGGGAAGCACTGGAGTCAGCATGCGTGGAGGTGTTCAAAATTGCATAGATGTGGCACTTTATGACATCATTTAGTGGCATGGGGGTGTTGGGCTGATGGTTGGACTTGATAATCTTAGAGGTCTTTTCCAACCTTAGTGAAATGCAAGGGTTACAAACCTGTAGAAGAGCAATAGGATCGGGGAAAGACAATGTGGCAAAAACTCGTCTGATTTCATATGAGATACAGACTAGGACTGCTAAGTAGGTCTTTGCACCCAAAACTTCACTATAGCTTTTCAATCGGTTATATTTCTAGTTGTTATTAGTATTTACACAGTAACACTTCAGTTAATGTTATTATTAAGTAACATTAAAGTTCACATTGAACTGAAGTGAAAAACAGCAAAGAGCTGAAACCACCCCGCTGCTGCTGCCTGTAGATCATTCTTGACAGGTCTGGGCTAAGAGGGCAGCAGCACATCTGTTCCCTTCTGATGACTAAAGCTCTGATCCTGCAATCTGATGCACTTGGATGGGTTTGTAGTACCTGTGGAGAACCTCACTGACTTGGTGCAGGACGACAGCTCCAGGAAGCAGAGCACACGACTGGGAACTAGGTCTTCATAGGAAGGTTTCAAAGGAAGGTTTAGCGTAACATGAAGAGCAATGTAAGCATGCTCAAACCTGCAGGGATCACAGCCACAAAGAAACTGGGGGGAAAAAAAACATACCAGTACACACCTGGCTCATTTGGCAGAAGCCAAGCTATGCCAACTTTTTCCCCAGCCAAAATAGTTCTGTTGGGTGAGACTTTGTTGACATTACTGTGGAAGAGCGTAACACAAACAAAATCCATCTGCTACAGCAGGACATTTTAAATGCTGTCTAGGTCATGGATCTTGAGCAAGCCTCTCAGGTACACTTGTCTCAGTCCATGTAAGGGTTAAAGAGGTCTCCAACCTTGAACATAACTTGATACACTCACACAAGACAGTCACACAGCAGAATTCTCAATGCAAATGTCTGCCACTTTGCATAGCTGATATTTGATAAATGCTGCTCAACCACGAAAAGCTGAAAAATTAAGCACTTTATTATCAGTGGCTTTTTAGTGTATTTTTGCATTTTGTATAGCAATAACAGTTACAAAGCGCAGAAGCTGCTGTCCTGTATCATTCTAACATTCTTACTTTTGGGGTTTTTTTCCTTCTTACCAATACTTCCTTGAGACTGAGAGAATGTGTTAATAAAAACACAAATGTTTGTCTTGGAAAATCACAAAAGAAATCTCTATAATGTGAAAGCAAGGAAGTTATCTTTTGAAGCCAGGTGGTAGTATCAAGCATGTCAGGAGAGCTGACTAAATTGTCTTAAGTTCTTCACACCTAAAGTGTAAGTTAACAGTAGAAAACCTACCAGCATGCAACATGTACATACATGAAGAAAGCCACAAGCAAGAGCACAGCTGTGCACTGTCATCCCAAGCTAGCACTGTAATTCTGAACTAGTGATAAAAGGGAGTGAATTAGCTTCACAGCACTCGTGAGGGACAAACTAAACAAAATACAAATGATTCTAGTGTAATCCTTGTTCACTGGAGTTACTGAAGGTACCAATCCAGGAAAAACTGCAAAGCCTAACCCTTACACTGCAATGACTGCATGGCAAAGAATAGTCACTGCTTCCAGAAGACCTGGGCATGCTGAACACCCATAGGCATGTGCTATTTGTGCAACATCATCTTCCAAACTAAACAGAATAGATTTGTAACTGCAGCAGATTACAAAAGAAAACTGGGAAGTCAGAGAGGTCTCAAGTATTTCAACACAACTTCTTAGCAACTCACAAAGCAAAATTGGAGAGGGAGATTCAAGAAAGGCACAAACACCTTCTCAAGTGAATCCACAGAAGAGTCTTTGTGGTATGGCAGAAGGCAATCATCTTTCTGTACCTCTTCTGCAGAAGAAGAGGACAGAGGACCTACAGCACAACTGCACGATTTCTAAAGTATGCCCTGAAAACTGGGGTGAGGCATGTATGTCACAAAAATGCCCTGTTTAAAACCTCAATAAAACCAATACTTCAGAATTCCCCAACTGATTTCATTTACTTTGAAATGGAATCCACTGATCCAACTTCAATGCAATGCTTACTCTTTAAAAAAGGAAGGAAAATAATCACTATCAAAATGCTACACACTGTTTCAAGACTTAATATTTTAGAAGCTTACCTTGCAGCCTTCACATGTAATGACACCATAATGGATTCCTGATGATTTGTCTCCACAGATCTTGCATGGAATAATTTCAATTTGAGCTGCAACAGAAGCACACAACCAGTTAATTACATTTTCTTTTAAACACCTTATAAAAGCATTCCCTGATCAGCATTTGTACAGTGAAAACTAATAACCTGCTAAACATTATACTGCATTAACTATTCATTGCTGAACTGCAAGGGTCCCCTAGAGCTTTGGACTAAATTATGGCTGCTCGTTATATAATAGCTTTTGGGTTATTAAAATGGGTCATTTGAGAAGGTGGTTAAGGACCCACAAGAAGGCTACAATCAGCATTTCAAAGCCAAAAAGATAGTTCACATTTTGGCCAAAGAGCTGAGATGACACTAGAAAGGTTTCTTCCAATCTTGTTCCTGTGGGATTATAAAGGCTAATTTTAAAGTTTGCCCTGCCTGAAAAGGAACACACCACCTTTGCCAGAGGGCCACCATCATGCCATCCAGTTCACGACTGGCCAAACCTCAAGAGAAGTAACAAGGTAAACAGCATCTGCATTTTACGTAAGAAATCCTAAAGTCATATATCTGATTTGATAGTGAATTATCAGAACATATTTGTGTATTAGCTATCACAAGACAAATGGAGGAGGAAAATACAGCAGTATTCTAAGTCAACATACAAAAGCCAAAGGAGTTGGTGCAGTGTGAAAAATGCCACAGAGACACATGACAGGAAAGCTTTGTTTTTTTAAATTGAACTTTATACATATAAACCATATCTACTGAATTCAGTTTTTTGTGTGACAAAACACTCTGCATCTGTCTCTTAAAGCATGCCACCTTCCCATCTGAATACATGGATTTAAGAAGGGACTTCTGTATGCTCAGGAATACCTCTTCAACTGCTTTTGGACTACATGGCTGCAGTTATTTTGCTAGCAAGTCTGTTTGGATAGGGCCATGGCCAGGCAGTGCTTTCCAGTATCAAAGACCAGCACTCCACATTTTACATCTGCTAGCAGATGCTCACCCAAACGCAAACCACACACATTAGGCAGACAACCAAGAAATCCCAAGAAGCACTTTTCTCTGCCACAATTGTGTAAGGATCAGGCTACATCAGCTTTCCTGAACCAACTTAGTCTGAATAGGAGCACAAACAGGGCTCTTGCTGTGTCTCTAACTGTGATATATTAACAATCGGAAGCAGTGTTTATCTCCTGTGAGGAACTAAAATCCATTCACAAGATGCCCAGTTGTTTCAGAGAGCTTTTTTATTTCGTCCAGGTTCTAGCTATCCAGACTGTAACAACACATAAAATCCCATCTAATACTGTCTTAAAATGCATTAGATTATCTTTAGTTGTACTCTTAACACTGTTTTCAGAAAGTCATGCCCACTCTTAGAAACATTGTCTTTTACATGCCACTAAATCCCCAAGAATCACGCTCCTGTGTGCTCCATTTCATTGCAGCCTGACATCACGGCTCAGGATCAGGCCAAAAGTGCACCTGTAAACTACAAGACCAGAAGATTAAAATACTCCTTTCTAAATAGTCTCCAGTCAACATCAAATGCAATGATCAGAGCAGCTGAGAAGCACCCAAATAGTACCCATTTACTCCCAGAAACCTGACAGCAGTTAAACTGCTCTGCGGAGGAAAGCAGTGTCCAGCAGCTATGGGACTACACTGCTGTTTTCCTGACAGTTTCTGATCAGCAGCTTCCAGAATATTTTCATACAGCAGGACACCAAGTGTATCTGCTTCTATTGTAAGCATCTTTGCATTCTTGACCTTTAATCCTCCACCTTCCCTGCAGCAACGAAACAACAGGCTTCTGAAATTAGAAAGTCTGCTTAGGACACTTAAGGAAGAAAATATACTTCTTTCCCTGCAGTCCTCCAAAAACACTTAATTTAACTTTGCTCTCAGCTAACACATTAAACATAATGGAGCAGGAAGTGAATGAATAAAAGGGTAAAATAAACTGTATGCTATTTTATTAATGTGTTACATTTTATTTATGTGTACACTACTAGAGCATCATATGTTTATGAACAAAGCTTCCAGCAGAAAGAGTAGCATAACCCCACTGTACATCAACAAAGTGAAGTTCACAGAAACTCAGAATGTGTGTTAAGGTGCAGTATAAATTCAGAAAGCAGTCCTGTGGGCAAATTCTGGAACAGAGCTACTGACTCCCAGTTTTGCCTTTTCAATATGTGATTATTTTTTTACTCTTCTACAGGGCATCAGCAGCCTTCTCCAACTCCTCTGACAGGGTAGTGACAAGGCTTATCTCAACAGCTACATGGCAATGTATTTTTTACATTTCACTTTTATGTACATAATTACTGCCTCATTTTGAATAGGTATGATATAATTGGATCTTGTTTATCTACAATCTCCAGCACATTAGTTAAATCACCCATGAAGCCTGTCTACGCAATCTTTGTTTCTTAACCAACAGGACATTTGCAGAGTGTTTCTGAAGGAATGTAATATGCCTTCAAAGTGATGGCCTAAAGCTAGGTTACTAATAGTCTAAAAGGTGCCATAATTAGTCCCAAATGCATTTTCCAGGGTGCTTTACTGTTGGAAGAAAAGCTCCACAGATTCACAGGTTCCAGCAATACCAGCATTTACCAGCCACTGTGTATATGAGTAGTGGCACGCAAATTATGTTTAGTTTTAGAACTCTAGATTTCCTCAAATTTACTACACCTCCAAGGTACTTATTTTCAATTAAGCATTTAAAACTTCAACTTATCGTTTTCACTCTGAGATACAGGACAGTGAGATAAATCTCAGAAGCACAAATCCCTCGGGACTGCCAGAACCAATTGTATTACAAATTAATGCATGGAAAGACATTGGATCAATTACTGCTCCACGTGGTTGCCTTTGCAAATCAACTCATTGAAATGGAATCCCTGTCACAAGTTCATACACCTTCCATATAGCATGAAAGGACTTAGATACTTTATACTTACTAAATGCAAATTGCCTGTGCCAAGATTATGAATTTTCTTACGAGGGTAAAAATATTTTCCCCACTTTTAACTCTGACATGCAAATATGTACTTGCTAAAACCTTGTTCTTATGCAAACAAGGCAGGTGGGAAATATTTTTACATGTCAAGAATATGTTCCAACTTGGTTCCTCACATTCCCACAGTTAGTTAAAGCTTCCTACTGTGCTCACATTAATTGTACCTGTTTCTATGCTTACATATATTTATATCGTTTATTTTCCAAGATTATATAAAATACTCTAATTCATGCTTTAGACTAGAATTAGCCTAAATTACAGTTTACAATTTCTGTCTCCTGGGGTGGTGCTCAGGCTCATTCTCCTTCATGCATGAGCAAATTATTTTTTAAATATGAATTGCAGAAAAAAATAAACTCTCGTGGTTGCTTAGAAACCGCTACAGATACCCAGGTGACAGATGTAGTTTGTATTCCCAGATTAAAGGCCTAAGAATCTTTTACACCCTGAAATAACAGCGCTCCAGAACACTACTGAGGATGTCCTGTGCCAAAAGCACTAATGAGCACGAATAAAAGCCCAAACCAACCACCAAGAACAACAATTGCAGGCTCCAGCACAGAGACCCACTGCAAGCATTGGACAAGTTGATATAGAAACAGCTCCTTTTAAGTGAGATTCACCTAGCTGACCTGAGCTATCTTGAAAATTGGGTAGTTACTGAAGTTGTTGTTTCTGCTTCTAGAGTGATGAGGAAGAGAGGAAGAAAGAGAGAAAAAAAGAAGGGGAGAAAGAAAGTGAGCAGGAAAAGGGAGAAGGGGAATGACTCATCTCATTCGAGACAAGCAACATGAACTGATGAGTGGAGATGCCTCCTCTTCATTCACCAGAGAAGGAATTTGACCATACCTTAATTACAAGCCTAAATTTTAGAAGGTGAAAATCAAGTGAATCCTATTGCCTCTTACTATCTCTGAATTCAAAAATTAGCATTTTTTAAAAGGAAAAACCATGTAAGAAATACTCCCTTGCCCTCCTGTGGTAACATAGGGTCCCAACTGCCTGTGTACACTGGCATAATTGAGATAAGACAATTTCTATGGGGTTCCCCATCACAGCTCCCATCCTTCAGCTCTGTAGGCAGCACTGTCAAGAAATTCCATGGATACACATTCCTTTTTTTACTCAGTAAAGACAGACTTCAGCACATACTGGTTAGTCAGCCATTTCTTAAAACCTCTCTGGGCACTGACTTTCTGGGGAAGGCACCCTAACCAACATTGCTAGCTGAACTGAGGACTTTCCTCGAGGCTAGGCGTGGGGTATGTACAACAGCCAGGACTGCAGCTACAATGTCCTGGGTCTCAGGACCCAGGACTCAGAGAAGTTATCCCTTCTTTGACTGCAGAAAAGGTTTAAATTCCCTTCCTGCCATGTGGCTCACCTGTACCCCACTTTATAGGTTATGTTCAATTTTGTAGCTAATTCAGAAGGGCTTTGAAATAAGCATGATACATACACAAATTGGGCTAACCTGCTTCTAAAGGGATGCACTTTGTGCCAGACATCACTGCTAGTGCTGTTTGTAGTATTGATTAAATTAGGAGGCATACATATTCACTGACATATTCATACATATTCATTGACTCAAACAAGGGTACTGCATGTAATGTGGTATTTAAAGCAACATAATATCTGATCACAGACTGAATTAACAAGGAATGATTTTACTATATAATATTCTAATCTTCCTGCATTTTCAGCTTCATTACCTAAATAATTTGCTCTGTCATGTACCCTAAGTAATTTGAGCTGGCTGCAAATTACTTGCCTCTGAACACCTGCAGCTTACAAACACTGCAATTCTACCGAACTGAAAGCTAGTGGCAGCACAGCTCTGCCCATTCCATTAATATACTACATTAAGTGACCATCTGTCCATTCATATGTATTAAAACACTTGAACCCTGTGTACTTCTAAGGATGATGGCTGGCTGGTTGGTAGACATCTGGGGCACTTCTAGAACACACACAGTAGGTGTTTTGATCACAAGCTGATGGAATTTACCTACCCTCCCCTTATGTGAAAGGTTTGTTTCTTCCATATACAATCCCTACCAGGACCTCATCCTGGTCATGAGCAGGCCCACTGGAGATGGCAGTACCAGAGCTAGTAACAAGTAGCTCCTGAGAAGAACTAACAAAACCTGCTATCCTAGAGATCTGTCACAATCGGATTTTCTGGGCCCCAGGAAGGTTGAAATTCCAGCAAAAGCCTTCCCAGCATGTGGGGCATTCCCTGTGTCTTCCCTCCTTTACAGATTCTCCTGTCAGTGGCTGAGCTCAGGCTGCACAATGCCTACGGTGGAATCGTAGTTGAGTATCTTGCTGGGTATGTTTTCTAGTTTTTATGAAACACATAGGAACACATCTTTGGGACTGCTGATGCTCCAGCTTGGCTGAAATGGTTTTGGAAATGAGGAGGATTGGGGGCAATGGGCAGAAACCAGACAAACACAAACAACCTCTCCAAGCCTTGTTTCCTTAGGAAATCACACTAGTAATAAAATAATACTGAGGTTACACTGCTACAAATCCTTTGAAGACTGTGGGTGTGATGGGTGGAGTAGAAATGAACATGGCCACCAAATTATTAATTAAAAGTAAAGTATGAACAACACCTCAAACATACAAGGCAGAAATGCTGCAATGCCAAGATTAGATTTTTGGGCCTGAACACAGCTCTTAGTAGGTCACTTGATTCTGTGCAGCACTCCAGAACACTAAGAACACTTGCCTTCAAAGAGTATTAAAGAAGATGCATAATAAATTGTAGGAACAAACTTAAGTACTTTGGGGCTTGCAAGGCTTGACTTTTAGAAATAAATCCAAATTTTTCCAACCTCTGTTAGTCATTTGGACACATCAAAGAGAATGGTGCAGCAAGAGCTCACATTCTCATGCCAAGATCACTGATACTTATGTTTATTATTTTACTTTAAGCCAAGGAATTCTACTTAAAACAAATTTTAATTTAAAGAACTAAAGCTTTGCTATTACACGAAGTACCAACTTCAGCAAAGACACCTGAATGCTAATGAAAGAAGGCCACATGGCAAATGGTTTGGATTCTCTAACAGGCAAAACTGTTTCTCTGAAGTTGTTGTGGTGAGGTCTTTGTGTATTTTTAATGTTATATTCAAACAGAAAACTACTGAAAAACCTTAATAGACCATCACAATATTCTTTCTTAGAAAGAAAAATCAAACCAGAAAGAAATCCCAGCACAAAAAATCTAGGGCTTCTGCAAGTGGTTAGGAGCACAAATGAGGTAAAAACTGACTCTTAAGTGTTCAGAGGAACTCCGAGAGATGATGTTTGCTCCCTCTCTGTCATGTCTGCAACACTAAGTGATTTTTGTTTTCCTTCTGTATAACAGTCTTGTATCTCTCAACTATCACTGAAAACAACGATCCAACCAGAGATATTTCCATTCTTTTTTTTTTTTTGGACCCAGCACTGCACCTCAGCACCTCAATATTTGTATCACCAAGCAACTGAAGATAAATTTTTCCTTGTACTTTTGAGAAGAAACGCCAGCAATCTAGTTTGGAGCCGAAAACTTGATCATTTCCCTTGTTGATGGAATGACAGGTAGAGACAACTCTAGCTTGAGACTCTGGTCACATTATGAAACCATACCACAGAGCAAACTATAATACTAAACCACTCAACTACAAGCCTAGGCTCAAAATAATCAGGATGTATTCAGTTGTCCAGGAGCACAGTGAAGTAATTTTTTGGAGAATCAATCTCTTATTACTCCCCAGGGTATAAAATTAACATCTTCTCAGTTTGTGAAGTCAAGGGAATTCCAAAAGTACAATCTTTGTTACTTATTTCATGAACTCAGACACAAATCAGGAAAATGGCTGAAATATACACCAAGAGATGCACACTGTATCACAGTAAGAGAATAATGATACTAACCCTTCTGAGGAAAAGATAAAACCATGAAAAAGCAAAGCAAAAATACAAATTATGTCTTTTTATAGTAGAGGAGAAGATTCATTCACTGGACAAAACACTCGGGCACAGTAAAAAGACACAGTAACCAAACTTACTAGCAAAAAACAAGAGCGGGGAAAGAACAAAGGGAAAATGCGTTGATACTCAATGTCCTATGCATTTCAAGAGCAAAGCATTTGAAGGCTACTTTGATTATTTCAACATGGTCAGAAGAGACTTCCAAATACCATAAAGCACCAATTTCATCCCATAATATTTTGACTTCTCTCAAGTGGCTCAGGTACTTTTGAATAAACATTTAACCACTGTATTCCCCCCTCTTCCCTGGTGAAAATTAACAGTAGTTATACTGGCTATGACAAACAGTTTGGAGTAGGATTAATTTAAAGACTAGGCTAAATGTAATTCTTGTTAAAATAAAGCAATTCAGAAAAAACAGGTTTTCACAAGAAAACAAAACACACTAACTCTGCAATCATGACATTCTCTTTAATGAAATATAATACAGTTTCAATCAAAGCCCTGAACTGCATGTCAAGAAATACATACTATGATCCTTCCTCTAGTGCTGAACTCCTGTGTGAATGGGATGCTGGTTGGTGTCTCATTTTCTCTATCTACGTAATCAGGATAATCGTTCTTTATCTCTACCTCTATCTACAGCTATCTTACGTGACAGGTACTTACTGCCAAATCTTGTGTCTTGGTCTTATGACCCAAGAAACTAGTGTGCAGATCTCTGGACACACAAATCTCCAAGTGCTTTGCACTCCGTAGATCAAAGTAACCACAAAACTATACATCAGGACTGCTACTTGTCTGAATTTTGTTTCCTTTTCTAACTTTTAAAACTAAAGCTTACTCACAGGTTTAACTACACAGCTACAGTACAATACACAAAATACAGGGTTTAGAAGCAACATAGGTGTGAGCTATTACCACAGTAACTGCTAACACTGACTTTTTCTGCTCCAAACTGCTACTGCATTTATCCAATATGCAGCAAGCTAGTGCTCAGATCAGTCCACACTCTTACGTTTTTACAGGATCCTAGAGTTTACTCAGCTTTTGACGTTCCTAATTTCTTCCTACAGATAACCACTAACCTTGGGCATCTGTGAAGAGAAACACCTGCAGCAGGTGCATAAGCACAGTTCTGCTTTAATACAGTCTATACCATGCCATATAAACAAACCAATGCATATTGCCTGTCAAATAAAAAAAAGAAATAAAGAAGCTGGTAGGCCAAGATGCATGTGCACTTTGATGCAGGCAAAGTGCCCTTATACACCCAATCACACTCGTAGTCTTTGCAGAAGAATAGAATTTAGAGTTCATCTATTTGCTGGAGCTAGCCGCACAATACTAAATGCATTCTCCCCACTCCCACCAAAAAGAAACCTGTACTAAAAAGCTTAACTGTACTTGTACTTCTGTCCATTTTTTCCCAATTCTCTGGAAGGAACTAATAAATACTTGATTTTAATAAAGCAAGCCTTCTAATAATTCAGCATTTCAGACCCAAAATCTAAAATACCTCTGACATTTGCTCCACAGACTAATGCATGGAGCCACCATTCTACACGAAGCGTTCTACTTTCAAGCACTGGACCTGGCCTTCTGAAGACCGAAACTTGTTAAATCCAACACTGCCCTCCCACTTTCTTTTCCCTAATTAAATTATCTGGCTTAGGGGAACATCTCAGTATTTCTATTTGCTTGCAGCAGGAAAACAAAGAACTTAGCAAATACTCATCAATTTTAAGCACTTCAGCAAGTCAGCCACCAGTATCACAGCACAACAAACTTGAATTATTTTTCATAGGTTGCCAACAGCTATAAACGATCAACACTTGGAAGACAGTCATTTTAGTCCCTATTACAGAGTGTATAGTTACTGTATATGCAGGATTATGAGAATAACTTAGCTGCTAGTTAAACTACACTAGCCATTATTAGAGATCTTTTACCAACTTTGCAGAACAGAGGTAAAATGCTACTTAGAGTCTTAGACTTCCTTTTCTACAATATGAACCCTCTGTCACTCGATTTTGTTAAAAAGTCACATTTGTGACACCCACTTTCAAAATTACATCTCAGTTCAATGGTCTCATTAGGCTATCTACTAGCACAAATCAAATGACAGCTACAGTTCTGAGATTAAAAAAAAACAAAAACAACACCTGGGAAAAGCTAATCACTTGCAATACAGTATTGAAATTATTAACAATTTCAATTGAATTCATTAAAGGAACATTAGGTCACTGAGACTACAGCATCAGCTAACTGGGGGTAACGCTGCAATTTCATTCCTACTCATATGCATGTAGCTTTCAGATCAAACATTAATGATTCCTGATACTACTACTTAGAAGGTTGTCTTCAGTAAGTAACATATCACCACCACATGTTCTCTATCACAATGCACACACTTTCCTTTACACTGACTATTTGTCCAAGTCAAGTTCTTCTTTAATAGTTAAGTTTTCCAGAGATAGTAACAGTCAGTTTGGAAATGGAATGAACTCAGAAGAGGTAACAAAACAGGGGGGAACAGAGTAAGGTGAGTGTCCCTTTAAACAAAGTGTTTGTCATGATTAATCTCAGTCCTGCCATTTTGCCAGGCTGCATGAATTTTATTAAGGGTTTGGCCTCTGCAGAAATTGCAGGATGTATGACTATGGGGATTGAGAAATGGGACTTTGTACGATTAAGTTAAAGCCCGGCAAATATGGCTGGTGCAGAAGCTACTTCCTTACAAGAGAGCTGCACTTCAATGAAAACCACTCAAAACCTGAATTTACTTCTAGAAGAAAAAGTTGTAGGAAAAAAAGAATTTCACCCAGGCTAGAAACTCCATCATTTTGAAGTGACTACATCCGCATTGTTAAGATTTTTTTTTCTTTTAGGCTGTACATGGATTTGATGTCATTAAAAAGGTTTCCTTTGATGCTGTATGCCAAGTAGAATAATTAGTTTCTCACAAAGGTGCACTCTGAAGGTCTAGTTTAAATTTTCATTTTCAGATGATTCATCTAAGAGAAGAACAATAACAACCAAAACCAACTTCAAAACTCTAGAAGGCCTTTTAGCTGCACTCACTCATTTATTAACTCTCTCCAACACCACCTTTCTGGATTCACATGGCAGCCAATACTGAGCATGCATTCTTCAACTCGTTCCATGATACATGGCTATTAGAAGCAAACCACAACCAGATTCCCTCAAACCTCAAAGAAAAGGTTCTTCTGAAGTCTGTATCCTGCATCTTTCTAGCTGACACAGGGTCACTTCTTTTTATCCAAGGATGCTTTACACTGCCACTGTTTCTAGGGTGTATGGGTTGTTTTGTCATAGCTCCTCTTCANTCGTGAAGCCTAGCCATACATACATACATTCTTCATTGAGTCCTCTTAAGAGGTTGTTAGAGGATTAGAGGGACACTCCAGAGGAAGTCTCATCCTCAGACAATGCAGTTTCAGCTACTCCCCTAGGTTTTGAAGAGGCCAGCACAAAATATATTATGCCTACATCTCCTCCATTTAAAAGAAAATGTCACAGAAGTCCAAAACTGATCACTTACAGCTGATATGTTTCCTGATACATACTAAGACCCTAGAAACTATATACATCAAGATTCTATAGCCTTTATTGTGGTACAGGATCAAATCTCTGCTGAACACATAACCATGCTTTCCTCTCCAAGAAAGATTCTTCTCTCAGCTCCTACTCCATCTCAGAATAAGCAATATCAGTATATATGTAAGATCAAGAGGAAGGCTACATCACTGCAATAGCTGCCTAGGAGAAGGCCTGGACAGTGAAACATTGATGCAGAGGGTAATTTTGCCATCGCTCTTACCTAACATCTGTACAACTTCCCTGAACACCTAATTATACTGCTTTGACGAAGAGCACTACAAACTCCCCCCACACTGGCCATTCACTCAGGACAAGATGGATGAGTTGCATGCATACTCAGCAGACCCTGCTACCACACAGGTCTATAGGAACAGACATCTGCACGTGCTGCACTAAGTACAGCCACACATTCTTGCTAACGACAATTTCTGCCTGCCCACAACTTTTGTACCAGTCTCCCATCACCTTGCATGGGCTTTACAAGACATTTTTGTCCTATTTCAAACTGGAGACTTCCATTTCTCTCAACTGTTGACTGCATCACGCTAATTTCACGCTGATAGGATGTTTTTCTTTATAATCTTAGTGGCTCTTTACTGACTTGTATGAAGTTGGACAATGGTCCTTTACCTCTATGAATAGGGCTGGGGCCTCCTGCTTGCCCAGGGACTGTGGGGAAGCCGCGGGAGGGTTAGCAGCTCTGCCTGTCTGCAGTTAGGCACACATTTTTCTCCTCCCTCAGGTACTCTCTTATGGAAGAGTACAGGAGGATAACGCTATGACCTGCCCCCAAAAACTGCACCAGGAGGGAGAGAATGTGCAGGATGGTATCAAAGGAGATGGGAATTTTACAGGCTCTGGTCTAAAACAAAATAAAACCACCATCACTCTATCCTTCTCAAAGACACTCCTACCAGACAAAGTTTTTTTTCCCCCAATATGTTCTCCAAATCGTGCAGCACAGCACTGTCCCCCACCTACAGTGCTCATGCCATCTCCCTGGACTTGGCTCTCTTTCTATGTTTCTTTATATCCTCAGGATGCCTGTATATACTAAACTCAGTGTTTGAAAACAGTCTTCATTTCGTGACAAGGATCATGAAAGAAAAAAAAGTAGGTGCCCACAAAAATGTTTTAGAAAATTACAAGCTTGTGGGTAAAAAAATGGTCTAGCAAAAACTCTCCCTTTACCACAATTAGATTAGGTGCTACAATCTTCATTAAAATCCTTTCTTTTGCCTGCTCATTTCATGGCATTTAATTTCCTGCCTCTCAGTGATTAAACCTACTGAATGGTAGTAGATAAAGCAAGTTTTCTTGCTGTTTCAAACAGATATATTAATGCTTTATGCTTAAAAAGCTTTCAAAGTGTCTTCAGACACTGATTAACAAACATTGTACATAAAACCACATCTGAGGTCAGACTGTGGCAGCAGATATGTGACTGAAACTTACTACAACAGCTCTATAGCTATGCTGTACACACAGGATACCTCTACTGCATACATTAAGGAAGCTTAAAGTTAAGCTTCACATATTTAAACACTAACAAAGTCTACTTAATGGCAGTCTTCAAAATGACAGTGGCCTCCTAATCTGCTGGAGATAAAGAAGTGCCAAGATTAATGATTACATAAGTGCATCGCAGAGCCCAGAAACAATAATCAGCTCTTCTGTTGTTATTTGTGTACAAAGGCTATTAGAGTCATCTGACATTCCAAAATCCAATTTAAAGTTGTTAAACCCCTTTCACGTAGTTATTTGAGGTTGGAAAACTGAGAGGTTCAAAAAGGGAAAGGAAGGGTTTGATTTCCTAATTCTTTTCCCCAAGCCAAATCTCTCCTTAAGAAATGCAAAAAATAAGCTTTTAAGCAATGCCTGGAGTAACCAATATTGCTGTTGAAGGAATAATACCAATAAACCCCTAACATGCTTAGCTAGCAAATTTTAGAATAATGACTACCCAAGCAAACGAAGTAACTATTCTATAGGAGAAAGACCTTATTGAGAATGTCACTGACATCATCTACGCAGCTCTGACAATAATAGTTGCTGTCCTTAGCAAATGGATGAGAAACCAAAGGTGCTTGGGCACCCAACACCCATCTCACTCTTTGGATTTATAGAGACTAATAAAAAGGTTAGAGTTGGAAGGGACCTTTAAAGGTCATCTAGTCTGCCCCCCCTGCTGCAAGCTGGGGCACTTATAACTAGATCAGGTTGCTCAGAGCCCTGTCCAACCTGACCTGTAACGTTTCCAGGGATGGGGCGCCCACCAGCTCTCTGGACAATATAGACACAGTATTGTTTGCAAGAGACCAGACTGCTCTTTGCAAAGTAAGGCAAAATGACAGGTCTGACTGCAGCCTCTTGAAATAGCACACAGTCAATTATTTTTCCACAAAAATCCTTTAAAATTCAAAACAAACCTTTGTTTCTAATGGAAGACTGAAAAGCAAGTTTAGAAACAAAATGAACAAACTGGTCTTCTCCTGGTTTCTACATTGCACCTCCACAGACAACACAGAGAACAGGGCAGGATAGGAGGTGGCTATGTCCCTGCTCTCTCCATCTGATCAATGAGTCGTGCCTCCCCGCTCCAGGCCCACTGCCCAAGGCAGCTGGGAGCTCTGTCAGCAGTCATGTGTGCAGCGGGTGAACGGGCACATTGCACATCCCGCTTGCCTCTCTAGGGAGCTGTCAATTACAAACCCATTTGTAGCACAAATTGCTGCAGCCCTGAATGCAGAATTCTCTGCTGGCTTCAAAATTCACAGAGAGGGCAGCTGAGCAGTCCGCCGGTCTCACACGGAGGGGGTACATGGCAGACAGACCTACCTATGGACCAACTGCTGCAACTTGATCTTTCAGACAATGAACCACACCTTGTGCTGAAATGGCACTTAAGAGCAGCCACTGCCCTTCTGGGGAAAGGCCTAGTCTGGAAGTAATCAGCCTCTGGAGAAAGACCACAGGCCCCCCTCCGTGGTGACTTTTTCTCCTTGTACCAAGAGAGAGGTGAGGTGACAGCTGTGATTCAAGCTAATAAAGGTAATCACAAGAATATGTGTGAAGGAAGGACTAGATGCTGACCATCACCACAGAGCTATGTAGTGGTAGATATGAGGCAAGCTTTCTCCTTCCTTGTTGTAACCTTGATAGTAGAACAACCTCAGTTTCTTGTACAGCAGAACAGAATCATTACGGACTATGTGCAGAAATCTTTCTTTTACGGCTGCAAAGTGATTTTCTGGTGTTCCTTAAGGTAAAGTCAATTAAGTGATAACTGCATCTGTGCAGAGAGTATTCAAAATGCTAATACCCCCACCCAGATAAGTCTTCAACTTTGCCTGCTTATTTATCTCCAGCTCTTAGAAATTATTGCCATGAATGCTCCAGTGCCTTCACCCATTATCTTTGCAATCCTGCTCCTCCCTAACAGAAAGGCAAAAAGCACAACACATAAAAACTGTACCACTCTGACCACACTAGGGACTAAAATGATCCAAAGTAGTATCAGCTGATCTACTGCAGTGTAGCTACTGACATGTTTTTCTGCTCTCAGAAGTTTGTTTGGAGAATACAACTATGAACAGCAGATTACAGAATAAAGTAAGTCAACTATTGCTAAACAGATCTGACAAATTAAAAGCAAAAACCTGACTTGCTTCACACAGTTAACAAACACTAGGATCTGAAGGCCAGGTCACCTAAAATGGTAGAAGTTGGCAAGCAGTGAATGTGTTGGATTTGTGTATCCTCAAATAAAGGGGTTTGATAAAAGTTAAAATAATAGAAACAGCACCTGTATTATTGCAATCATTTTATCTAAAGACAATCTAAACCATCTGGGGAGCTAAGCTTCATCGCTTCACAGTAACAAGAAAACAACCTTGAAACCAGCTGAATGACGCCATACAAAAACTTACTGCGAATGATAAACTATCTCCAGCTCTTTCAAGATGGTCTTTACCCATCATTCTTTGTAACGTTTCTGTCTGTGCTTGTGTTCTACATATATCAGAAAACAGACAGGAACAAATTCTAGGCAACTCCAAATTTGTATGGTTTTAACACTGCAGTGTTTTAAAAGGCTCACACACAGAGTCAGTTACTACACTGTCCTTGATAAAGACCCAAAACTTTTAAACACAACTCCCCCAATTCCTACTCTCAGAAGAATACTTCCAGTGTAACTTTGATTATCCAAATCTCCCAGGGGACAAATGGAAGCAGAGATAAGCCGGGGAGCAGCCAGAGGTCTTCTGAGAACAATGGAAATGAAAGGAGAGGAAACAAACTCCACAAAGAACAACTGCTGGCTCAGCTCTGCCCTAAAGTTTCTCTATTCCTGAATTCATTAAGTAAAATAAGCTTCTCTAAGCATTGCAAATGATCGTAAAAAGCATTTGACAAAGTGAAGAATTATTGTTCATCTTGGTACTTGAATCTCCCAAGAGAGAGACAGCTGTAGTTCTTCCTGTAGCAATTTATTAGCTGGTGGTACCGCTGTAACAACGCTCCTGGTAGCATCTCAGTGGTTAACAAGCAGCCAGATTCCTTCCAAATCTGTGTTTTTCAAAGCATTATTCAGAAAATATTGCTAGAAAAAGCTTCAAATAAAATAAAAAAAATACAAACAGATATATCACAAGCCTTAACATCAGGGCAGGACATCCACGTAGGAGAAATCTGTTTGGGGAGCTGCGAGTGTTTTACATAGAAAGTCCAAGTTTTTATTTATATTATGGAAGCACAAGTTAATGCCAATTAAGTAGGAGAGTCACTTTGGATTTAGCACAGAACCTGGCCCAGGGCACTGGCACACAGAATAGAAATAAATACTAATCATGCTTGCTCACACTGAGAGGATTAGATAACTACAGACGTAGGAAATTAAAACCACAACAAGATGACCCCATGCTCATGATTTCCCTGTTGTACCAGATCAGTCAATATGAATAATCGACAATGTAAATTGAAATCCTCAGATAAAAATAATGGTTTTACCGCTTTATTTCTCTTCACTTGCACATAAATTGAGTCGACTATCTCTGACAATGCCATGGTTTAATATTCTAAACACACTATCTCCTTTAACAATGCCTGGAATAGAAACAAGCTGCTGAGCCAGATCCTCAAGGGGTGAAAATCAACATTGCTACAGTGACTTCAGTGGAAGCACATTGATCTCCACCAGCTAAAGCTTTGGGCCCTAGTGGGCAATTAGGTTTCTATTATATGCTAATTTAAATTATGTACCACAGAACATTTGCTGTACAATAAAGCAAGTCTACATTCTTCGGTGGAGAAAGACAAGCATTTGCTGTGGCATGATGAGAGTTACGGATTCTGGTTTCGAAGAGCGGGATGAAGTTTCGGTATAAACTATTCCTCATAATAACATTTTTAAACCTGCAATTACTCATACTATAGTACTTTAAGAACCCTGTAATTATTTGGTAAGTTCTTACCAATGTCTAGTCTAGATCATAATTGCTAACACTACCTCCTTCAAAGGAACGAGTGACTATGTTAAAATCTGGTTTTTGTTAGGTTCCTACTCCACAAAGTGGTTGTGCTGTAATGTTATGATCTGTATTCAGAAGAGGAGGAAAACCAAACTGATTTATGTCCCAATCTTGAGCCTTTGAGCAAGACTCGAACAGAAAACCGAATACAACAATCCCACACATGTTTCTTTTGAGGCTTCTGAGATGGCTGGGTTGGAATGAGGACTGTGGCTGCAGCTGACATAGGCCAGATTTTTTTCACATCAGAAGTCTATGGCACTGAGGAGCATCTGCAACACCCTCCCACTCTCCCAGCGAGGCCTCATGCACTAGACAGAGCACAAAAAAGCAGAACAGTGAGAAGACACAGCTCAGCTACAAGGACAGTAAAAATGATTTTCAGGGTGTCATAGGGCAGTTCAGGTGAAAAGGTCTCATCCCCATGTAAAAAAGTGTTAAGAGCAGTCACTTAAAAAAAAAAAGTAGTTTTGCTCTCTTCTGTAACAAATGTGAGAACTCCTTTCAATTTCCTTCTAAATGTCATTGGGACCCTTCTTCTTGCCTTAGTCATCAACAACCAAATTATTGGCATGCCAAGGTCCCTACTTGAAGTTTCCCTTTAGCAGTATGTAAAGTTTTCCAGACTTCTGATGGCAGGATGAGAGCATCATTCCACACTTAAGAGGCTCTCCTATACTGCAGCCCTTCATGTGAAGCAGCAGGATTCAACACATACTCTGTTTTGAAAGCTGAAAGCACATCTCAGCACAGCAATTTGGAAGCTCTCCAAATGCCACCTTTAGAGAGGGCTCAGCAAAACAGTGAGTTCTCTCCATACGTACGCCTCTTGCATGAGAGCCACAGCAGAAAGCACCTGGAGATAATACTCAGCTAAAGGCTACAAAACAGATACACAATTTCATTTTGCCTTGTTTTCTATAGAACCACTCGAGGCAAAGTCGTAAAGTAACACAGGACAGTGAGGTACAAGGTGACATGTGGCATTAAGCTGCAACACTTAAATTATGTTACTCCCTTTACAAACATACTTTTCCTGGTAAAAGTGCTCTTCTCTGGTTGCATTTGTAACTCCTCAGAAAAAGTTTAACTTCAATGAGAAAGGCTTATACAGAGTTGAGCATTTTCAATTATAGCAGCCACACAAGAAAACCTTGCTATTCAGGGAAGGTCTAAAATGTCACCACAGTAAGAATTCATCCAAAGCTTCCCCTGCAGCCTGGACTTATTAGCTGCCCCATCAGCATGCTTTGGGTAGGTTCTACAGACCTGGGGAAAAAAATCAAAACATGCAATCTGCACTCAAAAGAAGGAAGAAACTAGAACTGATTTAGGTTATGCTTTTGATGAACTTGACCCCACAAGCATTTTAGCCAGCAGAAATCTCCAGCCATTGACCAGAGCTGGCCTCCCCTCTCTTCTCCTGATGCCTGTACAGCTGCACTGTGAGAGCCAAAAGTGGGAACAACTCAGGCTGAAACTGTTCTTTGGGAGATTAACTTTAACCTGAATCAGTTTCCTGACTTTATTTCCCACGTGACTGAAGAGGTGCTGCTTGTGCTGGCCCAAGGGAGGGGTGCATTTGTTTGGCAATGCTCACAGAACTAAACTGTTAGTCTGCTAAATTGGGAAAAGGAGAGATCTGGGGTAGCAGGCAGAAGGACAAGGAACACACACGGCTGGTTTTCCAAGAAACAGAATAGTTTATGAATAAATCATTGGTTTCTATGTCCAGTATTGCTGTGAAACTTTAAGCAAGCCACTTATTTGATGTGTCAACTCCTCAGCTGTGAAATGAGGACAACACTTTCTTACATCACCAAAGTGTTGTAAGTTGAAAATTAATGAGTGAGGTACTTGGACACTCTGGTGCTGAGGGCCAAGTAAGTACATAGCTAGATGAGCTGAGTGACTAGTGACAGGGAGGGGCTAAGAAATCAACATATTATTTTTGGTGGACTATTTCCTTAGAGGATAAATGAGAGTAACTGCTACTTACTTGTTTGCAAGGAATTGAAAGAGCTCTCTGTAGCTCCCTCATGGGTGTACACCTGAACAACTAAATAGCTATGACCTAATTTTAGTTAGAAACCTTATGTCACAAGGAATTGTCTTCTGCATGTGCAAAAATAATTGCACTGTGGAAGGATAGTTGACCAATGTCTTAATTTAACTGTATAACACTTAGGGATAGGTCCAATGTTCCCAATTCCAAAATTTCTGACTGTAAGAGATACAACTGCATGATACAAACTATAATAGGATTAGGACTGAAAGACATTCTGTGAACACGGCTTCCAGTATCAGAATGATGGGGTCAGTTTAAGGAAAGGTTTACAGGACAGAAACATAAGGGTGGCAGGCAACATTATGATCACATCTCACCTTCCACATGATAGAAACGATAGTGTATCACTGAGCAGGTTTAGTAAGATGCAGATACACACCAGTGATACTAGGAGGCACTTCTTTTTAGAATGCTGTTATGATGGACATAGAGCTATCAAGTGATAGGGAATGTACTGTAATTCTAGAAGTTGTTCCAACAGCTGGTTTTCATCACAGTTAGAACCTGTCTTTTCCTTCTAGCCTGAAACTTCCTGCCTTCTTTCAGAGGAATACAGGAAACATTTCTTCCTCTCAGGCTACTGCAGGATTGCAAAGATCCGACTTCAAGTCCTCATGCTGTCAACAAGGACTGTGTGGGAGCCAGGGCAAGTCACGTAACTATCACAGTTATGCACACACTGAAGTTCTGTAAGATGTGCAGGTCTTGCAGAAAACACCAGGAGTTCAATGATTAAATAGCTTCATAGAGCTGGGCACAGGTCTCTCTGTAAATCAGTTTATATCTGCAGATTGGAGACTACCTGTGAGGATCCATTAAATACTGCACTGTGCTTTGGTACATCAGTAGGAATAGAAGCCACATAAATACCTAAATAGGTAAACAGTGTTTCAAGTCTTATTGAGCTTATTATGTCTCAAGAGCTTATTATGTCCTCACTAGATTAGAGAGCGCATATTCAAAAAACAAACACAAGAAAAATAAGAATCCATCAAAGAATGCTTTAAAGTTGAAATAGCAACCTCAGGATTTCAGCTCCTGCCTTATGATTTTGAGACAATAGGCTGACAATTTTAATAATCCCTGACAGGGATAACACTGAAATTCCCTTTCCTCAGTCCTCTGGGCCAGGGGATCGGCCCTAAATAGTCATTATTATGAAGTTGTATCAGCAGATTAGAGAAGTGCAGGACTTTCACTTTCTACTGACACTCTCCGGCTTTGCACCCAACACCACCAAAATACAAGGCAGGCTGTAATCTCTGCAGTCAGTCTGGCAGTTTGCAATTAAATTGCCAGGAATGCATAAGCATTATTGGTCTTCCAAAGCAGACCCTTCCAGTTTTATGGGCAGAGTTAAGCATCCTGTAAATTGTACCCAAGACTCCAATCCTCAGTGCTGCATCTGCTTTTGTTTAACTTTTTATTTTCTGAAATCTTGTGGTTAGGCAATGAAATGTGAATCTGTTGATTCCTGGCTACAACACAGGCTTCTTGTGTGGCCCATGCCAACTCTCTCAAGCTATACTTCAGTCCCCTACTTGTGAAACAGGTAAAACACATCCCTTGGTGATGTTTTATGCATAAATTAACTTGGGGAAGCTGGTTTTTTCAAAGAGTTCACTAATTAACATTATAGACAGCCCTACAGATAGAGAGATTTTCAGAGGGCTCTGTCTGGCAAGCCTGGCCTGGGGAAAGAGCACATTCCAGAAGTGATGATAGAAACTCCACACAGTTCCAGAAAACCAAGTTTACTGAATCGCAGAGTTATTTTTCAAGAATTCTTACTTCTTGGTAACATAGCACAAGGACTTCATACAATGTAGTGCATCTCCTACACGGAGTTTTATTTGGAATGAAATGCCACCATCAGTTTTCAGCATGATTTGTATGTATTACCTTGACAAAATTTTACTGGAGAAATCCTGAAACATTAGAAAGCTTGGAACAGAGTTTTAACGGTGGACACCTTGTTTTGCACAAATAAACACAAATTGCTGGAGATTGCAAAGACAGTTCTACAAAAGCCATGCTGATTATGATTTATTTTCAAATGTAAGCTCAGCAGAGTGGATGGTATGTTCTCCCTGTGTTCATGTAGTGCCTACTATCTGCCTTGTGCTTAGAACATGGAATAAAGTCCACAAATAATTTTCTAGCTTTCGTACATTGGTACAATATTTAAGCATAAACCTGAAGTACAAAACAAATTAAATAAAACACAGTTTTCATACTGGAATGACCAGAAAGACTAGAAAGAGGACTGAACATGACTAATCCTTGTTCTGCCTTCATGGACAAAAGAGGCTAAAACAAAGACAAAGCCATGAATCTCAGCTTTTGGGGTTTTCTCCCTTTTCTTTAAATAGTATAGAATATAACTTGACAGATCTACAGTCTTCTGTATCATGATTTACTTAAAAGTACCAAAGCTTTTTAAGCTTATCCCATTTTCAAACACATCAATTCGAACAGTCACTGCTGAAAGACACAAACAAGATAGAGTTTTTACTGTGTCTGCAATTACAGTTTTCAGGAGCCACTGAAAAATGTCTGTACAAGGAGCTTAAATATGCTTTCAAACAGCAGCTGAAATTCTGTCATAAGTTACAGCCTAGCTCACATAGCAAATATTTCTAATGTCCTTTGAAATACAGCAGCTTATTGATTACAGCAACTAAATAATTTCTGCCTTTGATTTTAAGATCATAATCCAGTAGTGGAAAATGGATTTGTCACTGTTGCTGCACACCACAGAATTCACTTGCTTCGTTTCAAATGTAACAACATTACCTTCTCACTACAGGGCAAATATTTGAGCAGTAAGAGTTGCTGATGGCAACCCTAAGAACACAGGTAACTATAATTTCTGAATTTCTCAGTCAAAGCTCAGATGAACTTCATCTTTGTCTTGTGTTTGCTCACAGATGTAATTAATCCATCAAAAGCTCTGTTGCAACATTAATTACATTCAAGATCAGCACGCACAAAAATTGTTATTAAGTTTATTTATAAAGATAAATTGCCTATGATTTCATGACCAACTAATCAACACCATTACTTTTCTAAAACATATATTCAACTCTATGCTGTGCATAGTGTTACATAAGGAAGGAGGGCCTCTCTGCTTCTTCACAGTTCCATCCTAGAACAGACAATCGAGAGCTAAAATCTGACTAAGGCTTTCCTCGTGCCTTCATGCAGTCCTACAGCTGGGACTTTGCCATTGCTATGCTTCAGTGGAGTTCCAGCCTCCTTAGTATCTTAGTCCTGTTCAGTGTAGTTTATCATCTTTAAACATAAAACAAGGGAAGTTATTCCAGGGGAAATACAACCACTACGATACTGCAACTTTTAAGTATTTGGAATTGCTCTATGTTGAGTTGGAGAGAAGTGCTCTCTGCCATAAGAAAGCAGATATGCCACTGCTAAATTAGACTATCCTTTTTTGGGAATATACACTATTAGGGTACTATAGTAGTATTTTGCTACTGACAGTACAGCTCTGAACCTTCCCAGTAAAGCAACAACACTAACCTTTCAAATTATTTGCACTTGTCCCAGTGAGCTTAATAACAGGGAATTTTTTGACTACTATACTTCTTATATTGCAAGCGGAGGCAGCAGAGAAGAGCCAAATACCTATTCCAGACAGAAACTAGTCACAATCCAGAAAATCAAGGCAGACAGATCTCTTGTGTGTGTGGGGCTAAGAGGAGCTGGAAAATAAGCATTACCAAACTGGGCTGTAATTTTCATCCTTGCCCTTAAAATTTAAAAGTCTTCCCAAATCTAAAGAGAGCAGTTTAATGGAGCCTATGCAAACAAAGGATTACTAGCCCCTTATCTGATGTTAGAGATCCTCCAAAATTAGGTGTAACCCAGGAAGAGAAGTGGGAAGGTACAAGTCTTGCCACTCCTAGGTGGTATCCATCTTAAATACATTCCCACGGTTTTTCACATTGCCAGAAAGGAAAAACAAACCAAGCATGGCCAGAGTGGTTCTCTGAGAAAGCAGGGAAAAAGCAGTTGTGGCTCTTACCATCTGGTGCAGTGGGGATATGACCCTCCTCTTTCACCAACCTCCACCTAGCCCAAACAGATATGTGAGCTGTGGTGGCCCTGCAACAGGAGGGTGCCAGGCTGGGAGAAGGAAGGCTGACAGCAGCTCTCCCAAAGAGCTAGGACCAATCAAGGAACAAGCAATGACTCACACTATATGATTTATTGCTGGGCACTGTTCCCAAATCTGTTAATAAAGTTGCAGCCAAACAAATGCACATCTCTTAGGTCTTTGTTCCAGCATGGCCAAGACAACTGAGCATTATTTTCAAGTAAAGCAATGATGAAATCCTAGACAATACTCCTACCACAATTAATAGTTATGTTTCACCATTCTCCTTCACAGTATTGTGAATATTCAAGTATTTAATAAAAAGAAAGTACAAAACAAGTAAGAAGTGACAGATATATATGGACGCAGAAAGTCATAAAATTCTTCACAAGTAAGTTTGAGCTGTTATACTTGGTTTTTAGTTTATCTTCAGTAATCTCAGGTGTAGAAGACAGAAGCACTCCATCATCACAACATTCAACTGAAGCAAGACGCCAATACAAAAACCTGCTGACTGTGTCAGGTAGCAAATGGCTTCAAATAGATCTTGGTAAAGCTATTCTTGGAAGTCTTTTGGAAACAGAGAAACAGAGAGGAAGAAGAGAGAGACCAAAGAATTGTTTGAATTGAAATTTACTTGATTAGCAGTGAAGCTCTGGGAAAGTAGTGATCAAGGATAAAAAACTGTGACAGGTTTCTGTCAGCAGGCTGCTCAGGTTTCATATACCTGTTGATGACAGAAAGATATCTCCATATAGTCTGATCACTGTGCAAGTAGATGCTCCTTTTAGCTTTAATTAGCAATGAAAGAGAAACTATATTCACACTTTGACTTCTGATATAGTTTTGAATCATGAGAGACACGATAGCTAAATATGAACTGCCTGGTGGAGCATGCATTTCACAGGGCAGTTCTATGAGGGAGACAAATGATGAAGCTATTGGAAGGGCAAGGAAGCACAAAGGAATGATGCAGTTTGCAGGATATGCTTTCTCTAGTATTACTCACAGGTAGTTTCTGAACAAAGTCTGGAGATTCCTTTGTTTCAGAAACTAGATAAACTATGGGTTAGATGCAAGGAATCATAATGTATTTCCAAACTATTTCCATAAGTATAAACAGTCAGAATGTGTTTAAATGATAGCTGAGAAGGCAGTGAATATAAAGGTACACCTTACTACACACAGTCCAGTTCATCCATGCTTCTAGCAGATGGACCTAAAAAATCATCATCTGTCTCGCTGGTTTTTCATTTCTATTTTTGTGCATGTTTTATAATGTACATAGTATTACTACACTAGTAAATACATATAATTTAAAAGTAAATACACATACAATGGAGGTGCACAATCAAATCTATTTTTTAATGATAGTGGTGTGCGATCGAAGTAGTTTGCACACTACTGTTCTAAGCAAGCTGATATGCAAGAAATAATGTCTACTGGCTACCTGTGTTAACAGACATACTAGTGGGTGAAGTTAGCAGTTTTGAAAATCACTTAAATAGAAGGAAAGGTCAGCTCACTGGACTAGAGCTAAGGAACCACAGTTTTGGATGAGGATCTCACACACTAACAAAAAATAGTATGTATAAATGCAGATAAAAAGATGGTACCTGTTTCCAAGAATCCTTAATGGAAATTGTATGTTCTTTTGTGTCTTCCCTGTTCCCTACTATTTAGTCCCCAAACTTGCCAACTAGCTCATTTGACTGTAATTCTTATTTTGTATACCTCATATGTGATTTAGACAACTGCTGTGTTTTGTAAAAGACCTGTTTAAGAGTAATTCCATGCAGCTTTCTTGCTTGTTCATTTTAATAAACTCAAATTTACTAAGCAATCTATGAGCAAGGCAGAAGTTTCATCAACAACTTCCTAAAATCCAGCCTATGGTTCATTTGTTACTAATCACAATGGTAGGCGGAACAGTTTGTATATGTTTAAGGAGCTCATGATACTAAATTAAATGTTTTCGGTGGTGCAGCAGCTTGGTGTAGTTATTCTACATCTCTCTCCTACAACATCATGAATCTGAAAGCAGCAGTTTCTCCCCAAGCAAAACGACAAACAAGAACAAATTAGGTTTCCCGAGGATGCCAGTGAGTGTCTGATGGTGTCTCTGGCACAGACCACCAAAAGGTGGTAATAAAGTCAGAAAGGTTTTGTGGTGGAAAGACAATTAAAGCCCATCTGGAGAGATGGTTTCTTCCAGTTGTGATGACCCTCTGGTGTGCTTGAAACCATTCCAGAAGGCTACTGGAAAAGAGAACAAAGATCTCTTGAAGAATGAAGCACGCAGTGTTAGAAAGGTAAAGCACAGAGGTGTCCTAGAGTGCTCTATCTTTCAGTCTTTCATGATGATCTAAAACAGCTGACTATAAAGGGTCTAAAACGTATAGTTGTGTTGTTATCCCTCACTACACTGATAAAGAGATTAAATAAGGCACTGGCAGTTTGCTTTCAAAAGAGGGTGAAAGAACAACACAAGAAAGTGAATGATGAAGAACGTTAACATGAAGGAAAAGAAATGAAAGTAATGAAATGAAAGAAATGAGAAACTAGACAGTAAAGAGGACCAGGCAATTACACACCACTTCAGCGAGATGACAGTTCTGCCTGCACCCTGTGTGATCCCACAGAGAGGTGAATTCAAATTTTTCCGAGCAGGAAAATTCCTACATCCACCTAAATGGAATAGCCAAAATGGAAGGATGAAGATGAAAATGGCAGAAGTACCATGCTCCAGTCTAAAACTATATACACTACTTATTTCTCAATCTGTCTTTGGAAAACTGCAATCAGCAATGCTTGGGCTTATTATTTCCTCTCTCTAACTCCTGAAAAGACAAAAAAGGAATTCTATTAGTAAAGTGTATTAAGCAGGCTCACAAAAATGGCATTAAAATCCACTGTATTTTGGTTGCATCTAATTTTAGTTTTGATGATCAGTTAGCACTTTATCGTCGTAAGCTTCACATAATACATATACATAAGAATTCAAGCTGTAACATCTCTTTCTTACATTAAGTTGTTTGAATGTAGCAAACCAGTTATTCAACTGAACATAGATTAGAAGAAATTTACCTCAAAAACGTATCAATCTGACCAGAGTTAATGAAATTATCATAAAAAACCCAAGGGTTTTTTTCCTGCACAAACTAGTAGGCTCAATGCATAGCCAGATCTTACTGCAAAGCCAAAGACCTTAACATGATAAAAGCAAAAAGTATTAAGTGTATTAATGCCTGTTCAAAACGAATTGTCTTTGCAGTATAGCAATGCATTATCTAGCTTCTGTTCACACTTCAATTAAAAAAAACAACAACCAAACCAACAAACCGCTCGCTGTTCATAGCTTAAGAGGCCCAAAAGCCTTTTCACAACACAATTCTGTTGTCACTTATATAGGGTTAGTAGATGCCTTTCCCCCTCCTTTTTTCAATGAGCTAAATATAATTAATGACTTCAAAAAAGAATTAGTTCAACAGCATTTGGCTGAAAGCATTTATTCATATGAATCCAGTTATAAATCATAACTCAAAGGCATACTGTAAAGAAATTTACTTCACTGGAAACTGAAATAGCAACCTTCTATATAAAAGTGGTATTAAAGCTTAGACATTAGTACAGTCAACATAAATTCTGATTTTAACAGGCTTGGATAAACATATAAATTTCGGCTTAGCAAGTCTGCTTCAGCTGTCAATACTGTGAAATAGATACAAGCTTTAACAAACCTTTAATTCAAACGCCCATTATTGTACCAACTGAAATAGAAAGATTCGAGTATCAAAGAGGAGGAGTTCTCTGCTTTCATGGTATTACTTCTGTAAAACACCAATTGATCTACAGCCCTTGAAAGAAAACAACTCGCTTCCCTCTCCTGGATAAAAGTCAGTGCAGTTTTTTTCATCCATAACAGTGTAACAGCATCAAAATACACCTTCTGCATCAACTTAAAACAAGGAAAAAAACCTGCAAACCATGAAATCATTACATGACATATCAATTTATTTTGTCTGACAGATTCACTACAGAGAAAAAATGTTTTCATTACAAAAACCTAAATGAAGATTTGTTTGAAGAAGTCAGTAAGAAAGAAATTAGGAAAAAGTAAGAATTTGCACAGATTTACCTACTGCTAATGTTATTCTGATGTGCTCTTCAGCTTCACAAAGAAAACAGGGATAGTTTCCTGAATCCAGTAAGTGAAACACTGCATTCACCTCAACACAAAGTGCAAAGCCCCCTTTCCCTGGCAAAGAAAAGAGCTCTGCAGTCAGCCGGGTGGTGAGGAGTGTCCACAGGAAGAAGGCACACTAGCTGGGCCTCAGACAAGGAGCAGGCGAGTCAAGGCAAAGTCTACCCAGCAGCAGAGAAAGCCCAGCTCAGGCAGCCAGCCATGAGTAGACAGTTATTACAGGCCAAGCTTTTGACAGATTTTAGTCCTTTACCAGCTTAACATCAGACCATTTGGAAAGAACATGAAAGACATTAACTGTGACTGCTATAGGCTTTTCAGGAGTCTAGAGAGCATTCAGTGATACATCCTGTTGTCCACTGCTTTGGGGTTGATTCCAGACCATTTTGCTCCTCTTAACTGCAGTCTCTGATTGGCTTTTGTAGAGGGCAGGGTGAAGTTTCACCAACATATTCATAGTGCACGGCTGCCTGGCAGAGCCCCATTTCAGATGGTGGCAGAACATTCTTAAAGAGCATCAGACTTCTAAACTTGACATTATTTTTCTCATCTAGGGCTATTTATGCAATGTCTTGAGATTTAATAAACTGCCAGACTAACTGTTGGTTACTTAATAACTAGTAACACCCACAACATTCAGCCGTGTCTGATAAATTGTGCAACCAAATTAATTTACTCTGACATGAAAACCAGTTATTGTTAATAAACAATGCCTTAAAATATGTAGGTGGGTTCTTTAATTCAACTGAACAATGTACTTGGAACTACTGTGGTAGCATTAGCAGACAGGTAAACAAAGACATGCTTATTTTCATTCCTTCAGCACTACAGATATTTTCTTTTTAAGAATACAGTCCTTTGGTTTCTTCTTGAGTTCTATTACTATAAACTATTTTCCCTGAAAAATACTAAAATATTTCCACTCAACATTTTTTTTATAGGAATGCTTTTTATTCTTCCAGACCATGCTAAATCCTCTTCGATTAGCTAGTTCAAATATCTGATCTCATCCTGAAAGGAGTACCATTTGGAGTAGTAGTAATAAGCCCAGCTTCACCAAGAGATCCAATTTCCTTACTGGCCTGTATTAAAGGAGGCACAAACTCTTCTACAATATTATCAGAAAGGTATTGCACAGAAGCAGCTCAGCCTGCCTGCATTTGGTGACAGGAACCACTTGCATATTTGATGCACACAAGCAACTCTGCTAATGTGAAGGGAAAAACAACAGGATTTGCTACATCAACCTTATGGCCACTTGCTATGAATCAAGCTAAAGAGCAACTTCTTCCTTTAGATAGTCTTTGGAACAACAAACAAGTTTTGAAAAGAAATGAAAGAGCCTAACAGAGAGCAGGTTTTGAATAATTTCTCCTATTCTACTAATGTGATTTACGAATATTCAAATTGCTTGGGACATGACATTGTCTTCTGTAGGAAAAAAGACCACTTTCTTCTGACATTGTCTACAATGGGCTTAATTATTTACAGGAAGGAAACATCCCATTATACATCTGCTTGAATTTCTGAAAAACAAGTAAAGAGAATAAAAACTAAAATCTTATTTGTAAAGCTCAAGATTAGCAACAAGCAATCTGGGCTTTGTCTCCTTGGATAAATCTCTTAGATAGCTGGATCAAAGTAGTCCTTTGTGAAACAGACACTTTACTGAGATGTTTAGAGACTTGGAACATTTTCCAAAGTGGTAACAATTTTGGTATCCAGCTTAATACAACTTTAAAAGCATTTTCTGAAAACCGGAATTAATTATAATTAAATTTAGTTCTCCCACATTATATTTGATTATTACATTTGAAGTCATGCTATATAATTTCAATTATTAAGGTGCTTTTACACTAGAAGTAGATAAGAGTCCTCAAAAACTAAAACTTCCACCAATGGAAATATACTTGGCTAACAAAAACTTACTCAAACTGAGAAATAATGCCTTAACTGGTGCACAGCAGTGCTTCTCATGTGAGACACGTAGCTTTGGACATGTTCCTATGACTCTAACTTCAGGCTCCAAGGAGACAAGTTGGACATCTGTGTGTGGTGTTCATTCAGAATATTCATTCACATGTAAAGAGATCCCACCCACTGCCAATACAAAATCTGAACTTAGCATAGTTACCAAATCACTAATAATGTAGCAACAATCCAAGAAAAGAAGCTACACAACTCCACATTATTTTTGCTGCCAATTCCCTAAGAAATTTTTCAATTCAGTTCAATGAGGAGGGGGAAAAAAAAAAGTATTGAAGGATTTCATTTTGGGATAATGATTTTACAAGCTGCTGGCAACTCTCCCTCTACACACACATACACACACTCACTGAAATAACAAGCTATTAACTTGACAGTTCAGGTATTTTAAAGGTGAGAAAAACAGTCTCTAAAGAGCTAGTCAGTTTTGGGTTTGGTTTTGGTTTTTGTTTGGTTGGTGGATTTTTTTTTAATTCAAAAGTAAACTCTTTCAAAACCTCCTTCAATTTAGCATATTTAATTAGTCTTTCTAAAATGTAAAGTTCTTGTCTCTTCCAAACACACTATGCCAGCAAGCAGGCCAGGACTCAACACACTTGAGTGAGGAAATCTCCACCTTCTTTTACCAGTACAGTACAAACACATCTGCTATTAATTCCTCATAGCAAGCTACACATACAGCCACTACATCTACTTGAGAGAAATGCTCACTATTTACAATCAATGATTATTACTTCCTGAGAAAAGGCTTGATTTCTGCGTGTTGAGCATCCTCAGCTCTCCCCAATGCCCTTGTGTGCAGAAGTGAGTAGTGCTATTAGAAGGGCTCAAGCATGTTGTAAGATCCAGGTAAAGCCACTTAGTCAGTAAAGCTCTTCAAGTACAGCTCATTTCTCCTCATCAACAGGGCGAGGCAACAGATACAGAAATAGGCCTCCTTAAAAATAGCTATATTGTATCTTTCTCTAAGCAGAAAAATATTAACCTATTTTCCCTGTAATGTCTTACTCAAATGGTCAAGAATTAATGTTTCTGAAAAGCCAGAAGCTCATGCTAACAGCTCCTTCTTCCTCCTTGTCCACAGGGACACCTCACCATACACACTGCCCCAGGATAGAATTCTTTCTCCAGGTAACACTGCTGCAATGGGGTAGCAGCAAAGGATTCATACAAGTTTTAAACATATTTCTGGAAGAATAATTCATTCACGTATCAGCACATCCACTGTGATCCACATACACACAACTACTGTACCTCTTTACAGTAATGTTACAGAAGACTCCTAACTTTTCCAAAGAGATAATTACAGACTACTTGCTGACCATTATTTCTAAGTCTCAAAGCAAACAAGGGAAACAATGGCACATTATCAGTGACTCATTTCATATCTCAAGCACCAATTATTAGAACATATGTATTTAAAGCACAGTATTATCCAAAGAAACATTTTAACAACACTTAACCTGACACTGTTTTAAAAATCTAAGGAACTACCAGTAGTAGCTGAAGGTAGTACAGAATACTGTGACCAGTAATACTGAAGGTGATTACTGCTGTTTCATTGACAAAAGAAAGCTGTAAGCACAAGCCTGAGCCTTCACAGGTCCCCCGGCCTTCTGGGAGGCCTGTTCTTCTGGAGAACTTTCTGTCCTTCCACCAAATGCAAATGCTACTCTCTCTTGAGGTGCCCAAATTGTTATTTTCAAGCCTTGATGTCTTTAGACAATTCCCAGCAGTTCTTCTTAGCCTTTTACATTCTGACTTCTGTTTATTGATGAACTACTTCTCTAAGTGTAGTAGCACATCAATTAATTATACAGTAGTATGCCTAATCAGGTTTCCCTAGGGTTTTTAACAGAAATCCTTTGTATTTCTTAATGATTCAGTAAGATTATAACTATTCGTAGTTCTGCAATAACAGAAGTAAGAGTCTGCTGACAATACTATCTCCATAAAAGGTGAAACTGGTATTAAAACCATTGATCTATGCACACTTGAACTTCAGAGAACTCGGATTTAGTCTCGATTTTATGAGTAACGTTTTTATATACTGCATAAGCAGTCAGCACTAGCAGACAAGAAACACAAATGAAGAAAGACTGAAGAACTGATGTGACCTACTTTACATTTTAGTATTAAGACAGATACATTCAAACTAATAGCAAAGTCTCCACTGCCTTCAACACAATACTACCACCAATCAATGATCAATTTCCCATGCCCTGCCTTGTTCTGAAAGAGGACATGTGCTATAGATAGCTGAGATTACTTTTCCTTAGTTCCAAGGCAGACATCCACAAACTTCCTCATTAATTTAAGGGAGAACTCATGATTATCAACAAAACAAAATCAAACCACAACAAACTACTAAAAGCCCAAATTATCAAAAATATGTCCAGCTTCCACATAATTAAAGCACAGAAAAAGCAGTAAAAGAATCAATTTGGTGGACTTTCACTGTCTTGCAGTTGGCTCCATTTTCAGTCAAATTGTGTCTTGTATTAGTAGGGGTCATAACAAAAAATATAAGTAGACAGCTGTCTTACTCTAGAAGCGTTATTCTCATAGAATCATTGAGGAGCTGATGTTGGAAGGCACCTCGAGATTGCTTGGTGCAGCTGCTGCTCAAAGTCTGGTCAACTACAGCTCAGAGTAGTGCCCTGCTGAGCTTGAGTATCTCTAAGAAGGGAGACTCCACAACCTCTTCGGGCAATGTGATACAGTATTTTACCACAAGCACAACAATAAATTAAAAAAAAAATAAATCCAAAAATAGACATTTAGCTTTCATTTATGCATTTTATGTACCTTTTGCCCATCCTCCCCGGCCCAGTGAAACAACAGTGTTGCATACATACTTCCTATGTGTCACCCATGTTTATACACTTGAGTCACACTGCACACAGAAACAGCACTGCTGGCATCATGTAAGCTCAGACGCTCTTACCTAGTATCTTGGCAAGACTGGATTCTGACACATTGCTTTTAATTCTTAATTTTACCTATTCCCCAAATCAGAAATGAATATGTGCCAGAGATAATTTCCACAATTTGAAAGCAGCTCTCTCTAGCATTCCACAGGGACCTGTCTGCAAGGCTAAACAGTATCTCTATACAGTTCCTTTTGTCCTGTATTTGTTCTTTGATGTACAAATATGCCACAGACTAAGCGGTGATCCCTTTGATGTTGAACTTTTATACTTCATTGCAACTAGCGTGCTTACAAGAGAGCTGCCAGTCATTTTCCCTTCTAAACATTCAAATTTCATGAGGCGCTTGCTTTATGAGTCAGATTTCTTAGTAACTTGTTTTCAGAATTTCCACAAGAACTGTGCTACTCTTCTGGAATGATAACTTGATTAAAAGCCATGATCCAATCAGGTTTTTCAAGTATTACAAATTAATACAAACATTAGCTAATATATCTGAACAAACTATAAATTACCTAGTAAAGTAAGCATTTCCTTTGTTTCTTTTAAATAATTTGAGCTGGTGCCTGGACTCCAGGACTAGCTGCATCGGGAATAGTGTAAAGCCAAGGCAAGTATGTGGTGGCACCTACCTGGCTCCTCTGCCAGTCTCCAGCAATTTACCATTCAGGGACTTCCAGAGTCAGAGGTAGCCTCAGCAGTACAGATTTTCATAATGCAGAGTGCATACATAAAATTTTAGACTGATAAAACCAAGGCAGATTAAATTAAAAAGTTAGTTATTACCATGACAAAACACTGATCATAATCAACACTGGCAGGAATAATACATTATAAAGTGTAGATTTACCACCAGTATATCCTAGAGCTGCCAGTATAACACATAAAAAAGTTTCCATTCTGAAGCACTTTTGTGAGGGCTTTCGAATCAATCCTAAGAGGAGAAATCCTTTGGAGTGAGATTTTGCCATTCAAAAGGTCTCTGCTTTAGAGTGACCTTTATATTTGGCTCCTTTTTTCCTTCTGCAAGTATAAACACTGTGGTTGAGAAGGAAAACATCACAAGAAAATCAGAATATTTTGGAACAGTGACAGCAAGGAGAGAACGTTTCCCGTACTGAGCTCTAGGTTTCCATAACAAATTCAGCACTGATACTGATGCCCCTCTCCGAGCCAGCTAGTTTAAAGATACATCATCATTGTAGCAAATACAGAAATGCACTACTTTGAACACTTTAATTTCAAGTTAATATTTTAAAGGGAGGAAACTACATTATAGCATTTCTTTTTAGTAAGAGAAAAGAGAATCCAAAAGGAAACACATTTGTTACAGATACTGATTCCTCAGTAGCTCAGTAATGCAGACTGTATGTTGAACTAGGAGGGAGCACTCTGGCACTAGCCCCACCAGGCAGCCAGGTGCTGCACACCACCTTTCTCGCTGGAAACTGTTAAGTTATTCCCACAGGTACCAGTACACTTTCAATAAAGTTGGTTAAATAGAGCCAGCTGTAGCAATACTGGAAAAAGCACATTTTCAGGGCCTTTTCTGATCCCGGCAAAGGTTAGTTCTCAGTGCTCACCCAGATTCTCTCATGGGCAGTAAGACAACGCACTAAGAAAAATGCAAGAGTGAAATAATGCTCATGTTACTGAGAGGTTTCACATAGAGTTTCCACCAAAGCATCCCGTGCAGGAGGCTAGAGAAAGAATTTTGATCCTCCTTGAAGAAAACAATGGGAAAATCGATTCCTTTATTCAGCTTCCTCTGCTGGCCCCGCTCCAGCCCAGTGCCTTTCCACACTGCTGGCTGCCACAGGAGCTGCCAACCATTGCTGCTCTTCCTGCTATCACTGGGGAGCATCTCGGGAGGGAGGAGTGCTCTGGGCCTGTTTTCCTCAGCCACTTAGAAGGCGCCTATGTATATGAGGTTTCTCAAATGAAACATCTCTGGCTCTTTAATTAACCTGTCTGGGTTTTTTATTATCTGTTGATACAAGAATCTATCCAGCAGTTATAAACGTCTTTATGTACTCATATTTTAAGCAAATACTTATTTTAATTCAATAACGCACCCACAGCACAAGAAAAACTCTACCCAAAACTTAACACAATACATCTCTGTCAATCTAACAATTGCAGGGAGTGTCCCTTTGAAGGAAAACAACACTGAGTGTAAGCTCAGCTACTCCAGACGATCACTAACAATCTGCCCCTCTCAGCGTGGCAGAGCAAATTACTGCAGCAGTAGCTGCAAACACAGCTCCAAAACCCTAGAGTACTCCAGCCTAATGTACAATGCCTAGTACCAGACGGTAGTTTCACTTACATTTATATCCTCCAGAAGTGGTTAGTAATGTAACACCCAGCACACAAACACTTCTACAGTAAACTAGGAGTAGCTAGTCCACAAAGGGGAAAAATCAGGGTCAGTCTACAACAAGCAGTTTTCTGCAGCACAGAGAATGGGTTTATTAATTCCTTAATTGAGCTTCAAGCAATCCCTACAAATTTAACAGAAAATGTGTGTTTTCCCACAATAACTAGTCTGCCAAATCAAACATAAAGATGAGTAATTAATTTAGCTGAATGGGAAAATGCACCCACTATGAGTAACATTATAGTAGATACAGGAAGAGACCAGCTACTGCTGCTCCTGTCAAGTAGTAGAGCAATTGATATCATTCAAATGCAAGCTAAAATTAAAACATGTAAATACCTACACACAGAAAACAAGCTCAGTATGTTCTGATGACCAGGAATCACTTTTTCCTGTTTTCCTACACTCTACCAAGCCTAAGGGCTTCAGGCAAAGAGCACCTAGGGCTTAAAGATAACTTAACCTGCTTTTGGGGTGAGAAGAAGATAAATGACACTTCCAATCACGTCCCATTAGGCACAGAGCCAAGCAGAGGAGGATAGACAAGACAGCCCTTCTCTCATCAGAATTAAGAGTCAAGTAAACATCAGCCCATGTTAGTTTTAGGCACACTTAACCCATGCCACAGTATCAACCCCTGGCAGTCTCACAAGAAGTGTGAATTAAGTGTCACATGCAACGAGAACTTGATTTCCAATTGGATTGTATAAATTATACTAAGTCCTAAACAATAAATGATATTTGGATGAAGGAAGCAAATTGCTGAGCCAATCCTGACTTTCCTGGTGTTTTGGAGAAAGAGGTAGAAAATCAGTACCACAAACACATACCTGAGTACAGCCTTGTTCCCTTTCAAACCATAATGGAGCCTGAAAACCTGGGGCCTTGCATACAATTCTATTCCCACTGTTCCAATTAATCTATGCTGAAATTACTCTTTAAGACTAAGACAATTCTGTCCTAAAGAAAAGTCAGCTGAAAAACACAGCTTTCAACTGCATTTCACATGCATGCCATTCAGCCTCTTAGGATTATTTAACAAAAGCAGTTCAAAATACTGCCCTATATCACTTGTGTAACTTGGTAGAAAACCTCAGTGCCCCAGATGCCTCCTCCTTTGCCTCTGGGGCTGAGAGGCTGATGCACTAAATACATCAGCTCTTGGTTATCTGCGAGAGCTGGAAGCAGAAGCTATGGCCACAATGCATCCTTCCCCACGTTTCCACTCTGTGTTGTTAAAGTAAAAGCAAGCATAACAAAGTCTTCAGGACTTCAAGAATACAGCACAAGGCAGAAAACAGGGTGTGCAAATGGCAACAGGACCTTTTCCTTATTTTTCATTGGCAGTGCATAAAGCATTCTCTAAAAAGCAGGTGTGAGTAGAGGACCCAAGCACTACCTCCAGGCCAGGTGCCCACAGCATCTCTGATCAGCACCATCCAGAGTCAGTGAAAAGCAATCCTAGCATGCAGGAAGGTGGCCCAGGGTACTCAAAACTCCAGCCTGTATTCACTTCCGTTTGAAATAACACTGACAAACCCTTTGTCATAATGCATCTGTGTACGTAAAGGCTTAATGTCATTTTTCCGCCCCCTCGTTTGAGAATGATCAACTTCTTCTAAAGTGCATAAATAGAGTCATGTAGTTGGTTTTATGCAGCACCTTGTCCCAGGATTCAATAGCAATAAATAGCACCGTATTTCAAAGAACACAAACATTACACAATAATTACATGGCCGATACCCTGTAAGTATGCTGACTATTCTATTTGCATTGTTCAGAAGTGAAGAGGTTAGACTTATTTACATCCAAGTAGCTTTAATTAAGCTTTGAGATAAATGCTCTTAAAATGAAAGCTGGGATGATTATACCTCTCTCCACATTGATTTTAGCCTAGATGGCTACGCATGGAGCATGACAAAAGGCCCAAAGCGTGGAATCACACAGAAGAATCACAAGCTATGGGTCCTGCTTCACTCTTCAATGCATAGGAAAAATATTCCAAAAATGCAACAAAATTGTGACCTTACTGAAGTCAACTGTTTAAAGGTAGTGGAATCATGCTGTACATTAAAGGGTGGCAGCAGTGGGAGTTGCTGACTGCTGCAAGCTCATGTTAAGATGAACTGTACCCAGCTGCATTCACTAACTGCAGTGAATTAATGGGCCATGTTTGATGGGGCGGGCAGCAAGCTACCCCCTGCCCCAACAGTGCTGTGGAATCTCCAGACTTATTTGGAGGGGGATTCTTACACTTCTGAGAGCTTTAAATGTCAGAGATTCATATCAGACTGCACCCAGAGTGCAAGGAGCCATCTCAGAGACTACAAGTGCATGGCTAATAAACAGCTTCAGCTTTGTGCTTCTGAGCAAACAGCACATACACATGCACTGAGCGAGTGGCTGTAGGATCTAAGAGATGCCCTAAAGTTCACAACACTGGACTCGCATTTTCCTGGATATCCATTTGGTCCTGCCAGCATGAAGGCTTCATCTTCCCGACACCAAAAAGGAAAAGGGAAGGAAACACTAATTTAATTATCTTTTTGCACAGAAACAGGAATCCATGTAAGAGCCTGGGCGGGCAGGCAATCCAGTGCAGCACTGTTACTGCCAGGGGCTCTCTCCAGCGCACTGACTTTTTCAAGACTGTCAGCCAGCTCCCTACTGCAGCTATCCCCACTCTGAAGAAGGGAACAGCACGACACCCCATGACTCACTGCTGCCCTGAGTCACTGCCTGATGTTCTCAACATAAGGTGCAGGCAACTGGGAAGCAGCCTGAAATTGCACCGAGCTTGCCAACCTATATTTTGCAGAACTTCCTAACCTAAATACCTCTAGCAAGAAAAGAGAAAAAAACAAACAAACAAACAAACTGGGCAAACTGAAGACTTTGTTAATCACAGGCAAAGCTCCCCTTAAAACAGCGTAGAGCACGAGAAGAGAGTTTATCTGCCAGATCCCAACGAAGGCTTTCTGCTTCAATTTTTCATCCAACAGGCAGGGAGATCTGCACTGTAAAGTGTCACCTTTTTCTCATAACATAACTGTTCTTGGAGGACAGAATCCTCTCCTCCTCTGTTCATGTTTATTGCAAAAAAAGAGGGGAAAAATAATCTTCAAAAAGGAATGAGAGGTTTAGAAGACAGTTGCTGCTCCATTAGTTATGTGCATATCCCTTAGATATTGGTCCTCGAGGAAAAGACAACTCACAAAAGGAGAGAACTACTGCTTGCTTGACCTCAGGAGCTATCAGTTGTAATCACAAGTTACAGTTCACAGATAAATACAAGAAAGGTGATTTTTTTTCCTCTCATTGCAAATAATAAAAAACCCAACAGAATAACATTCTAAAATATATCAAGTTTGCCTGTAATAACTAATCCTTGTCATACGCAGTTATTTTGCACACTACAAAAACTCATCTCATAGGAATGCAAAGAAAAAAGAAAACAACATGCTGCATCTCAACTTCCTCTAATACTAGAAAGAGAACTGCTAAGTCAAATGTTGCATGTATATACTCAGGAAAGACAAAAATGTGACAGTTTTGATTTAGGACATGTAGTTTAGTAACAAATACACCAATTTAGAATTCTGTTGTGCAGGGAAGATGAAATACTAACAACTCAGTAATTAGTACATGATAGTGAAAATTTTTATACAGTACTATAAGCAAGAAAGATGATTTAAAACCCCTTAAGGTTAAAATTGACTGCTACATCATCCTAGAACACCCTCCTAACATGCAAGGCTCTCTATAATGGTGAACAAGTAAAGAAATTAGTCTTGTTCATACATGTTAGAGGAAGTACTCAATATAAAGAGGACTCCGTTCTTGACTGAGGTCTCTAGACACTACTCCCTGGACTAATAAATGCCAATACAAACATTTACCTTCCCACTGCAGAGGCAAGCTGCAAAGCTGCAGGTCACTACCCTGCATCACATGCTGAACTAGCTGCCATCTCTCCCTGACTCCTCACATCAGCTCACTGGATAAAACATGATGACATCTCATATTTGTGCAGAACCCACATCCCAAACACCAGCAATGCTTAAGCACCCAACTCTGCAGCCTCATCCCTTAAAGGATTTTTTTGTTTGTTTTAAAAGAGGGTACAGAAGTCCTTGCATGGTGTCCATAGACCACTTCAGGTTATTCAGAATTACCCTAGAAGAACTATTTTTAAAGATTGTACTGCCAGCCACTTGGAACAGGCTCACCATTTTAGCTAGGCAAGAGCTGTACATACATTTAAAGAGTTTGATCTAGTGAGATGTTCAGCACCCACAGCTTTCGCTGACTTAAACAGGACATACAGATTCTCCATGCTTGAAAGGTGTGTCCCCAACTGAGACTTGTACAAAGCGTGCAACTGCCTTTGATTATCACAGTGTGAGACATAAAGACAGATTTCCTCTTTTACTTGCAAATCTTCAGAATCTTCAAGGGGCCTGAAAAGTACATTTCAGCAATAAATCTCAAACCAATCTTACCTTGCGAATGTGATGCAACAAATGTCTTAGGTACAAGAAAATCATTCAGATCAGTCGTATGAAATTAAGGCAGCAAGAAAACAGCCTCTCAGCTAGCAATTCCAAAGGCCAGATTCTGTTAATATTTAGTCAACAGAAGTTCTGTACCAGGGTATTTGCTAAATTGGATTTAACTTTCAATAGCGCCACAGCAAAGCTGAATTTAAACATACTTCAATTTGTAAAGCAACTTTTTTAAAACCTATGGCAAGATATTTTTCCATAGGCAGTTGTTTACTGGTGAAAAGCAGAGAGTAATTACCAATGCACTGGCAGGCTCCTGCCAAGATACATGGCAAAAAACACGTCAAAAGGTCAGGCTTGGCAGACTCAGCAAAGCTCTCCTGCCGTAAGCAGTAGTGCACACATTCCCAGCTGGCCAGCCCCCGAGCAACCTGCCTCTGCCCAGTCCACAGCCAGGACGTTGCTGCAAGTGAAGCATGATCCCTTCAGTGCTACATCCAGGTAGCAAGGAAAATCCTGCTCACCTGCAGTTTGGGTAATCTGAAAAAACACAGGAAGGTCCAAAAATCATGTGCACTAACAAGTAAACCAATAGAGGCTATTTCCTTAAATAGTTTTTTTAAATGATTGAATTTTCCTTAGGAGACAGTCAGTCAGAAACTAGTTATGGTTCCAACGATCCAGGCACAGGCATCCCATATGAAACAATTTTCCTTACAACCAACAACTGATTCTACTCATCTGGATTATAAAATATAAACAGGTTCCACTTTGTTGATGTCCACATAGCAGAAGTCAGATTTAGTAGCTCAAATTCTACCTCAACAGTAAACACACCAAGGCAGAAAAAGCGTAGAAAATTTTTATCTACTTTCCCATCAATCTCTACTTAGAAATGCCCATATGAAAGACAGCAAAACTATTACTAGTTTGTTTTCATACTTTATAAACTCATCAGTACACTGAACTCTTCTGTCCTGGCCTGATGACAGTACAAGGCAAGTACTTCAGCTCTCACCAACACTGGGCCTGATCCACTCCTGTCTCTCTACAAACTATGTACCAAAAAATGGTAAAATACCACACTTCTGAATCTTGCTTCCTCTGCCTTGGGCTCACCCCCAATTACATATTAGCACGTCAACTGAATCCATGTTTCTACTCTAGTGCAGTGTGTGTGTTCATCAATTCATAGCACTTAGTTCTGTTAGAGATTTCACTGCAGAAAGGTTGGCTTAAAGGAGAATAGTACTAACATCCCTACCAGTGTATATGCTGGTGAAATTACCTGATTTCTCTGCAAACTTTTACTGGTAAGATGTAAAGTTGCCCTCTCTCTTAAAGGTACCAACTGATTAACTGGTCTCTCTATATATTTATATATATATATAATGAACTAAGAATGCAAGGCTTCCTGAATCCTCTATACAGACTCTCAACAGTTGGGTTTTTTTTTAAAGCTTATCAATCTATAAAATACTTACTCAGTCATTATGAACTTTGACGTGTCATCACTGCCTATTTTCTTAGAAACAGATAGAAAAAAACCTCTTCCCTCTCTGAAACCAGAAAGTTATCATGCAACCTGTCATAAGGACCTGTGCAGCCTCTTCATTGGACTAGTTTGTTTTCCAGCTCTTCAAGCATACTAGTACAGCTACCAATATGCTAACAGCTAGCCAAAACCTTTACTTATTCAAGTTGTATATAGCCTGGAAGTCTGAGGACTTCCTCTCTATGAAAGAAAGGACATCTGCCAGAACATTATGTTTCATGAAAAATATGACGACTCACAAATTAATTTCACATGGCATCAATCTGGGCTACCTAGACAGCAAGAGGAAACAAATTAATACTCTTCTTTTTCACTTAAAACAAAAAAAACAAAAAAAAAAGGAAATCTGTAACATTCCATATTCTCCTGCAGACCATCATTTTCTGCACTTACATTTCAGAACTGTAAAAGAACAGAAGCATCAAAAGATACCATTACAGCACCAAGAAAAAATTCACTTGCACATCTTACATTTTTTCCTAGTACCTCTGAGCTTATATAAACTGCATTCCCAAAGCTACTGATCTATTTGTCTCAAATCACAATATTGGATTGTGTATTTATTATTTCATCTCAGTCAGAGGTCACTTTAAGACAAATGACAAGACTTCCTCCAGCTGAACCCTGTCCAGCAAATTAAGTGCAAGGACACAAAACCAAAAAAGTTATTCAATATGCTAGAAAACTAAATAGTATGAAACATGGAGGAAAAATACTGTAGAAGTATTCTGTAAAAAGACCTAAGTATTCTCATAATAAAGCCATGAGGAGTAACACTTCTAAAACCCCAAAACTGGGCTCTGCCAAGATTTTACATCAGTGTGGAAACTGGTTTAAATGAAACTCCCAACAGAGTAAAAAATTTTAAAGTTGAGTTGCTGAATCTCATCTGCTTCCTTTTTTACAACACACTTAAAGTCTCTGTCCAGAAGCACACAAGGCAGTTACACCCTCTGCATTGTTTTTTAATTTGTTTATTTGATTTCATGGTTCTGAGAGGCTTGTGAAGGATATGCTGAAAAGTTCTTATCAGAATATGTGCAATTCTAAGAGACTTCTAAAATATCCACGTTGTTCACACTTAAAAAAAAAAAAGCATCTGCTTTTGTTATAGATGCAAGTATCTGAATCAACCCAGTTACATTTTCTTGCCAAATACATCCAGCATGGCTAATGATTAATGAATATAGTGCTTTTCTTTTTATTCACGTAGGCTTCTCTCCAGCAAGAAAAGGAAGCCTAGTAATTGAAAATTACCGTGCCCCAAACACTATGCTGCTATTGGTGTCCATTACCTACTACTCCTGTGAAATGGAAAAAAGGAAACAGTCTTTGCTTGAAGCTGAATTCAAGTCTACTTTTTCCAAACAATTTTTTTTTAAAAGAAAAACTCTTACCTACAAAATCCATGAAAATATTTTTAAGGATAGCTTTAGTATTTCAGTAGGAGCGTTAAATTGTCAGCAGTGACACTCTTCAGATTACTACTGAAAGAAAACAATATTTAAATGAAAAAGTTCACAGATTTAGCTTTTTAGGGTTTTTTGTTTATTTTGGTGGGTTGGTTTTTGTTTGTTTGGGTTTTTTTTAATAACACCACTGAACAACTATGACTTGAAAAACGTTGCAATGCAAAGTTCTACTATAAATCTCGTTTTATTAAGAAGCAAGGCAGATGAAAAGCATACCTCTAAACTTTCAATTTTTCATTAAAAACTTCGTTTGACTCTCAGTCTGACATCGCCCTTCATTAAAGACTCAAAGCAGCAAGCAAAGAAAACTCCAGGTCTAAAAAAAAAAAATACCACTAAATAGCTCTGATTTTTCCTTTTATTCCAAAGCCTTTAAAAATGCGCAGCTCGCTCTTACGATGGCTTTCAGCCCCATCAGCTACCTGCGGGGATGCCGCACGCTCCTTTCCCCTTTCCTAGAGACAGGTTTTACAGTGCGTATTTTCTCCTAGGGTTTGCTGAAAGATCCGACAGCTCCCCTTCGCTTTATGAAACTCCAGCCACGTTAATCACAGCCTCTCCTCTGAAAAGCCGTGCTGGCAGATAAGCTATCTCTTATCCTCTAACTTCTACGCTGAAGTGTAAAGTGCAGCGGCTCCGCGGGCTGCCGCGCGGCTCCGCTCCCGGCGCGGCCGCCTGCACTGAAATACGGAGGTGGCAGTCCCAGGCGCTGCCCGACGCTCATAGCAAGGACTGAGCCTCCCCGTCCCTGCGAGAGCTCCTACAAACCTCCCCCTGCGCCAGGGGCCGCCCGGCCGAGTCCCTGCACCGGCTGCGCCGACCCCGACCCAGGGCTCCCGTAGGCCGCCCGGGGGCCAGCGGGACAGCTCCGCATCAGCAAGACGCCGAGACGTAGCACCGACACACGGAAAGAGGCGGCCACAGAGCACCGTAACTCCAGCCGGTCCCGCGGCAGCGCGACCCCGGCTCTTGCTCCACCACTGCCGGGCCGGGCTCCCCACCCTCCTCGCGGCACGGTGGCTCCCACGGGCTGCGCCTACCTTTCATTGCGGCGAGCACAAAACACATCATTTGTCAGGGGCGAAGCAGCGAGGAGCGGAGCGGAACGCGGCGGGCAAGGAGGCGGGGAGGGGAGGCGGGCCAGGCCCTCGGCGTGAACCACCGCCGCCTCAGCAGCAGCCGCCGCCGCCTGCCAGCGGAGAGGCGCGGCGGACCGCCATCCCCCGGCCCATATGAGGCTCCATGTGACCCGCTGACATCAAGCCAGCCCCGGTCCCCCACCTTGTTTACACCGCTCGCTCCGTCCCGTCCCCTCTCCCCTCCCCTGCCGGCGCCGAGGGGCGGCGCGGACAGCCGGTCACGGGGCGAGTCCGGCGCGGCAGCACCGCCCCCGCCGCCGTGGGGCTCCGCCAGGCCGCCTTCCTGCAGCTGCTCGCGGCCTCTCACTCCCCGGGAGTGCCGCGCCCGCTCTCAACGGGGGGGGCCTGCCGCGACCCCAGCCCCCGGCGAAACGGCCTCGCAGCCCCCCCAGGGCGGCTGATACTGGCCGCTGGGGCAGGGACTCTGCCTCGGCGGAGGGAGTCGGAGACGAATGTAACAGAGGGGCCGGGCTGCGGTGGCAGCCACACGCGTAACGAAGCGGTAGATAACGATCATCGCTGCTGAAACACCCGAGAGCACCATCAGCAATTTTTCCCCCCTTTTTGGGGGGGAGGATTGGGGGATTTTTTTGTTTGTTTGTCGTCCGTCCGTCGTCTCACCCCCTCCCCCCCCGGCCCCCACCTCCCCCTTCCCCC
>VWZO01016436.1:0-107496 GCA_013396975.1 Bucco capensis | reverse complement strand
CAAGTGAAAAATAACCGTATTGAAGCTACAACTTTACAACTTGGCATAACACGACTATACACTTAATAGGTACTGGCTTGATGATCATGCAGAACAGTATACATATTTTAAATCTGGCTGGGGATGGGTTCATATTCTCTTAGGATTTACTTGGAACATATGAAGCATTATGCCACTGCTGGAGTTATTTTCATATATTCTACAGCATCAGCTGTCACCATACTGTCAGTTTTTGAGTTGAAGTTTTGCATCATTGATAAACACACATTCACACTACAGAAGGAATAGTGCAAGATTGAGCACAGAAAAAAAAACCCAACCTAAGGAAAAAACCTGACACACTTCAGTGAAAATTGCATTAACAAAACCAGTATTTTTTCCAATTCTTGTCTTAGCCACTGGAAGAGGGTGTCACACAATATCAAACGGCAGAAAAGCATTGATGCATTACAAGCTGTTCAACAGGGGGTAGAATGTAACATTTCATAATAATTTGATCAGAAGCATAAGAATTTAATGAAAATAAGAATAAATAGATAAACAGAAGCCAAAGGAAGCACCTTAATATCTGAAACAAAGCCCTATACTTGGAAAGAGTCTTTATGAGATGAGGACACTGAAATAATCTCTTACTAAATAGCCCCTAATGGCTAATTCTTACCTATTTCTTTAATGAGTTCTTAATACAGCATGATATTATTTAAACTTGATTAGAAGCTATCCAGGTGTACTTACCATTTATCAGTCTAGTCATTCAAGTCCCATGAATGCAAAATATTGTTTTAAATCTTTCTTATCCTGGTGCAGTAGTGTAAATTGAGCAGGTATCTTTGGCAAAGTTTTTTAATCTGAGTTTCTGATCCTTACTACTAATAGCACTACATGTACAGCAAGATACTGCTCAGAAAAGTGACAGTGGCAGATCTGTTCCCAGATGGGTTTGTATTTATGGAGTTTTATCCACAGCACATGTTTTAAAGTTGCAATGTACTGAACAGAAATCTTCCAAGATACCCTGCACTCCACTAACAGTGCTGTTCAGAGCTCTTCAACACCTTCAAAAATGCTGCTTTTGCATGTGGGCCAGCTGCTGCTGCTACGGCATTTAGATGCAGTCAGGAAACTTGCACCACACACAAGAGAAAAGAATGATGTTTTAATATATTGTAATGTGGAGTTAAATCATTGTAAACATTTCACTCTGACACAGCAAGTAACATCAGACCTATGGCTTGAAGAACGTCACAGTCCATTAGTGCTACTTGTCTTGTCAGACATTTAACCTTAAGGTACACAGCATTACATTATTACTGATCTGTATTTGTTTCCAGTCCAATGGAAACACAACTGATAATCTGGAATGACATCTGATGTGCTAAACGGCTGCAATAATAAGCAGGAGACATAGATTTTTGCATTTTTACAAATGCATTACAACAGTTACTTCATGAAATTATAGAAGATTTGCCATCAGACATTTCAAGTGAGAAGGGCATAAAAACAGTCTCGTTATCAAACCCCCCTCTAAAGACATCTGCTAACTGACTTTTGGATGTATGAATGCATCCATTTTCACTTTAGTTTTCTGTCTTAGTTTGACCTCATTAAGAAAATTCAATTCAAAACCCATTTTCTCCCAATTTACAAAACTACTGCAATACTGTGTCTCACTCAAGTCCAGATGCCCTATCAGTGACAACATAAAGACAATGTGCCAGTCAAATAATACTTAGCTCAGTATTACAGTATACTTGACACACAATTGCTCTCACTGGATTGTACAGCAGGGTTTCATTGGACTTACATGAATGTTCCCTATTTTCCAGAAGCTGTACTTTATTGCACTTGTTACTGAAGCATTTGATAAACACCTGTAAACACTGCAATACAGCATATCCTTCAGTGCAGTGAGAAACTTGCACTTCTTTCCTCGATTTCTGCATCCCAGTTACATATGTATCCCCAGATAAAGGACGTTCCAAAACCACACTGCAGCTTGTCTTCTGCTCTAGAATGTGACCATTTGCACAAAATGGAAACCTGCATTTCAGACTTGGTGCTGGTGGGGAGCAGGCTGCCTGGCCTTGACATGGGGCTGGCCTGCCACCACTGGGGCACAGCACCTGGCTCCTGCCCAGCCAGCACCCAAGCGTGCCCGGTGCAGCATTAGCAGGGCCCAGTTCCTGGTGTAGTTCTGCAACCCTGCTGCACTAACCACTCCTGAACAGCTAGCACTGCGAGGGGGGCCTGAGGAGGTAAGATGAGCTCCACATCCTTCCACAACAGACAAACACGAGTCCAGGCAGTTGCACTCTCTCCTGCCTTTGATGTGCCAGCCCTGAGGCCTGCCACAACTGAGGGGAGGCCATGAGCACTAAGGGTCTGCTACAGCCTGAACTTAAACTATAACCACACTCAAACATCCAGTACTATAAGCGTTAGATTGCTAGTCTGAAGATGTCAACATATTGTGCAACCTTAACAGTACCTGTTCTGTGTTGTACCAATATAAAAGGCATTCAATTTGTTGACCTAACCGCAAGCCTCCACAACGATCACAGGGAAACAAGTGTTTCTAGCAACTCTTTCAACCTTTGCTAGGCCAAACCAAAAAGGCGTTAAACTGTTAACAAAGTGACAACATCTACGATGGCTATTAGCTCTAGTGATTGGGGAACCAGCATTTAACTGAGTATTCCAACCACAGCACAGAAAATATCAAAAAGCTATCCCCCTCTACCTCTTTTTAAATCTACTGAGTAAAGCTGTAAATTCAGGTTCCAAGGTGAAACAGTAACTAGTCCTAACTACTTGTAGACATCCCTAAACAAAAGTGGTTTAAATGCAACTAATTAGAGAAGGATGTTTCTGCTGTCTTACCTTGGAAGATAAGTGGAGAACATTTCTGCAGACTGTTGGGTCACGTTTTGTGTTCTTGCCTAAGTGAAGCTGCATAGTTAGGCTTAATTCTGAAAGAATTTTGAGACTTCCTTATCATTAAAATTTAAGATTTGAGTAATACATATAGGATGTAATCACCACCTTCCTTCCCTATAGAGCAGAGAGGAAAAAAATGCTCTTAAAAGAAGAAAATGTGTCATGTAATAACCCCTATTCTGAAGGAGTTATAACCACACAGGGCTGTTACAAATCTGAGGTTGTCAAACCACTATGAGGTCCAGCATATACCCACTGCTCCATCACTGTCACATACACAACTGCATGCAAACCTCCTCTTGCATGCCACATTCTCCCAAGGAGATGAAAACTTCACTTAGTGAAAAAGAAACATGTTATAAAAACATTTAAGTAATTAGTCCAGGGACTTCATATTATCAGAGACAGCTTCTTCACTTTGTTAAAATGACCTACAGCTAAGTTTTCCATATATGTTTTTGCTTAAAAAAAGGGGGCTTAGACTGTCATAAATTTACACAATCAAATGTATTTTTAATTCTTTTTTTCTCAAGTTTTCCTAATGAAAGAGGTTCTTTAAAATGTTTAGGAAATCTTGTATTGATGAAAATAGGGAGCAGTAACATTTAGAAAGGTTCAATTATTTTTCAGCACTTCAAATACCTACAGAAAATTCATTTCTTAATAATATTTAAATAGCTTCTCTGAGGAGTTAAATCCTGCCCAGAAGTGACAGCAGCTATCTGGTAAATAGGAAAATATAGGTGATACCAAAGCAGGAGCCTCTATCCTTCCAATTGCAACCCAATCAGATGTCCTAACATCAGCTGAAGTGTTTGGCTCCTGTCTCATATTAGGTATGCAGCTCTAGATTCAACATGAGTCTAAAACACACAAGTTCCAAACATCACAAAGCTGTGTTGTTGCCTTTTTGGCTTCTTACACAACAACAATCATAGGTGAAACCACACAGGTGCAGCAGTCACAACAGCCTTGTTTACCAAGTACATCCAAACCAAAGTGTAGAAAAACTGCAGCTGTAAATACTCTTTAAAATACAAATCACAATTCTGTCCACCCTATTGACAATCACTTTTCAAGGCATTTCTAAGTGGTATAGACAATACCCACAAAAATAAAATTATTGTTCCTTAACACATTTCCCCCTCTAGATTCAGTGGTATTTTAATCTTCATTTATTTCTAGCCCTCCAAGTAGCACACTGTTGAAGATGAATCTAACTGAGGTTGTCCTCATTAAGTTGCCTCTTTTTTATCTATTTAAAACTGCTACTATGCTGACCCTGCAATCATACCATTTTGCTTCAGACAAAATACCTGCCTAAATTCTTGCTGAGAAGGTGTGCTTCTGTGCAGTTTGGGCCTGCAGCTATATGTCTTAATCAAGCCATTTTATAAACTACCCCACAACTTCCAATTAAGTACATTGCTATCCACAACTGTTGAACTGGTTGCTGTGCTTTGCCAAACAGCTGCTACAGTTCTGCACCTGGTGAAATGAAGTATGAGTTGACAAAATGTTTTGGTGTTCACTGGGATGAAAGGAAACTCCAAAGTCATTATTATCAGCTATGTATGCTGTTGACAGTAAAAGATTTTAAAGACTGTCATCCAGTTTCCTCTGACATTGAAATCCCTTGAGAGGGTATCATATTTGTTGCTTTTCAAAATGTAAAGTCACTTTGTGTATTGGGTTTGGCTGAGATGGAGTTAGTGATGTGATGCCCTTTGGTGTTGTGCCAGCCTTGCAGCAGTCACAACATCACACGTTATCTTCAACCCAAGGCACAGCGTTCCTGAAAACTGCTATGGGGACACTAACTCCATCTCAGCCAAACCCAATACACTTTGGAATTGAAGTGATTAGAAAGATTAAATAATGGCCAATTAATCATGGGCCATCAAATGTAAGTGGGTTCATGCAAAGATTATAAGGATATTAAGATACAGATGAAACTGGACTTATTAGTCCTCTTTTCTTTACACCTGAAAGGGGGTTAATGAAGTGACTGGTATTGGATTACTGATCACACTGCTACTGCTTAGTCTGTTTGATCTTGGAGAAATTCTTGTCTATACAGTTTTGAAGTTATCTCAGATCACATTATCAAATTTTTCATCAGTGTCTTAACATTAATGCTGCCAAAAAAGAGGAATTGTTTGGAAGCTGTTAGATCTCTTTTTCATGCATAATCTTACCTGGCTATTTTTGGCCAGTGCTGCTTGCCAAAAACTGCAGCTGTGTATTGTTCCGTATATCCCTTTTGGTGGGGAAAAGTCAGTGGATGGTGTAAAACCTACTGTTGGAATGAATGTCAGTAGCACAAAGAACAGCAAGATGCTGGTTATACTCAAAGAAGTCAATGTTAAACCCTTGTTCATTATATCATTATATAATCCTTTTATTTTGACACAAACAGGGTTTCCAAAGAAGGGCCCTTCCCTGTAAACCTCCTCAAAGAGAACTGTGGTGGTTGTAGCAAAATACCTTAAACCTATTCGGGGATCTTCAAAAGTCCTTTCGCTCCTTATCAGGTTGATGTTTGGACTTCAGTGGCACAAAAACAACCCTTGCGAAGTTGCTCAGTTAACAACCAAACATCCTGCAGATGACAAATAAAAACAAATGCCTGGATGCAGAGATAATAGCTATCAACTGTACAGGTGCTGGTGCCTTTTGGATGCCTGCTGAGTGTAGATAGAACTGCGTGTAAACACTGTGTTCCCTTTCTGAAAAATATCTTAGTTATATTGGAAAAGTTCTTACTTGTCCAAACAGCCTTTGGCCTATATCCTTTTTAGTCAGTTTCATGGACAACAACTGAGTTTCACAAAGTCCCAAATTTGGTGCATAGTCATTTGCAGAAGAATTGCAATGCTCACAGAGGTACCCTGTTTTCATGCATTCCCACAGGAAAGGAAAATGAGAACAAGTAAAAATGCTCAAAGCCTCTTTGCTTCTCCCCAAGCAAATTGATGACTGACCTGATGACTGGCTTCAGGTCTTTAGCCAGTTACATACCAGGGATAAGTACCATTTTTTTTCCCTAGGAACACTGATCAAATGGTGATGTTTTGTTTCTTTAATCTGTCCTTTCTCTTTCTGTCCTCATTTGAATCATCAGGGTGGCCAAGGCTGGAGAAAGGGTAGTAGTGAGCATTGTGTGAGATGAAGTGAGACAGATTTCTTTCTCAGAATCATCCCCACAAATGTGTTTGGCCAGATGCAACGTCAGGAAAGAACCTAGTGGTTTTTGGGCCTTTTCCTGAGGAATGGTTCAACAGTCAAGATGATCTGGGCATATCCCCAGTGGATACTGTGCCACTGCATGTGCCTAGGACATTAACAGCACTTTAGCCTCTTTATTTCCTCTCTGCTTATAGCACATGTTCCAAACTGTTGACAAACAACGCTTCGACTACACCTAAGTATAACCAGAGAAATGGAATACTCTGCAGCCTACAGACAGCCAAACAAAATTATCTCTTCTGCTTATAAACTCTGGAAACTACATCCAAGTCATATTTGGCAGAGGACAACTGAAGCAGCCTCACAAACGGAGCTAAGGGATAAGGATGAGGATGCTTCATGTTTTGAATTTGCCCTGCACTCACTTCCAGATAAAGCAAAATTAACCTGAGTAAAACTTTAAGTACAGTAACATTTAAATTATTTCAGGTTGTGCCTAGTATCAGAACTCCCTCTTACACTATATAAGACCAGTAAACAAATTTTCCTGATTTTTAAGACTGTGATTAAGATTTAGAATGCGGGCTTCAGTGGGACAAATAAGCTGTGTTACACATTCAGGGAACTAATATGGAAATTATTTCTCTTTCATGGAAAACAGAAGCATCTGTCCAGTCAGGCAAACCAAGAATCATTCTGCATTATGAAATACTCTTTTTATAACTATTGACATTTCAGTCAGTAGTGCCACATGTCAATACTGGGCTTATTGTTCATATTTAAAGGACAGCTTTCAGGACAGGATTCATCTAAGTTGACATTGTCTGATCAGCTGCATATTTCCTGCTCCCATGAGCACATACATTATTTATACAGCTTTGCACTGGAGAGTATTTGTGCTATTATGATAAAAATTTTAGAATCTGTCTCAATGAAAAATACAAGCTTAGAACCATGGATGCTTTCTAAGACAAAGTTCTGTGTTAGCCCTCTCTCTGGAATTAGTCTTCAAGTCACAGCTTATATGGGCTTCTAAGCTTGTCTGACTCCCTTTTTTTCCATCATGGTACTTAACAGACAGGACTTAAATTAATACTGTGAGTATTGCATTTTCTCCAGTTCCTCCTCAGATTAATACAGAGCTCCAGAACAAAAATACTGGCAAGTCTAACATACCCTCTGACCACATACTAATAGATCACTGTTAATTTCTCCCATTTCTCACTTCCTGGTATTCTGACAGTGGCTGACAAACTGTTTTTTACAGATGAAATGCTATTTGTTCCAATGAAGCTTAAGTGCCACTCCAGCAGCCTTCAGTCCAGATGTCCTCTCCTACAGCAGCATTATTAAAATTATCAAAGAAAATTCATTGTGTCTGATGCTGTTAGTGAAAAATAAACAGCAGCTGATTATGGCTTTTAAAGCTTCAGCTTGAAGGATATAACATAAACTTTAATGATCTATATTCAGAAGTCAGTATAGCCTAAACTGTTGTACTTCAAACAAACAAAACAGTGCATAGCTACTTAGAGTGATAAATAAACGATGATACAGTTCCTGGGCATGAAATCCACACAGATAATTCTTTTGCATAATTCTGATTATCAGACATGATAAAACGACACTGTTGAAGGATATTAGATTTTAGTAGAAGAAAAATAAGATGATGATTCATTCACAAAGGAAGATAATTATTTGAGAGCATTGTTTTACTAATAATCACCAAGTTCAGAGAACACCTGCACAGCACTATCTTTTACTTTAAAAGGGAGGAGAGCAGTGTTTGAAGCTGATGAATTTGATTACAAAGCAGAGCATATAGGGCAGACCACCTATAGGGAATGATCTATTGCTTCATATAAAACCTGGTTTTATAATCTGCATTTGTATTAATTTAGCTCAAGACAGCATTTTTTTTTATCCTATTTAGAAAGCAAAATAGGTAAAGGATTTAGAAACCTTCCCATTTTCTATTTTAGTAATTTAATCTGAGCTCCTACCACTTGCTTGATAAGAATCATTTTAAACTCGTAATATAAAACTCATTAGCATATACTTCTCTTACAGAAAGGAACCCGCCAAGCATTTTTCACACGGGCACATCATTTCTGATTATTTCAATCCACTTTTAAAGGATCTTTGACAGGGCTACTGAAAGGCTTGTCAAAGAACAGGGAAACATTATGACATTCTTTCCCCATATCCCTTTTCCAGAGCATGAAGTATAAGGGACATTTCTAACAAAATCAAGGCTAATTTAAGACACTGTTAATCTTTACTTTAAGGCTGCTATAGCTGGGGAGGTTACCTCTAGCACATGGCAGCTGTTCTTCAGAGCACATCTGTAGTCAGGTTCTAACACATATCACAGTCATTAAAACACAAACTTTTCTTGGCTCCAAAGCAAATGTATTGCAAGCATGTAATTTACTAGCTCTAACAAGCAGAGTTACTTGAATTTCAACACAAGTTTTTCAAGTGTCCAATAATTTAAAAAGGTATCTACTGCTTTTAATAATTCTATTCATTTTCAGCTGAAGGACAAGGAGTACTTTTTGTTTTTTACTGACTGGAAACTGCTTCCCAAAACCAGTATTCTTGCTATTTTAAGAGTCTGCTCTCTCGCATGAACAACTGAAATTGATTTGTATTTTCAGTTAAAATGCATCATCAGAGCTGTTACACTCCACTTCTGTTCAACAGACCTATTATAATCACACAATCCCCAAAAAGCTTCATGATAGCTACAGGTAAGACACACAGCAGATAGGCAGGCCACCAGGCCTCGCCTCCTGTACACATCTGAGCAGTCTTGCTGAAACTAATGGAGTTGCTCATGCTTTGGGGGCAAACAGCACTGATCCAGTATGCTGGAATACTGCTCTTCTGTGGACTGCCTATGAAAGAAGCAGGTGTTCTGCAGTACTTGAGACAAATGAGTAACTGTCAAGTGAAACTGAGAGGTGCAAGAGCTGGGGTATGAAACAATAGAAAATAAGATGCATGCCAAAACAAAACACATGAGAAAATAATTACTAAAAGTAAAAGGAGGTATATATCAATAAAAAGGGAAAGAAAAAAGGCTGTACATGATCGAGGTATGTTATATTTCTCTATACCATCCTCAGAATTATTGCAGCAAGAAGAACCTCTACAATTCACTGATCAAAGACAGTGACGGACTGCCCACTGCTGAGGTAAAGCCAGATGAGGGATGGAAATGAGCTCTTGTGCAGATGAATAAATGGCTGCAGTGTGCTGAATGAACAGATGACAGCATTTTTTAGCAAATCTGAGATGAATGGAAGCTGCATCACTTCCAACAGAAGACCTGAAGAAAACTTCAAAAGGAGGTGAAGAACTGAAGTTCAGAGATATTGATGAGATCTGTACTAAAATGTTGAGGAAGGATGCTTCTGAAGCACTACTGAAGACAGTTAAAGCAATACAAAATAAGAGAAATTGCTATTAAATAGGTGGAGAATTACCAGTGTGAAACTCCTAAGGTAGGGCAACCTACCTCTATGTGAAAAATGGAGAGGACTCGTGCTCTTCTTACCCAAAAAATCATTGCCAGATTTTCCTCACAACTTTCTGCTTAATAGTTTTGAAAAATCATACAGAAGGGATACATGATAAAAATCAAAGGGTATTCTGACAGAAGCAATTACTTAAAGATTATATATTCCAGTAGCATGTTTCCAAACAATATAAAACACTAGACAACTCTTTCTGAGCCTCAGTTTTGAGAGAATGAGAAAATACACCATTCTCTGTGACAGCTTCTTGACTCTCCTCAGTATCTATGACACGTCTGCTGTAGTTTCACCCAGCAGTGAAGTGAAAATGAGACAAACAGCAAATGGGAGCTAGCACTAACAGAACCTTGCAAGCTCCGTACTCAAAATCAAGCATACTACAGGAATGCTCACCAATGCACAGGTTAGAAGAGACGTTTCCAAAACCCAGCAAGTATATGCACTTGTCCTCAAAATTAGGAGTGTATCAGTGCCTGTGGTGAAGATAGTCTGCTAAAATTCTGCAGTATGCTATAGATTCAACAGAAAGGGTCCCCAGACCTTGTTGTTAGGGCCAGCCTTTTAAATAACAGTAACTGAACTTGATTTTTGGAACTGGGAATTTTTCTGCAATACAAGGAGGGAAAAACCAAGGTAATTCTGGGTCCCCAGTAACTCTGCATGCTTACATACTCAGGGTCTTGAAGTCCCCACCGAAAAGGATGGAAATCACATGTATGAACTAGTGTCTAGAAATGCCTAAAGATCTCTGAGGAGAATGGTTAAGAGCAGGAAGGAGTAACTGCTCCTGGAGGTTGACTGCCTTGTGTTCCTCAGGGCTGCAAGCATCATTCAGAAGGCATGACCTCCTTGAAACAGCCTCTGAGGGGAGTCCCATGGACCCTCCCAATCCACAGCAAGCTTTCAGATGTGCATTGACCAGTTACAGGGAAGATCCACCATTCCAATGCCCTAGATGTTTTACTTCTTTATACATAATCTTGAGTTCTCTTTCGTTTCCTCTATACAGATGCTAGCTTTGCCACACAGAATTCAATGCTCACAAAAACATTTAATCTAGGATAGACTTTTCCACTTAAGGCTGCTACTCTGCAAAGAGCAGTATGAATCGTTTCACAAGGGGAAATGAGTGCATTATTTTTGCCTTCACAAACTCTAGCCCTTCCTCTTTAGTTGTCTAGTGATCCCAACCTGAAAACATGCCAAGACATTGCAATATAAATGCTTCATTGGTTTTGTCAACCAAATAAAAACCCAAATGTTGTCAAGCAATCATTATGTTTAAATAAGCTCGCAAAACATTTAACAGTATTATGAAGGAAGAAATACAGTGAATTTATGTATGATCAAATTTAAAGGAAAAGAATTTAAAAAGCCTATAAAAAAAAAGACCTAGATTCCCTGACACAAGAACTAAACCTCAAATCTGGACCCCCAAATCCATGCAGAATCAGTGGGCTACTAGTATGAAAGAGGCAGCACTTGAGGTTCACACTGGAGTGTCAGCTGGCATGGTAACAGTAGGCAGGTCTGTCATTTACCTAAGCGAAAAATATGCTATCTTTATCAGGAGAAAACAGGAATATGTTTTGTGCTGCTATACCAAATCCTCAGGTTTGATATAACTTCAGAGGTACATCACACATACTTTGTGAACATTTATAATCATACAGCAAGGGAAAACAATCACTATGTTTGTAGAGGCCTTACACCAGTCAAAAACTGGTGTAAGACTAGAGGGAGTGTGGACTTGTAGTTCCTCCCATTAGTACTAGGCAGCATTGGGCTTCTGTGCTGCAGGCTGTGGTACTACACTGCCTGCACAGCACTCCTACTTGAGCACGTCAGCTACACTCCTCCAAGAGCTGCACTGATAGCCATGAGGTTTGCAGGGAACTGATGTTGAAGAGCACTACTCAAAAGGCACATGCACAAATGAGGGACAACATTGTCACTGACAATGTCTTATTTCTTCAGGTCTCCTACTAACTGAGTTAACTGTTTCTAAACTTGGATTATTGGGTTAGAGGAGTCTTCCTCCCTATCTATGAAACCAATCCCATGCTGTCTAATGGTTCACGTTTAGGTTAGATAGACAGGAGTGAAGGTCTCCCTGAGGCAGTGTGGTAAGTGCATGCTCCCCTCTCTAATTCAGGTAACAAATGTGATGGTGTCTTCACACAACAGGAAGCTTTCCAAAATGAAGAGAGGCAACGCAGAGAAAACAAAAGCTTCATGTCACATTATTCCAGAAAGTCTGGAAAAGACTAGATTTTTTAAGACTAACTATATCCTCATCCTTTCTCATTGTTTCTAGCCATTTGTATGGCTAAATATGGACCCTCATTTGCTGTCTCAGTTAGCATATTTTGTTCAAATATAAGTATGATAAAATAGTTTGAGGACTAGGACTTGAGATCAGAAACTTGGCAATGGAGATTATAATGCATTTCATGAGATGTCAAGATGGCTTGTAATGGAACATTTGGAGTAGAATTCAAACAGACCCAAGGTTGTAAGAGTTATTCAACAGTGAGTTAATGAGCGTATTCCTTTATAAAATGAAGGACTACACAGTGCTTTTATGAACCACAGCTTTTTTGAAAAGCATTTACTATGGAAACCAAGTTCTGTGAAAAGATCCTGAATACAAGGGAAACCACAGGTATGGTGTCTGAACCAGCTTTCTGACCAGGGAAACAAGAATTTTAAAGCCTGGTGGTAGGGGGTGATTGGATAGGAAGATAAAAATCTGTGTTCAACAAAAGCCATGTCTGGTATCCTGTCTTGAAGTCTGCAGTTTTTAGTGATAAAGAGCAAGCTGTCACACTCCTCCTCTATATGCATTTCCCTGGCTTGAGAATATTTCATTAAAGTGGATTTTTAAAGAGACTTAGCCATTTAGAGTGTTTTTTCACTCATTGTAGGCAATTTTAAGCTCTACTGATCATTTACCAAGCTGACCTCCCTACAGAGAATTGCTGGAAGCAACATTATAGAGACCAAAAAAATCAGGTCCATGGAGGAATGCCTGGATCAGCCGCTGGACATGGAATGCAGAAACTTTACTGTGAAGTGTTACAGACATGGTGCAAGCTCAGGAAGTGATCATAAAGCAAGAAGCCTTTCACCTCTGAGAACCCAAAACGTAAACTCCCGCGTTCTATCCAATCCTTCAAATTCTGGTGCACCAGAATATGGATACATGGGTTTGCACTAAGCAAGCACTCCATTCCTAAGCTAACAACACTGTTTATATACTGGCAGTATGTTTCCATCACACATCTGGAAGGTGTTGATTTCCTTTGTTCATTGTGTCTGCAAAAACAGCTGCATGGAAAAGGTTCAATAGCTACAGGGTTAAAAACGTGAACTACTCATAACTAGTGTTATAGTAAGCCTGTTAAGAAGAAGGAGGAGGAAAAAAAAGCCCACCTAAGTAAAACAATCTATTTGGTCTGTTCACCTGAACTACACAGAAATCAAAAGAAAGATCTTTGCTGCTTTGCAACTTCTTGTCAACCAGGTGAACTGAAAATGTGCTGAGCTACACATTTCAATACTATATGCCCACACCCAAAGGATGCACAGGGAGTGGAGATGAATAGAACTACATGTTCCTTCTTCAAATTGCACCTATTATCTAATACACCTGTAGAAACATTTCCCACAATAATAATACTCATACACCTCAAAAGCTGTTTATTTGGCAACCCTGATGTATACTTCATTAAAGTATTAACTGGCATATCACCCTACTGGCTTATTGCAATAATTTAGGGGGAAAAACAAAGTCATCTTTTGTCCATATTGTAAGCACGGGGGAGGGGGGGATGGGGGGGGGAAAAAGCAGCATAGACTGGCATTATCTTGATGAATTTAGGCAGCTTTAGAACCACAGACTGTTTACATGGATGACACAAACTAAATGTTTGTCCTGTATTATAATACTGTTAAGCAAAGACAGCTGGATTCTGTTCTACCAAGAATGTCAATCAACAGAGCTGCCAGCTAAACTCAAACGAAGAAATCTGTTATCATCAAAAATGGCAAAAGTCAAAGGAAAGGCAGAACTGGATGTAACTAGATCACAGTTCATGTTTAAAAAGTTCAAAAATAATCAGAATGACTTTCAAATTGAATCAAATAAATGTGGAAATTAGGAAAACAAAAATGTTGCACTTTGAGTTGTCAAAGAGAATAATGGCTCCTTCAGTAAAGTTAGCAATTCTTTCCCACCTTCAGTAAGTCAGGAGAAAGTAAATGGTACCTTTTGGACTGCCATTTTGTACCTGGTATTACTGCAAACCAAGCCTGCAAGCCATCCATGCAGTTTAGAAACCTCCTATGTATGATGTGCAGAAGACTTCACCGTGTGTTCAGAAGCTGTAATTTCAGATTACATCTAAACCAAGCTGTACCACAGGCCTAAAACCTTGAGTGTTCAGTTCTTTGTCTGGATGTACTGAGAAGGGCTCTCAAATGCATTTGGCAAGCAGCACTGATAATCACATGCTAGTTTTACTACCCTAATGAAGAACTGCCCAAAACACTTATGGGCAAGCTTGTTTTGAAAAGAGCCATGCTGTGGGAGCACGTGAAGGATTATATTAAAAATACTCCATTTAGCTTACAGCCTAAGCAGAGAGTGAACCAAAACACAAAATACTTCCATATAGAAAAAAGCTAGCAGAGACCTTCACATATTTTATCTCCCGTGGCTTCTCTTTGGGTCAGAAATGACCACAGTGCCAAAAGCACAGCACATCAACCAGTCCTATTTATAATTCCCATAGGCCAAACAACTGTGACAGAAGGCTCACCATAAACTCTGTCATTTTCCATTTATAAATAATACACAGTTTGCTGAAATGATTCCATGAGTAGCAGTACTGCACATCTGCAATAACATAGGAAAATAGGGAAATCTGCATTATTGGCAGGTTTTTAAAATACCTATATAGGTAAGTTTGTAGTTTGTCTATGGCTACATTTAATGCAGCTGGCATGATCCAATATGAGCATATTTACTGGGTATAGTGTTACTATATTTACATTACTAGTGTATCCAAATATATTTTTGGGAGGGTAAAAAACTGAGGGAGTGGTGACTGAGTCAGGATCCCACATATCAGATTTCCATTTGGAATAGAATTCCTAAGGTATCTAATTTCACTTACAGCACTGTATGTCTGAGATTTCTCAACATCTAACTGATGGAAAATATTATGTCTGTGTTTTAATCCAATTCCTAAAATGCATTCCCTTTATATGGTTATAAGTACTTCAGCTGGGTATGCCAGCAGACTTTGGTATTGCCATACCAAAGAAACCATGCTAGATTTTTTCCATAATGGGCATAAATTCCTGTGGCTGCTGGGTCTTGACTTTTTAAACTATCAAGAATATGTCCAACAGTATACTCTCAGGAGTCACAAAATATTTGGAACATCAAATACTTCAAATAATTTCCTAATTGTTTATATAGATCAAAAGAAACCATTGAGTTAAGACTGAGTTCTGCAGGAATGAGGGAAAAGAAAAACAAAATAAAAGGAAGTCTATTGCTAACTTGGACACAATAAGAAAGAATGAGAAATACCTAAAAAGAAGGCTCACTTGTTAACACTGAGTCAATGTGTTGGGTAGGTATATCAGGAAGAAGCATTTTGCTAGGAGAAGAAATAGCTGAGGGTAGTTTTAATTTAAGTTTACGAGGATCCCATTCTCTCCTGTTTTATCTCCATTATAATTGCACTTTACAGTAGGAGTTACTTTGAATCATCTGACTGGAATCTGATTCTGTAGGCATATGATTAGAAGTCCAGGGACAGGCATCCGCATCGTTATCATCACCTTTCCAACTCAGGCCAGCAGAATAGACAAAAGAGAGATAAATTACTATGCAGAACTAGAATACAGCTGTCATACCTCTGCTCTGCAGAATAGATCACTTTGTCTGGGTCACTGAGAAAAACTGCTGATGAATTCAAAGAAAGTAGAAAAAACAACAACCAATAAAAGAAGTGAGCAGAAAAAGAAATTGATAGATTCATATCACCAGTTTCATTTGCAATTACAGAATCATCTCTTTGGTGCATACTTGGCTTAAGCCTGTTAAAGAGCCAGCACACAAGTTGAGAAGGAGCTGTAAAGTTTAGATCCTCTGCAAGCTATTCAGCAGTTCAGTGATCCATCCAGACCTGCTGTTCTGATCAAGGCCCATCTATGCTAATAGAGATGAAAGAACACTTAAGCCACCGTGTTCCAACTGCTATTCAATTCTCCAGTAGCAAACAACGGGTTACCCTAAAATTACAGGTCCAAAACCCAACAAATTTACTGTGTACATGGAAAAAATATTAATTACATATCTGATTTCTGAAAGCAGTTACCAATATTGGTTTTATACTCACACTGCTCCAGGAACACACAATTTAAAAACTGACACCATTACAAGCTTGTGCCTTATGTTAACATAAATATGGCTTATATACATTGTTTGTAAGCTAAAAATTCAGAAAGGCTTATTTGTAAGCTACGTACAGCCCAAATCACATGAAAACAAGAGTATAAGATCCTACTATCACTGTGAATACTTCGGTTGCCTGTGTGTTTAAAGGCAGACCAGATTCTCCTTATTTTCAGTACTTGCCACACTGAAAGCTATGAAGAATTACTTCCCAGGGAAATTCAGAATTCATTATCAAACTGAGAGTTCAAAAATCTGTACTCTGGGAAGGAAGAGCTGTATGAAACTACCATCTCCCACTTAAGAGTGCAGTATGGACAAAATTCAATTAAGCCCATGTAAACAAAGCTGCAGACACAATGATGCTTTGCCACAGAAAGAACAGCTCCTTTGGGAAAAAGATTAAATCAATATACTTAACCTTTACATTCCAGAGGACTGCCAAATCACCTCACTTTGGCAAGGACACTCATGTAAACAATCATAAATTAAATTAAAAATCTGGGAGATAAATCTAGTTGAATTCCTTCTGGGAATGACTCTTGCAGATATAAATCAAAGACCAATGGAGGAGGAGAACAGAATAACAATTCCTATAAATCCAAGGCATATAATTCTTCAAACAACTCCTACCAATTAAGTCTATGCAAGCCTTAAAAGCCAGGGTCATATATGAATATTCAGACAAGGCTGAAACATGCTTATACATACAATAGCAATAGCACCTCTAGCTCACTTACCAGCAAGGTTTCAGCTGGAACACCAAAAAAACAGGCAAAGATGCTGTCACACATTGTGTTTGAGAAGGCTACACACTTGGAAAGTAACTTGTCCATTCCAAAACAGGTCAGATACTCACAGACGCGCTTGCACGCCAGTAACCACATCCAGCTAAGGGTCAGCAAACAATAGGTGAAAAAAGTAACTGAAAATAATAACTTTTCAAACCATTGCACTGCCCCAAAGCACATGCAATTACATCAGAATACAATTCTACTGGTTCCACTACCCAAAACTAGCTATTTTTTACATAGCACTGAATGATGCCATTTAGATATACCTGCAGTTTTAATTCAAAAAGCAGATAATTAAAACCTACTGAGTAGTTTCAGCTCACTGGGAGACTGGCACATCAGAGGAGAGCATATTACTCTGTTACATCTTAACAGCAGCTGAGGGAAGTCTTTCCAGAGAGTTAAGTATGCTGCAAATGAAAAAATATTCCTGACCTGAGGAGTTTCCCCTTAATGACCTGGTCATTAACTGAGAAAACTAATAAGCAATATGGTAGAGTGAGTAAGAGCATGACAAGATTGTTTTTGCATGAAGTTGAGTAGTTATACATTTTAATCTTTCCAATCTTTACATTTCCATCTTTCTAAATGTAATTCTTCTATAGAGCCAGTCATTATGATCTGAAGGTTTTATGAAAAAGTCTCCTTTCTTATCTCTTTTGTCAGCCATGGGACATACAGAAGCAAAGCTAGCAGAAAGCATCTTTTGGGCATACTGTATCATGAATGAAAGCAAACCCTTCCAGCTGTGACAGCATTGTTGTCATCAGTCTGATGGCCAATAATTTTTTAGGCTGCCAGTTAGCTTTCCAGAAACATTGACCTTGTAAGGACGTATTACCAAAACTTCTGCTTTGTCCATTGTGCAGCTGTTAAACTGCAGGAGATAAGGGTTTCCTCATAGCAGAAGGGCAATAGCCATTGTCTGCTCTTTGCTCTAGCAGCAATCTTGGGAGTGTACTCAGGCAATGTGGAGAAGCTCTGGCAATTTAAGAGACCTGCATTTCAGCTGGGAAAGAACTCCAGGTATCCATCGATTTCCAAGTGCCTCTTGTCTCCTAGGTAGCATGGGCCTGGATAACCCATGGATAATTTCACAAGAGACCAAGTATAATGTAAGGAGGCCTTTAACAGCTGATCATGACTGCATACCTGCATTTTGATTTTTACAGAGTTGTTGTATGTCCTACAATATTTAAAGTGTCAATGTTGACTCCTGGTGGAGATGTGCCAGAGCTGAAACACAAGTCCTAAAGGTCATCTTAAAATACATTGGCAGAGGGCCTGGGAAGGAAGGGGCTTAGAGCTCAAAAGCAGGACAGGAAGTTTTCACCATTCAGGGAGTTGTTGAACAACAACCTCTTATTTGGCTCCCTATCTTCAAGGGTCATGGTCTGAAAGATCACAAGTCAGGAGAGCATCAGGAAAGAGGCATGCTTTTCCAAGATCCTTACTGAGATAAAATTAACTCTTATTCTAATTCCATCACTTGCCTAGGGCAAAATGATGCTACACAAGAGAAATGCTTCCAGTTTTGGATAAAGAAAGGCCATGAGCACAGTGGAGGTCCACCCTTTTGACAGGTCCACTATGTTTTGAGGGTTTTGGTGTGACAGTATTTCTCCACATTCCCCTAGACTATTACAGAAAAGAACACTTTACGTTATGTTTTTCCCCTCCAAATATGCTCTAAATGGAAAGTACAGAGCTGTGTTTCCTCATTGGCCTATCACACACAGAGTGAGCTCTTGGCACACACAAACAGCCTATTTACTCAAGAAAAATATACCCCTGCCTATGCAAATATAGCCCAAGGCAGATTTCTTCAATTATCATGTCTTGGTCTCTCACTGCAAAAAAAATAAAAAATCACACTTTATTCTGGCACTGTTGCTTTGATATCTCCAATTTACAGCTAGTGGACATGAGACAACTGGAATTTGGATATGCCCTTGCCCAAGTCAGAGAAAAGTTTATAGCCAAATATGTTCTCATTAGCTTTCTGGCAAAGATACTGGAACTATTGCTGGCCTGTACGTGCCTGTATTAGCAAATGGTGTGCATAATGTTCCTACCACATCTCTAGCTGGAAGCTGTTCTGGCTATGACTTCTGCCATTTTGAGTACTAAACACGCCTTTGAAAGATTAAGGTGGAAATTTTCAAAGTCAAAGGAAGATAGGTGCTCAGATCAGAATAGAAGTCAGTGGAGTTTAGCTTCTGAAATTCTACCTTAACTTTGGTTCCAGTTCAAATAGGACATGATAAAAAGTCAAGTCATGTTCAGAGTATCAGAAGCCACATTACTAACTTAAATTTTGCAATTTCTAAGTGATTAATACTTTGGTTAACAAGCCAGAAACCTTCAGAACCCATTTCCTTCCTCTGTGTCAGCCAGGTTAACAAAACATAGAATAGAAAGAACGTATTGCCTGGCTCTCCATTCATCTTTAGTAGTTCCTGTCACTGAGTCATTTGCCTCTACTGCTTTGACTTTGCACACCACCAATCTCATGACCTAGTGCTGGCTTAAAAAAAATACAGACATGCAGTGCAACATCTCTGAAACTACAGTTATGGAGAGGCTCTCAGGCAAAGAAATATTTATTTGCATTACAAATATATATTCTTCAGTTCAATAGCAGTATTACTTACCTTTCCTCTGTGTGTACTGCCTATTAAATTTCATTGTGACAGATTAATATTACTGAGATATTACAGTAAAACTTGGTAGAAAATGCAGCTGTTCAATACAGGTGGCAAGACCAGCAGTGGTAGGGCTAAGACAGTTGCTTTCTCTTTCAGCACTAACATCATGTAAAATGACATATCAAGAATCAATCCTGTCTTCACCTCCAAGGGTTAGATTTGGTACAGTTTTCTTAAGGAAGGGATAAGCCTCAAAGACAGAAAATAAAACAGGGCCCAGCAAAGCAGTGATTATACTGCCTGCAGAATAAGCCTCCTCTGGAAAGTGAACAACAGCATGTAAGAAAGTAAATATGTTTAGGATGGGTCTGGGAGAGAGGGAGGATTCTCTCCTGCTCTCATCTCTCTTGAGGAAGCCTCTCTTCCCTTTGTAACCGACTTTTTCTTGCCACTTAACAAGTAGAAAAACTGAGGAAGAGCAGTAACAATGCTGGAGCTATGTGAAGAGGAGGCAAAGGTGGTATTTAGACAAACTACAAGTTCTTATGCTCATTATCTCCTCACAAAATGAAGTCTTCTTACCCATCTGTGCATTGTTCCCATCCAGCTGCCCTACTTCTGTTTATTATGTAGCATTCATTAACTGATTCTAGGGATAGCAATTGAGACTGAGTAATTATCTCCCTAGTAGAATGAATAAGGGTCAGATTCTTAAAGGTGACTGCTGAAAGTTTTTTAAAAAATAGAAATGAAAAACCAATCAGGCCTATTTTTCCACTTGGTGCTGCATAAAGGAAGCCTGGATTTAAAGAAAGACACACTGCATTTATACTCTAAAAGTTTTGAATTGACAAAACAGATTTTGATGGAGGACACAGATTTCAGAGGCTCTATACTGTCACCTGTCCCTTCAGGATTGATAAATACAATTGGGCCATTCCGTAAGTTCTTTATTCAGAAGGTCAGTTCAGTTGTCAATGGTAAATCACAGTCTACAGATCTGTTTCACTAAAACTTTAGTACATGTTACCACAGATCCAGGTAACATGATTTAAAACAGCAGTAAAGCAGGACAGCAAGTGCTAGAGCAGGAGATGCAGCTTAGCTCTGAGGCCATGGATGGATGTTTACCCTCAGCACAGAGCAGTAACACAACCCTCAATTTCTATTTGTGGAACAGCTTCTGAGGCAGTTGAAGTAACCACTCTCTAATCTACAATGGCAAAAATATTAAGCAGTCAGAATTGCTGGCCAGGGCTAATTGGGCTGATTTTGCTGGAAGAGGGCTAGGGCACATTCACACAATACCACAGCTGGGAGCTGGAAAAGGATTTGCTGTCGCTTTAGTTTCTGTATGTCTTGGTTCTCCTTGTACAGATGAGAGTGCTGCTCTGCCTTGTTCAGATTTTGAGGTATAAAAAACTGTGAAGTACTTGGGTCTGATGGAAATGAGAGCAATCTTAGATATGATTACACAGATGGACAAACTCTGCTCAAAATCTGGCATTTGTCATTTCTCAGATGAACTTGTGCACACATGCTCCCATAAGACAGACTGATACTCACTGGCAGAAATGTCCCCTTTGAGACACTGGTTCACAGACTGTTGTTTGGGTTGTTGGGTTTTGTTGTTGTTGTTTTGGGGTTTTGTTTGTTTGGTTTTTAACAGGGTTTATTTGTATGTGCTGAGAAATGTGCAAGAAAGGTCATGATTGGAAAATCCCATCATCAGTTATCCTAGCTTAGCTACAGACAGCAGCTAAGCTGATGCCAAGACTGATCAAATTACTACAAAATATCTTTTCATTTATACTTAATGTGACTACTGTGTTTTTGAGTAGTCAGTACTGAGCCCCTTAAATGAATCTTTTCCATTATTAATGTGGAGCTGGAAAGTCAATTTAAACACTAAGTAGGACCTATATGAACCTCTTTACAATTAGTACCCATCTAAGCTATAGCTTCTGTATTGGAAGCCCACCAAATCAGTCCTGAAATGGGCTAAACACCATGTGCTGATCAGAAGTGAAATAAAATGTTAATGAAAATTTCATAACACTTGGCAACAACTTCAATTATTAGTGCCCCAGAGATTCACTGTATGCCTTGATTATTTTTCCATTTGCCTGTAAGGGCATTTTTATTTTTTAAAGATTTAATTTGAAAACTACAACCTTGGAATCAGCAGCCATCCAGTAAAGACTTGAAAAGGACACAAGTCGAACTCATGCTCTTGTCCTGTGTAATGCCTCTGCTTTTTCACCTCTATTCCAGGGGTAGAGCATATTTGTAGCAATCCTTTCACTAATGGATGAAAACCAATTGCATATGTATGCCAGTACAGCTAAGTACTGAAAGAGTTCTAGAGCTCTGCGCTGACAGATCCAAGTTCAGAGTAGGGTTTTATAATAATTATTAGCAAGTAAACCAGACTATGATTAGTAAGCAAAGCCAGGAAATAAATACCCTAGAAATAAATACATTTGCAGCAGGTAATTGTTAATGTAATTCAAGTTCTTTTGGAATCACTAATACTCTACAACCAAAAAAACCCCATTGCCCAAGTGTTACTCAGCCTGCTGGCAAGAGACCATGGGAAAGCACAGGACAGTGGCCTATGAAAACATTACAAAAAATAGTGCTAATAGAAAAAGTATCATAAATACACATTTCACAAAAACTTGGGTATGTGTCACTACCAAAGCTGGGAACTGATTCGTAATCACTGGCAGAGGCCTATAAAGGGATTAATTAAAACTTCTGTAATTACAACAATAAGATTTTGCAATGCAGCTGTTTATCTAAATGCTTTAAACTTCACTTACCATCTCCTCTTTCAACTGCCAAATTATACTGAAATACAAAGGAATTCCAGATTTTTTTTTCCCCTGAAGATTACATGGTAGATGGCTAAAAGAGATTTAGAAACACTGCACTAAGGAGTTAAAAGCCTTAATAATATAATGATTAAAAATCTCTTAGATGAAAAATCTTACTTTTTCTGGTGCACTTGAATCAAGAAAGGATGGGTCATCTGTACAGAGGACAATAAGAGTATTCTCTGGCTTACAGCCAGCTCATAATTCATAGAGTAGCATTACCAGCCAAAGTTAATTTTTTTTGATTAATCATCTGCCAGAGCTTGAGAGTTTGTGGCTAATTGTTCCATTCTTGACTACAAAACGAATTAGAGAACAATACGCAATGCTAAGCCAGGGAAGGAAAACATAAAGACAACCATGAGCACATAATGAATAGTTCAGGTTAGGTACTTTGCACTTCTGTTCATAAAGATGTGGTGAAAGTCCACTGCTCCAAGGAACAGGAAGCCTAAGTGATAGATCTTACAATCCTACACTGTGTGTTCACAGGTGACTGGACTCATGTTGGACAGCTTGGTTGATGGAATAATAGGCTTCAGCAAGGAAGAAAGGAGAGCAGGATCACATTAGAAGGTTAACTCATGTTTAAGTAGTAACTGACTGAGGCAGCAGGTGTCCAAAGAATGATGAATAGACAGCAGTACAAACCAGACATCTTTCATTATAGGTGGATGAAAAATACTGTTTAAAAGGAGATTACAGAGCAGTTCTTGTGGCTCTATCTCTATGCTAGCAACACAAATTAAAGGTCTGTTGATATTGGCTTGTGTAAGTGAAGTACTGGAAAACAAAACTCTTGGTTCCACCAACCATCATTGTTAGTGCCTTCCCAGCCAAATCAGCACATTTCCAGAGTGAGAGCTTTTAAATTTTAAAACTCTTTAAAATATAGTTTTAAACAAAAAATAAATATAACTTCAAAATGCAAATGAAAGAAATAAAAACACAGGCTATCATATTTACACATTAGCCACAATAGGGTCATTGTCCATGACTCGCTCTCATTCACATTAATAACAAGTTGTCTGCAAGAGAGCATGGAAAAACAAAGATGAATGCAATATAAACACAGTATTTTGAAGTTCTGTGAAAAAAAAAATCCCCAATGCATTCTCTTCTTGGGCTTCCCCTTTACATTGAGAAGGAAGACTCTGAGGAAAAGGAAACACCTACCAGTGCCAACAAATAGAACTATTAAAGTAATGACAGAAAAGGACAGCAATGTTTAGATTAAATCATCAACAGAAACGCTAAAGTTTTGATGACCTAAACATAAATAACCAATGCCTAATGCTTTTGGGATGAAGAAACAAAGTCGAGTGACTGTAGAGAATGCACTGATGCAGAAAAAAAACAGTGACTCAGACAAAAACATCCTAGGATCTGAGGAGATTCTGGAGCCCCATTTCTATGTAGAACTATTAAATAAAAGGTTAGCAACATGCTTTTTTAGCTCACTATGAACATGCAAATGGCTGAAGGCACTGTTCAAAGCACCAAAGAGACAACTGTGAGGAACTACATTCTGCTTTTATGCAGAGCCTGGCAGCAATGACAACCCATATATTCAAATATGAAAGAAAATGTTATTTTACAGAAGCTATTTATTACAGTCTTTCTTTTTTTTTTTTTACAAGTCACTCAATCAAACAACACCTTGTCAAGCACTGTAACAAATCACACCATGTTAGTATTTATTAGGGCTAATTTCGAGCAAGTATGTGAGTGCAATGCAAGCTTTACTGCAGTACATTAAACTGCCAAAAAAATTTCTGAATCAGACTATATGTGCATAGACAATGACCAAAAAAAGGTCACATCTGTACACCTGCAAAAGAACTGGGTTCTGTGTGGAAAATTTTTCTTTATAGAACGTCTCCTTGTTTTCCTCTTTTCTTCATGGATCTCCAAGGCTATGAGCAATGGAAGCAAAATATGCCAGAAGAGGCAATGTAAAATTTGGTCCTGAAATCCATACAAAAATAATACAGAAAAGCATTAAAAGCTGCATTCCAGCGATCGTTTTCATGATGTGCAGGAGACACAACATCAACTCTCCCCTCTACCACAATAAAAGTTTTCTCTGTATATGGTAATATTACCGATACTGAATTCTAGCACTTCCTTACATACTGGAATGAACTCCAGGTTCTTACACTGGATATGCTATACAGTAGAGATAGAAGGAAGAAAATCTGACTTTCCTTTACAAACTGAAGAACAATATAAAATAAAGAGCATCCTCCAATCATCAGTCATTCTGAACACAGACAATGCGAAAAGATTAATATAATTAATCTTCAGCAGTTATACCATGTAATGAAGGAACTTTTCATATTTCTAGAAAGCCATGTCCCCACAACAAACCTATTGTCTTTAAATGCATCTGTGCATAGGAGTGGCTTCTGGAGAAGCAGAGGAGCCAGCTGGACTCAATGATGTGACCAAAATGGGCAGCAGTCATAGGAACCATTTCAGAGAGAACATAAAGGCTAAAAGAAAGCAAGAAGACTTGCCACAGGCAGTTTAGCAGTGTTGGTACTGCAAATACTACTTTGCTAGGTAATTTCTAGTCCCGTTCAGAAATTGCACTTGCAGCTTTGTAGCATGTCTCCAACAGCATTTTGGTTCAGATTAGGAGTGTGCTTTTGAAGCAGCTCTCTCCATTGCTTCATCGTGTTTTGGTTTGTATCATAGAGTGGCCTCAGAGCACATAAACAGGATTCCTTTCTGATGAAACTGAACAGAAAGATGCACTCCCAGACAATATGTCATTCACTCCAGCTGCAATAGGCTTCATGAGACCGGACTAGACCTACTCTAAAATCAACAAACAGACCCGCATTGAAACAGGTGTAGTGTGAATGTCAGATCCTCAGTGTCAAGTGCTCTACCATATAGATCTGCTCCCTTTCATCTGCACAGCTTGGTAAAGTAGACATGCCTTTAGAGCTCCAGACTGGAGTCTTTAAGCTCAGCCTATCCCAAGTTCAATCGTGAATAAATTATAAACATGTTCCAAGAAGTCTGCACAGAGTGTATCAACATTAATTAAAACAGATATTAATGAATCTCCAATAAATATTCTTCTGACTGGTGAGTATTCTGTATTCTGATGTGTGGTACAATTCCTATGACAGTTACACACATAGGTCAACACTCAAAAAAATCCAGTGGCAATTGCAGCAGAATTATAGCCAGCCTTATATGTCCACTGTGTCTAGCAGTAAGATGAAATGAAAAATGGCTGTTATGCAAATGTCTACAAACATTCACTACCTCTTTCAGGTAATCAAACACTCATTTCAGTCACCTAAATCTGAAAGTGATAAATTTGCTATCTGCTTTGTGTTTGTGTGTAACAATAAATAACCAGCATGTGCCCCAAGAGCTAGGATTTCATGAATCATTAAACTTGCTACCAGGTGGATGTCTGTTATTAACTATAGTTTGAACTGCTAGGAAACACATGTAAGGACAGAACTGAGACAGTTAAGTGATGCTCATGAAAGAATCAAATTCTGCAATTTGATCCATGAAGGGAAGAACCATGGTCTTGCAAAGATATCCTGGAAGCCACAGAGGGTTGACTAGGAAAGTGGGTTTCCTTATAGCTCCTGGAGAGACACAAGCATGGACAAATAACCCTCAGAGAGAGTTTGAAGGATGAACAGGTGCTAGGCAAACTGTATAAGCAACTGTACTACTTTGAGTCCAGTGCCATAACTTTGTCCAACAATAAGAAATTGTCTTCAGTTTTGCTACATATATATGTTTTTCATATATATGAAATGTGCATGTAAATAATAAGCTAAATAGCTATTTTTTCCAAATTATTTGCATAATGTGATGGGATAATCAATGCCACTTGCACCTGCAAATTACTCCTGAAAATGTTTGCATGTGAAGAATGAGCCATTTCTACACAGTCAAATTCAATTAAATCATATGATCAACATCAGTTTATATTATAAAATATAGCACAGTATGATAGAAGCAAAATTGGGTTTACTGCCTTTTAACCCATACATACTGGAAATGTCAAGATCAGTAAGGCAATAGTGTTGTGGGTTTTTTTAAAGCGCAAGAATAATAGGTGTGGGAGTGCTAAAAGGGCTTTTTGTCTACAAGTATTTCCTATCTTAGTGAAGACAAAACTCTCTTTACTATGACCTTTGCATTATATTTGTTCCATATGCATCACATACTTCCTTAATCTTTTAACAGCCTGGTGCCCACCACACCTGTCAGTAGAGCAATGACAGACTTTGATGTGAGTGCATATAGCAAGGATCACTTACTGATACACTACAGCTCAGTCAACATGCCCTCTACCTTACTGACACAGGACTTTTCTGTTGTAAGCTCACCCAGCAGGCTCTGCTCTCTCTTCCAGGAGCCAGTCTGCTTTGAAAGTAATTTTTCGGCCTGTTACAATGTGACCCATGAACCTGCAGTTACAATTCCCAAACAGTTAAGCAATCCAAAAACCCTTGCTGTAGTCTTTAAGATCCATCAGGTCCAGTAGCAGAGGGTATGTACAGTCATGCTGGAGCTGTTTCTTGCAGCTTCAATTTCTGCAATGTATGAGCTACAGCAATGAATGTGCAAAGACACTTCAAACTCCACCAGCAACACTGATATTTAGAGTCAGCTCTTAGTAAGCAAAAATGACTCTGACTTTGACACTGATGCCACACCTCTTTATCAGCTTCAATATTTGAGGCTACTCAGACTAAGGAGTTTCTATTATCTTAATACAAGCCTCAAACAAACACGCCTAAACTACAACCACCTGCTCATTGACAAGAGCCTAATTTCTCCTCCTCCATGTGTGAGACTTCAGATCTTTTCAAGTCTGAACACTGACAATCTGACAGTTTTAAGCTTACATCACAAAACACTGACACAGTGAATGTGCCAATTTCAGATGACTGCCATGAAAACAAACTGTTTGACATCTAATAAGCTTGTGTTTTCATAGAAATACAGTGTGTCATAGATGGTTTGTTTCCATGAAAACACATGGTAAGAAATGAAATAGAAATATTTTTCTCAACACTAAGCACACACAAAAAAATCAGCCAGTTTAGAATTCACATTTATATTAAATAACCAATGAAGGGGTCATATAGAACAGCTAATATAAATATTTTTACCTCTTTTAAAAAATGGAACAAAGATGTTTTTGGAAATCTATTTAAAAGCACCAAAGGACTGAGTGCTGCATCTGATAGCGTCAAGTAGGGAGAGCTAACACATGTGGATGGGGCCATTTGGGAGAACTGTATTACCTGGTTGGCAAATTGTCCACTAAGACCCTAGCTTTTTTCCTTACTGAAGTTAATACCTCTGTAATGGAGTGAAAATCAAGTAAATGCAGTATGCTGTACCACTGTGAGCATAAATGAGAAACAATATCACTTTGTAATGAGTAGGATCTTCTGGCTTTAAAACCAAGGACAGTTTTTCCCCTGATCTCAAACGCTACACAACGTTCCTCTATGTCACTGCACCTTGCTTTGATCATCTCTTTTCTCTGATGGGAGAAGGCTCATGAGGAAAATAAAGAATGCAACAATTAAAGAAGCAGAGGCTTCACATAGAAAGTGAAGCCTTTAAAGAAAAAGGATGGTTTTATGAATATGATATGTTCGGAGTACAGACAACATTAGATTTAAATCAGGAGTTCCTGTTACGTGCAGATTCCTACAGGAAGTATTCTAGAACTACTTTTTTTGAAAAAGGCTAAGGATTTTTGCCCTAAAATTATAATCTGGGCATGCTTAGCTTTATGCATATAAGTACCAGTGTGATGTGTTATGATCTCACTGGAAGGAAACAGAAGTTTAAGAGCTTTTCATGATCAAATACAAAATTTACCATCACTTAGCTCCTGCTACCATTCCTTTATACACAATTTGATTACCTACTTCTGTCAAAGCTTCTGTTCCTCTTCTTAGCTAATAGGTGCAAATATATCAAATTGGCATGCAACTTTTAGGTAAATAGTAACTGTATCTTTTCCTCTTTTTTTTTTTGCCTTTCCTTTGCTTTTCCTTCTGCTTCTCTAAAGCTCTAAACATAATAAGAATCATAACAGAAACACAACCTCAAAATTACTTGGAAGTAAATGTGTAGGAAGCACAAAAAACCCATCAATGGGGCCGTCCATTTAACTATGTTCAGTGATCACAAACTGGAGAAAAATAGAAGCTAAAATTGGAAAAGACTAACTTGAGCTAAAACTACTCAAATAGTCAATTAGAATTTTTTTTCTGAATTTATTATCCAGCAATGAACTAACATAATAAAGGGAATAGTTATTTTTGAGTATGTCACTCAGAATGAGCTTACTGAATTGTTTGTTTGGGCGTTTTGGGTTTGTTTTATTATTTGGAGGGGTTGTTTTTTGAAAGGGAAGAGGGATAATGGAATGATACAGGTAGTACAAACTTTTGTAGTGGATATCAAAGTTTCTCAACAATTACCAAAATCCCAATAGCAAGAGGGGTTCATGTCAAACTAACACTTATTAATTTCTAACTACTGAACAGACCTTTTGGTTGTCAAAAAGACCACCATTAAGTTTTATTTGGACAGAAGCATCATGAAGGCTTACTACGCTGGTGCCATTAAGCCACTTTATATATGCAAGCCAAATCTGACACAATAGAATATATAAGATTTACTGTACAACCTAGATCTACACACAATACAACAGCCACAGCTACATATGTAGTCTCCTGTTGCTTATCCAGAACACATAGTAAAATGTCACTCACATTCATATGCTCAGCTTTGTGATTTCAAGACTAGGAACTCAACATCTTGAGTCAAGAAATAAGTAGCTACCAGGAAGCCTTCTCAATTTTTGGCACTTAACAGAACACAGTACCACTGACTAGCCTGGACCTGCAGTTTAACTGCAGATTTAACTCTGGAGTGGGAAAAGACGTGATAGTTTCCTACCTGCAATGACTGTCATAACCTCCCATCCAATGTCTGTGAAAAATAGCCAACATGCAGCAGGGGAATTTTATTGGCAAATTGAGATTGCCAGATATTAGTTTCACAAAAAAATAGTACTAAGTTTGCAAACTACCTGTTCCCAAGTCAAGGTTCTCTGTGTCTCTTCTCTTAAGGTTTCCTGTTAGAAACAGCTGGTGGTTTTTTGGTGACAACATTGTTTGCTTGTCAAAGATGAAATATCCCAGAGGAATATATATCACAGTGTCATCAAGGACAGGATTTCATACTAAAACCCACTCTCAAAACAGCTGGCAGTGAGGTGGTGAAGCCATCTTAACAGGACATGGGAATTTAACCTTGCCTTAAGTTAACAAGGAGTTTTCTTACCTTCCTCCTGAAAACTGCAGAAAAAACCCAGAGACTATTTCAGTAAAACATTTTTTGAAATATCAAAAGCCTTGTTTAACAAAAAAATTATTTTCAGCCAGCATTTGTCAGTACCCTTATGTCCTCAAAGAGCACGTAAAATTGTCTTTTTGGATGATCCCTTAACTTCCACTTTTACTTCAAGGACCATAACTCTGGAGTAAGCTAGCAATACAGGGAGGGGAAAGGGAAAACGGGTCAGAATGAAAGAAATGTTAAGAGTTTGAACAGGAAACTTGCCTTTCTGTAAAAGTTGTCTTTGCAGCCAGCAAGTATCACACCTACATATCAGTTAGGTAACAGTAACAAAGATAAGGAAACAGTTCTTCAGACAAACACTGGTGGGAAGAATCGTTATCAACTGATGACTATATCTAAAAGGAAATCACTCAATGGCTTTGGCCATATACTGGCTTTGTGAAACCAGAGGTTTCCCTACCCCTGTCACATAAAGATTAAATAAAGCCTCATTTGAATTTCCAGAAAACTGCAAGAACACCACCACTGCTGTGAACTGCCTTTTGAAGTCAGTGGTAAACACCTCAGGGGAAAAAAAAGAGAGAGAGAGAGGGAGGAAATTGCTTTGTGGGTGTGCCCAGTCTGGTGCTCAGCAAGTCACACTGCTATCACTCACAAGTGATAGGTTCTTGTTTAAGCTTAACATAAACTATCAGACAAACAGGCGAAGCTAAGGCAGATAGCAAAAAGGTTCCACAAGATTCTTAGGTTTTGCAGCAAAGTTATTATTCTCTTAGTCAAGGCTTCCTGTTTTATTTACTGCTTATATTTTTTATAGTAACTCATTAAGCGTTCAGTTCTATTTCCATTCAAATAAAGAATTTTACCATTAATAGCAGTTAGGTTAAGATGGGAAGATTCCTGAATGTCTCAGTCCCTTAAAACCATAAATTCTGTTTAGGTGAAATGTATTCTTTGATAAAGTGAACAATGAATCCAAAACCAGACAAAACAGTACTTGAAGGCAAAGTGACTGCAAAGTGACTTTGGGTTAAAGACTAAATCTAGGTTCTACAACTATAATTGTCGTACACTAGCAAGAGGTAAGTAGCAAAGGATATTCACACTGGAATTCAAAGGTATTCAGACTGGAGGATGTAATTTTGGTACTTACTGAAACTGTGTAGAAAAAATTAGGAAAAAAGTTATTTTAATATTATGATGTTTATTTCAACGTGTGCAAATAACTGAATATGCCAAATCATGCATGTTTTTAACTATGCTTTTACAGTGCACAGTTGGTTAAAAGGAAATCATTATGGCATTACAGAAATATTGTGCTGTTTTAAAATCCAACAGGAAATTGAACTACTCCCCTGTACCAAAATAACACCAGGCACCATGTCTTCTGAGTAATGAAGAATTCTGCATAAGCAATTTGTATGTCAGCACAGTTTAGGTAGGCAGATGACCACCTACCCACCTCTCATGCACATTACAAACAAATGTAGGTGGAATTTAGACACTCAGAAACTCGAACCAAAGTATCTGCCACTGTCTCTTGATGTACATGCATCATCTATACATGCATTGCATCATCTATACTCCGACTTAACTATAAATCTTATCTGGCAAGATTTCTGGAAAGCTGTGTGCACCCTTCTCCCTGCCTGCTCACCCCACCCCCACCAACAAACCAACACACAGAAAGACACAGCATTTTGTCAATATGCATCCAAACTATTCAACTGTTATGAATAAAAAGACAGTTGAATTTTAAAAAGTCAGTAACCCAAATTCCATCAGGATTTTATTTAATTTTGGGCTACTCTATTTCTATTCCTACTTTTTAACCACAAATTTTAGTTCTTCACACTGACCCATGCTGCGCTTTGAGGCTTTTTGTCCTTTTTAGATAGGCATTAATTACTATATGTCATCATGTTAGGAGGCTTACACAAAGAAAAACTCTGACCAGAACAACTGTTTTTAAAATAAGAACCTTAGAAATATCTTTCAGTTGTAAGTTTAAGAACAAGCTGTTCAGTATGAGTTAAGTGACTACTTGAACTGTCATAAGGAACTACCTTATATGTTGTCTGCAGGAAACTCTGTTCCTAGCTGAGGTCAACATTTAAATAATTCCAGGATGATGCTCTCAGAGAAGGCTGCAAAAACTGCCAATATTTTTACAGTCTTAATAAGGTTAGCCATCAACATAAATTAAAAAGCCCTTTTCAGGTTCAATAGTTGTACCAGAATGGCAACTGAGCAAGTCCAGCAATGCATTGTCAAATGAGTCTATTAGGAATGATGGAATCAGTCCCTGGTTTCAAAATTCAGATAATAAAATGTGCTTTTTTTGGTTCAGATACCAACCCTGGAGAAGTCCCTATGACTGAGCTTGCTTTAGACTCATTAGAATTCGACCTTACTACAACAAACATGAAATGTTGTGCGATAAGAAACAGTGTCAGGAAGAGGAATGAACGGGAGCAGGAAGCTCTTAAGAATAGATTCTTCTTCTTAATATCCATCAACCACACTCACAATTTAGGTGTCTAATGTCACAAATCTCCTAATGAAGGATTTAAGTGTCTAATGGCAGAAAACTCTCCCAACACTTCATCATTCTGTAAAATATAGGCCACCAAATAATTTTTAAACATGAAAGAGAATGTCTCTGCCCATCTTGTATGCTGCCACAGAACAGACCAGAAAAACAATCGACATGTGAGCAGAATGGGAATTTATTGATTTGTAACCTCTGTTAACATGTATTAGAGGCATGGAAAGGGTCAGGATTTGCCTCCAGATAAAGATCTAAGGCAGCTTCCTTTCTTTTGCCTTGTCAAGTTTGCTAGGTGACCATAATTTAGAAGTAGCTGAACTATAAGCCCAATGTACACACACACACATATTTTAATACCGGGTGATTAACATGTTGCAAATGCTCATCAACCTTCATTTGCCAAAATGAATTTTCATCTGTTTGCAGCTTTTTTATCTTGCAGTAGTTCGCATGCTACTGTGGCATAATGGCCTAGTTAGCTGTGTGAAAGAAATGCAGGCTGATTTAGTGTGCTATAAAGACACAGAAAAACCTACCTTAAGGTATTTACTAGAAAACGGATAGTAAAGTAAGTCTATAATTAGCAGTTACAGCCAAAAATCCCATGCAAATAGAAGCTGCTCCATATACTCAGAACAGAACCAGAGAAGAGACCTGACATGAGCGTCAAGTGCAGCTAACAGACAGAGTTCCCCATGGGACTTGCAGGGCAGTGCATTTAATTGCCTGTTCTATCAGACTTAGAGAAAACAAAATGTTCCTTCCAACTGTGCCAAAGGGTTAGGGCCCTGGCAGAAGCCAAGCTTTTAGGTAGCTAATAGAAGATTAGAACATCAGGTTTGTCTCACCTCTGACCAGTTATTCTGTGAGGGCATAAAACATGCATTAGTAAAATGTTCTGCTGATGCTTTACCCACAGCTGCTTTCACATGGGCAAAGTCTCTCTCACAAATACCAGAACATCCACAGAGGTAACTGCTATAGACCTATAATGAAGAATCAGAGCATCCACAGATTTCCACCTACACTCGCACCATGAAAGTCACACGTTGACAGGCAGCATCGTCACTCTGCATACTCTTTCTTCCAAGCCAGCCAGAAAAATATTTTGATTTTAAAAACAATCCCTCCTCTCCTCATTACTTGACAGTGCCTTCATCTTTGCCCCTGTACTCAGTAACTTGGCCACCACAACAAGCAGGCAACATTCATTCTCTCTTAGGCAACAAGTAAGTGACTGACAGTGTTTTGTGTGGTAGGGAATAAAACTGGTCGATTGATGATGCTGGCATCCAAGTCAAACTTTTTACAGAGATGGCTTCAAAGTGGAGTAAAATGTACAATATATAGCTGCTGATAAAGAGATTTTCTTTGGCTCACAGGAAAAAAATAAAAATACATAAAAAAAAAAAAAGAGTGTAGCAGTAGTTCAGTAAAAGTTTTGAACAAGAGAAAAGCCCTAGATAGTTGTCTTCAGAATCTTCACCAGGGCAAACAGTGCTTCAAGGACAAGTAGGAAAGTAGCTGCTATTTGAGGCAACTTCATTATAAAATCATTTTTAATAAGCAATCTGAACAAAGAGGGAGTGCTCTTGCAGAGAAGCCCCCAAGGGATCTTAAGGCTGCCCAGTAAAGTTATTAGGAGGTTACACACAGGGGACCAAACAGCTATTTTATTGGCCTCAGGGGACAGGGTTTAGTTTTCACCTGCTCTCTTTAGGCCTTGGTGCTAACAGCAAATCCTGTTAACCGTCAGTTTTCTGCAGGCTCCTATTTGAGAAGGAAGAGTCATTTACTTCAGCTGGCACAATGTACATGAGGTGAAGTAGACAGTACAATACACAGTAGATGTACTAAGTAATTATAAATAAGATCATTTAAAAAATCAGCTATTTTCCCTTTAATGCAGTAAAACAAAATAACTAAGAAATTTCAAGAAATCTTTAGCAGCAGCTATAAATATAATGTGGAAAGTAGAAAAAAGAAATCCAGCTCTTGGGTTCAATTAAGCTGCAAACCTTGATATGCATGGAGAACTCTGGTGAACAATAGTCCTAGGATATTTGGATAGCCAGGAAGCTGAAGAGCCATCTCCTGCTCCAAATCAGTCTCTTAGTTTCTAACAAGTGATGTTATTTTCTTAGTGAAGATACGAACAATGACATGATTTAGGAATGGGTCTCTGCTTAGGATAGTATTAAGAGCCTGCCTATACCTAAAGAACAAGATACTTCCTTTTTTTGGCTAGCTGTGCTGCAGCAGTAACGAAGATATAGCACTGCAAGCTCCAGCCAAAGGCTTAGGAGCTTGTCAGGATAATGAGTATCTACTCAGACACTTCAACTTTGTCACTCCAACTTTGGAGGTCTTGCTACATACACTAGACAGTATATAGTCAAGCTGATCTCCCTATGGAGATCAAACCTTCCAACTGCATTGTAAATTTGAAACATGAATTGACTACTTTAAGTCTCACTGATGTACACAGAGTTGAGATGCTTTTCTAGACCAGTAACTACTACAAGTCCCAGAGCTTGACGTGAGAGTGAGGGAGGGGTTAGAATAGGTGCTTAGTATGAGGTCTCAGATGGGTTTACTTGCATTCTTGCCAAAAGAGCTGCAAGTTCTTCATGTAAATGCTTTTATTTAGTGACAAAAATTAAAACTGAATAGAAGTAAATAGTGGAGACAGACCACCACCGATTTAAAAATCAGCACAATTGAAATGTTTGGATGACGTCTGCATAATGTATCAAACTTTCTGGCATTCTACTCCACTAATAAAGTCAAAATGTCATTAGAAACAAGTGCTAGTTTACAGTCAGTCAGCAGTCTCATATGCCACATATTGTATACCTGGAATAAGACGACTGCGTCCGTATTTCTAAACAGTAGCGCAGACAACGTACATATATTCTTACTTCACAAAGTGTTTGTAAGGATGTTTTTTTTAAACTTCTTTGCAGAAATCCTACTCTACATAACTTAATTTGGGTATGTTATATATACTGATACAGAGTTATAGGCAAACTTTAGATCAACTTGATACACAAAAACTCTTTCCTTGTCACCTGTAGTTGTCAACAACTCAAGTCTGAGTTGTAATTTTTGCATTCAGGTTTTTAAAAAAAATTATTTTTTCCAAGTCATTCCAAAGTTGTGAATTTTGATGTCTACTTCTATTCAATAATAAAAATATTCCAGGCAACAGGATGTAAAAAAAAGCTTATTATGTGTGATGCCAAAATGCCAAAGATGTAAAATTTACATGAATTCCTGCTCTATAAGAATTTGTCATAATAGCAATGAATTCTGAAACAACTTCAACCAAAACTGAATGAAATCTCATACATATTTGCTAGTAAACGTAGCCTGCATTTTCATCATGCCAATTACAGCATATTGCTCCTTCTATTTTAATCCTTTCTTAATGAGCAAGCTTATCTTCCCATTATTCAGGGAACTTTTTTGCTCATGCTTCAGCAATTGCATGACAACTGATTAACAAATTGAGGAACTACTCTTTGACAGTTCTGTTAGAAAAACACAGAGTTCTTAACATAGAAGATGCTGGGATCCTAATTTCTGTCTTAACTAGATTAAAGGCCATATATGGTGAACAACAGCTAATCATCTAACATAGTTGATGAATACATTGTTTTTTCATCATAGGCCTCTAACATACATGATACCACCTCATCAGTCTGGCATGGCTTATTTCCTGCGCTCCTTAGGTCTGTGGTTACTACTTAATCTTCCCTACAAAAAGTTATTGAATACTGGAACTGGAGATGTGGCTCTTCTTGCAGGTCAGCACATGGCACTGCTGTACACAAAATATATAGAGAGTGTGATTTCAGCTGATTTCCAGGTGGAATGTTACAAACCACCATGTGCAGTCACTAGCCTCTATACAAGAGAGGCCCAAGACTGAGCTAGCATAAATACCAAATTACTTACCACCTCTAGAGAGGGTGGTCGCTCCAGGCCAGGGTTGAGCTCATGGGCAAGGCTGTGCAAGGAAGCTGTCTGTACAATGCCTGGCCTGCGGATATACAGAGGACTTCAGTCTCCTGTACTGTCAATCTCAGTCAGCATGAGCTCAAATATTCACCAGAAATGCAAGGGTCAAATTCTGCCTTCAGATGCCTATCTGTAGCTCCCATATATGCATTCAGCCAAAGAGGATCTGACTCTAGGAATGCATTAAGCAGCAAGCCCACCTAAGCAGAGGGGGACCATCATACTCTAGAAGTTTGTGACACTTAACATTTGCTTCAAAACTCATACAAATCAGCTTCTCATTTAAAATTCTTACATCAAGTATTTTGTAACTCTATAAAGTAAGTATTCATCACCTCAAGTCAGATTTTTCATTACTTGAATATTTTAAAACCAGGAATGAAATAGGTATGAAATTAATGTAAGACACTTTATAACGCCACTTTAACCCTAGAAGGTGTAGTGAATATACTTCAAATGCATAAACCCTGTTAAAGTACATATATTTCTGAACATTTCGTACAGTCTACCACCTGCTTTGTTAGAAGGCTTTCATAAGACTAACAGCCTCAGCTTTAGCCTACTCCTGTTTTCAGATCCTGGGCAAGTACCATTCCTGCATTAACAGATTTCCAAACCCCCACAGTATCCAAAGAATCTCAACATATCTCCTTCAGCTACAAATTGCAACATTTTCTTGGAATTGTGCTTTTAACTCACTGCAGAGTAGGTAAGAGTTGATCCCCAATGATGTCTTTGAAGAAGATTCGGAACAAATGTATACATAAGTAAATGCACGCATCCACATCCATTTCCAAGGTTGCCGTTTATGCAGATTGTTTGTTTATATGGTTGAGAGCAAAACAACAACCTCCAAATTTTCATCAAGAGCTCCTTAACACAAGCACAGAATGATTTACCTTACAGATTAATGCATAGGAAGGGACAGAAGACTTTCAATTAAATAATTTAATTTTGAATCATATTGCAGACACAAAAATAAACCCATTTTCCTTATATGTTATTGCTCAGCTCACTGTAAGGCATACATCCTAGAATAAGGAATTCTGTCTTTCTTCACAGCTTCCTTTTTCTGCCTTCTGACTTAATACACATGCGAATGCACACACACATACACACGCATTGTATATTCATTCAGATGACATTGCAGGAGAGGACTGGAAATGCTCAAAAGCAGAAAACCCACCCAAATTTTAAAATGGAGCCTTCTCAGACCAGATCAACACCTAACAGTCTGAGCACCACAGCACAGCCTAACATGATTTCCACTTGTAAGAGAAGGCCAAATCAAAAGGTTATTACTTACATGTATGAGTCTTCTTTGTTACAGAAATACCTGTAGGGAAGAAAGGATACCAGCGTTAGCAAAGCAACCACTGAGTGAATTCTTTTGACATGTATTTCATCATTAAACTATTTCACTTCAGACACACAGCAGCCCCTATAAAAGAGGAGTGAAAATTGCAATGATTTGTATGTTAGAGGTTGGAGGATTTCCCTTCTTTGCATGCAGACTTCAATGGCATATTCTCTCCTTACATCTCATCAATAGTTTTTCAACATATATTGCTTAAATTTTGTTGTTCACATGTATCTACAAGCTACTGTTTCCAAACTGAAGATATCGGCACTACTATGGAAGGCTCCTTTTATTTTCCATGGTTAAAATTTTTCCCACACTCATATTAACTGGTGCACATTGAACTACCCCGACAGAACAGATTCAAACAGTACAATTCATTTGCTATGTTATTAAGTTCAAGGAGTTTCTTGACTGCAAGCTGTAGCTTATGCTCACTAAAATCAAATAAACAGCTCTCTCAATATGCGTATTACTTGCCATAATTTCAAGCCAGATACAAATATCTCTAAGCTGTTAAATACATACTTTCTGAAGCAATAAAGACATTTTTATGCTAGACAGGCATGTGTCAGTAATCACCAACAATAGTCCAATGCCACTGAAATTTCAGAGGCATTTTGAAGAAATCAACAGAGTGACCAGAACGAGGCAAAATTCATAATATCAAATAAAGATAAAATTAACTCTGTTAAATGTCATCAGAGTTCATGCTTGAATACAAACAATATTGTCTCCACTTTAGTAGATAACTATTGCTGTACTCAGACCTCTCTGTATTTAAGCTTCACTCTCCTTGGAAGGAATTTTACGAGAAGGAAAAGAGGTTACTGGAAGCAGTACAAGTATTTGAAACATTTCTTTTGTGATTAAGGCCTATAATAAAATTTTGAAATTGCTTGGCTTACTATTAATGAAAGACAGAGAGACCTGAGTCTCCTTACCTACCCTCCTATTCTTTTAACCACCTCTTTAAAAAATGAATTACTATAGAATAAATAGGCGTTTATTTCAGGCATTTTTGTGTGCAACACCTCAGGGAGGCAGTAGGTTATAATAAATTAGAAAAATATAGATAACTTATTTGCAAATTTAAAGCTAATTTCCGAAGCCAACAGTTTTTGAACCATTCACAAGTTTGGTAGATGCGTAAATCCACAACGCCAACCCCAAATATATAGCTATCAAGTTTGATACAAACATCATGAGGATCTTTTTTTAATCACACTTGTGTTGCTATTGGCATTTTGGTTTTGAATCACCAAGTTCTGCAAGTGTGAGCACTGAAACTCTTCTATTCTTCAAAAAGAAATGCTGAGAGGCTCCAGGCCTTGGGAACAGAAGTTCTTAGCAGTTTGTTTGAGTAATTTGTAAATGTGAGACACTGGTAAGCAAGTTACAAAAATCAGAATACAATGACTTGGTTACATACATGTACTGACTTAAATTGATAAGCCCCAGCCAAATCTGGACATTACAATTTGAGGCTACAGCCCTAATAACTAGCACAAGTAGAGTCAGGGTCAGCAAAAAGAATAAAAGGAAAATAAGAATAACAAAAGTAAAACCTTTTAGTTATATAAGAAGCTACTATGGGGGCACATTCATCTTTTAAATTCATATTTTGTAAGCGTCAGCTTTCTCAAATTTTCATTGCAGTCCTGTTGTTATCACCTGTCTCAGAGTATGTATGTATGGCTAGGCTTCACGAACAAAGATCCAGGGAGGGCTCCATCCACGCTCCTCATCAGTGCCTTTTCCAAGCGCGCTGATAAAAAGAGGATAGCAGATAGCACCCTCGAGCCTGCGCAAGGGATTTTTTTTAGGTGAGACACAGCATGTGCAGAGCTGGACCCACCCTTTAGTCCTAAGGTTCATCTGCCAGGGCCTAGCAAGCTTGGACACTGGCAGCCAAGTCCTTAGGACGTAGGTTTTATTAGAGTGTCCTTCTCTTAGATGGAAGGCCTTACAGGGCTAAACGAGCTCCATCTGCCCGGGTTTGGAATCAGAATTGTCCTTCTCCTAGGATGACTGCCAGAAGGCTAATGAGCACATCCTACCCATACAAGGATTATAGGAACATGGGTATCACTCCCCACACTTTACTGTGGGCAATGAGTTTAATGCTCCCTCTGCTGTGGGCACAGTTATCGCACCAGGGGCCACAGGAGACCACAAGTGATTTTCAGACTGTGCCTGTGTCTCAGAGTAGGTGGACAGGAAAGGACAGGACAGTCAAGGAGGGGAGCACTATTACAGGAACAACGGCTTAGAGCAAGAAGCAGGGCAGAGTGAGAAGCAGAGAGATCTGAAGTATCTATGTCAAAATGCATACAGTATCTTGTGCAGTCTTTGGTAGGAGTGCAAAACCCCTTCTTCTCCAGGTTTTTGTCAATGTCTGCCTTACCCTTTGAATTTGGAATTACAGCTGTCATTAGAACATTTTTTCTTTTACTAGTAAAGAGCATTTTTGCTGCTGACTTCTTGAGTGACCACTGAACAGCATGTCCAGCTCCTGACGGGGCCTTCATCATCATGAACTGTCCTAACATTCCCTTGACAGAAGTATTCATCCTGGCCTTGCCTATCTGGCCAGCTCCTACAATTTTGAGGATGTTTTACAGAGTGGGAAACAGAGAAAAAGGTCTTAAATCTGTAAACCATTTGCAAAACTTCCTCTCCCAACACTAGGGTAATGAATGGATGCATCAGTGCTCTTTCAGCATTATGGGAGCCATATGTGTACTTTTCTCAGAAAATAATGCTTTCTGTAAAATTACTTTGAACAGAAAGTGCTTACGCTGTCACTTCTGATTTCTCACAGCCTCTTCACAATGGGATTTGCCACAGCACAAAACAGACTTAGCCATATTCGCTGACTGAGGGCCTACTTTCCCCTGATTCATGAAACAGTGATGGAAATGTTAGTGCTTGTATTATTTTTTTTTTTTAATACGAGATGAGTGGTGGGTTTTTCCAATCAGTTGTTTCCATAATAATTACTGATTACCATCTGGTAAGGCCTTTTAGCTGTTTTATGCAGATAGTTTTAGATAACCTTTTAAAACAACAGCTTAGAGGTAAGATTTTTTGCATCTTCTTCATAACTACACTGATAGATGCAAGGAAACCAAAGTATTTTGCTTTGAACTGTGGTTTTACAGCCACTAACTGCAGTCTGGTGGAACATGGATAAACATTGCCAGTGAGTTCAACAGGATTAGATTTAAAATCAGGAATCTTTACTTACAATAAAACAAAAACTGAATTTGTAGAGAAGCCTTCCCATTCCCACCAGTAACTATAAGTGACTAGAAAAACTGAGCAAAACATGTGCAAGTATATTCAGTTACTTAGCTTAGATACATTATAACTAGTGCTTTAAATATAAAGTATGCAACACATTCCTATATCATCATGATAAGAAGCCAATGGCTCTGCTATTCAGAACATTAAAGAAGTAAAATAATAAATATCCTAGAAATGAGTGTATCATGGAAAAAAAACCATCTTAAAACTGCTTAAGATAAAACCAGGGAGTTACAAGATCTTTTTCTTTGGGCCACTGCTAACTCCCACTTGCATATATGTTTGAATGTCTTTCCTGTTAGCTGTAGCCTAGAAGTCTTATTCAGACACCTCATTAGTTCTTCTGAAATCATCAGAATCTCAAGAAACTAAGCCTGGAGGGCCAACATATATCAGTAATTCTCTTCACAAGACTGGGCCTGATTAACTGAGATTGTTCTCGTTTGTAAATATTTCTGGGATTGGACCATCAGTGCCCATAGATTTGAGTAGACACTATGTAATAAAACCTAAACCTAATACACTACTGAAAGACAAACATTTATTTATTTTTAAGAAGTGGAACACAAAGAACCTACTGATTCCTTTCAAAATATTACTTCAAAATCCCATTGTTTCACGGACTTCATTTCAAAATGTGATAGACTGGAGTAACATGTGACCACTTGCCTCTATTAGCACTATTCTAAATAGCCAGCTTTCCATTCTTATTTAACAAATTTAAAAAAAAAAAAATTAAAAAGAGGAAGAAACAACCCTAACTTCAGTGTTGCTAATACAGAAAGACTTCCTGACTTAACTAACTAGACTTCAAAGTAAAGCAAAGGAAATGTCATGAAAATACCACAATATATCACTGCCATGGCTATCAGTGAGTGAAAGTTTCAGTATTACAGTTATCACAGAATTGATCACCTCAGCAGTGCAATTTGACATTCCTGATCAACAACAAATCTTAAACAAATTAACTTCATTGTTGCTATGCAATGCTCTTTGCAACAACAATCGATTTTTTTTTTTTTTTTAAATGAAAACCACTCATATGCCATTCCCTTTCCCCCTCCCACTAACAGTATGTAATTTGCCATGATGGGTGGTATTTACAAAAATAGCTTTCTGGATGCAATGAACTTTAAAAGAGTATCTATCAACAGAGACAGGATATTCTTTTGCAAGCGGTTAGCCTGACTGACCTTCACTAGCCAGCTTCAAATAGAGATAACAATGTCTTCAAGTACAAAAAGAGACTCAGATATTTTACACATCTAAGCTATTTCTCACAGTTGCCCATCCAAATAAAGAAGCATAATGAAACACTGCTTATTCTGTGAACCCAGATCCCTGCTGCTGTTGTACAGTTGTCAACTTCCCATATTTCAAGGGGAAAACATACTTTGATGTGCAGAAAGATAAGTAAAAAGTCCCCTGTCTGGCAGAATACATTACTCTGCAAAATATGAAGAGGGTATTTTTGTGTGCAATTTTCTTAAACCTCCATGAAAACTCTTCCTCAGAAGTTTGTATGGATAAACACAGACATGACTAGCAAAGATCAGAACTAATCTTCTGTTAAGCACCATTGTATTTCCTTTTTGTATGCCGTTGGTCTGATGGCAGTATATCTGTGTAGATGGCACATGTACATGATGCTTTGTGGGTGTCTGTATCAATGTATGTATTTTACTTTCTTCTACTCTCCTCTCATGCCAGCATTACAGCTCTAGGGTGTTTTGGAACTTAGTCATTTTAATGATGGTTTGGAAATCTTTGGGGAAAAGAAGTTAAAATTTTGAACTCTAAGTCTGCTGCCTGATGTATTGTGTAAAATCAGAAAGTAAATGCATTACAAGGTTGGATCCCACTGGGTTTCATCCTGTGGCTCCACTTCTTTATTCTGTCACTACACAAAGCTGGCAATTAAGATGGAAGATTATATGTAACACTATGGCACTTGCAGAGAACCTACCAAAGCAGAATAATAGATTTGAGTATATTCAGAAAGAAGTTCATTCTTTTAGAAACTTTAACAATGGTTTGTATTAAAACTGAAAGCATTTCTGGCTTGAAGGATTTCTGTGATCTTCATATGCCACTGTTTACAGCAACCAAGGTAACAATAACAAACGTGTGTGTGTGTATATACACACACACACAAGTACTGTAAATACAACCTAAGTGAATTTAACCAAACAAAATTATGTTGAAAACCAGTCCTTGTCTAGGAGAGAAAAGCTGCTAATGAGATCAGCACATATTTACTGGAAGTGCTACAAGTAATTTTAGTATTTTGTTTCAAAAACTGTTAATGGACTCTACTGCTTATAGTTCACTCAAAAGTGAAATTATGTGATAGGGTAGCAAGGATCGAGGACAACATCCACTGGGCTAATTATGCCTGAAAAACAATAAAAAAAGAAAGAAAACCTGAAACCAACAAAACACGAAATCTTCAAATACGATGGCTGTAATTTTCTTATTATAATATATTCCAGTTTTTCCCAGACTTATTCACAGCTTTTACTGACAAAGGAAGTTCAACTTAGTAGGTATGCTACAACATGCCCTGCTGCTTAGTTACATCCAAGTGTTCTCCCTCCTTTTAGTCTTAAGTCAAATAGGATCACTTCTCTTGAAACACAGACCATCATGACTGTTACCATTTCAAAAATTGAAAACCTCATTACCAAATCAAATGTCAGTCTTAAGTGCCTAATTCTCAGCAATAAGCGTGAAAATAGAATGTTTCATGGATGAGTTCTTTCAAATAAGCAAAGTTTACCTAATTAAAAAGTATATATAACAATTCTTCTAACATCTTTATGAGACATTACATTTATACACTCTTAAGTAAATGAGATAATGTCCTACAATTCGTTCATGTATTCAAAGCAGAGTAAATCCTTTGCAAAGCGAAATAAAAACGCTACTTGGTTTTGCCCCTTGAAGCCAGTGGTGACTGTATACAGCAGGTAACTCCTGGCAACTGGAAGTCCTCACTGAAACCCAGCACTGCAGCGCTACAATATTCTTTATCTGTGTCAAAACAAAATTTCAGCTTCATAAGAGTTTTAACTGCTGGATAAAGGGAGGACAATGGACCAAGATTATTAGCATCCCAAAGCTGACAAAGAGAAGAGCTCCTTGCTACCAAGTTTTGCCTGTACCACATTCCAGTGTCTTTAAGCAGTTCCTAGTTCCTGCTGTGAATTCTGCTTGGTCAACTCTATGATGATGGTCACTTCCAATAAATAATAGATGCATCCATGGACTATTCAGATGTACAGCTCTGATGATAGTAGAAAGGAACTGGTCAGGTTACAAAGTAAGGGTGACAACGGAAATAGGGAAGTTACAAAGTAATCCGAACCTGCTATATATTTTATCTGAAAGATGGCATTTTGACTACCACAATCCCTCTTGATACAACACAGCTATGGCTGAGTGGGAAGAAAAGGCATGGGGGAAGGACACTATCAAGTGATTTATCAACTTCATTTCCTCTGACATAGAAGTCACTTTGGGAGAGCTCTGATTGAAATACAACCACAATAAAGTCTGGGTTAACTTTTGAGAACAAGCAGGAATATCACACAAGGTGAGATACTTGCAAGCTACAAGCACTTTTTTGTTTTGTATGTGTCTCACACTGTAACCCACATATATTTTACAAATGAAATTTGGGCCTCCTTTCTAAAAGTAGTTCATGTAATAATGTGTTATGGTCACATTATTACCTGTATACATGCTAAGATCTTACCATGAATACACAAGAAATAAGTGTTTCCTAAAGGATTTTCAAATCATCTGACAATATTATCTGACAACATCCACATTGATTACAGAGAATTCAGTGTTGTTTTGTAGATTTCTACAGAATTTATAATGACAGCTGTCTCATAAGGGAGTTAGTTCTCTGTCATGCAAACCCTTTCAAAATCATGAAGGCAGTTTATTAGGCTAGCTGAATTCCTTCATTCACCCCAGTGACTTTCATCTACTTACCGCCTTGAGTTTGGCCCATTGTGCATCAAATAAAGCCAACTTTGCACATCAGTTTCTTACTATAACTGAAGGATAATTTAAAGTTTGAGAGGTCATCAATATTTTTAATAAGGAGTATATTTTCTTTGTTCAGCTGTTCTGCAAAGTATTTAAAGGTACTATTTTTGATCCAGAAAAATTGATTCCTTATACATTACCTCACCTAACCCAACTGAGTACTTCAGCTGCAATGTGCTTGTACATTTGCCTTTCAGTATTCTTCTGAGACTGACTGTTGCAAAAATTACATTTTTTTTCCAAGCAGTTTCCTATCATGGTAACTTTTTTTTAATATTTCAAAATATACTGAGGTTGAATCTCAACTTTTCATTGCTTTGCTCTCCTGAGGAAAGGAAATAAGATTCTATTATGTTGTCTTCATCAGCTTCGATGAATGAGGGGAAAATAGGGAGAGGGAAGGATCTGTGCTAGAAGTTCATGCAAAATTTGAGACTTGAATATAGCACAAGTAGCACTTCAATACTTCAGACTCCTTCAGCGCTGAGACCCCTGGAGAGCTGAGTTTAAATCACTAAACTTATTTCAGGAAAGGGGAGAACACTCTGGAGAAAAGTCTGTCGACTCCAGCAAAATTAATAAACTGGTTGCTCCTGATGTGAACTATATTTCTTGACAGGAGTTTGACAATTTTCTAATTCCCTCTCAGCCAGCTTGTGAATACAGCACTTGTTGCTCCTTTTTAACAGTTATTTAATACTACAGCACAATAGAAGTGATAAAATTTGCTACATTTCACTCGTCTTGCACTTTCAGTGCCAGTCATAAATGATAAAGGAAAACTATGACTGTCTTCAACATCTGTCAGAAAGGGAAGCCCACTCTTTCCTCATTTAAAATGCTCATGTATGGAAAAAAAAGTTTAATCTCCATTAGATATTGAAAAAGAGAAATCAGAATTAATAAAGACAGAGGCTGGTCGTCTTCTCTCACATGTGCTACAAATCTGAACAGAACTAGTGACATTAATTTTTCATCTAACTGCATTCATCTAGTATAATTACACCCCAAATTTGACTGGACACACACTTTTCACAGTTCTTTTCTCCTTTTACTGAAGACTGTTGCTGTTTGCATTTCCATATGTTTAAGGAATCAGCTGTTTTACTGTGCTCAGTGCACTGCTTGTGACGGTGAGTGATTCACAGTACAGTCAAAATCTCAGTAGATGTTTGCACTCATGGACTAGTAGGAAAGCTTAGCTCCTTTACAGAGATGATTATGTTCCAGAATTCAAATGTAGCTCATAATATATTTATGTTTTAAGAAATAGAATAAGGTGTTAATATCCCCTTGATCTAAAGTATATCTTAAATATTCTATAATAAAAATGCTTATGAGAGGCCTGAATTACACTAAATAAAGCCATAACACAAACTAGAATGGAGTCCATTTGCTTTTAATAACACATACTAAAAAGTGGTATTTACCATCTCAGGAAGATAAGTCAGAAAGGACATGCTGAATTGATGTCCCAAAAGTGACATAATTACTTTGCAGCACAAAGGCCCTTTTTATTACTATAAGATGAGGTTTTGTTTGCTTTAACTATTCAATTATAGAGCACAGATAATCACCTCAATGTATTTTTCACTTACATTAGGGCTCTGGCATGCCTGCAATTGCATGGCAAAATATATTTGACATGATCCTGGACCTTTCTATTAAAACAGGAAAGATCAAAACTCTTTCCCTTAAAAGCTCTTCTCAATAGTAGGAAAATGTCTGCTGTGGATAAAGGAGGGGAGGAAAGATCATGTTACGTTATGTCCTGAACTACTGTGCAGATGTGTACTGCACACACAAAAAATTGCTCACACCACTGCTATAATCACCTGAAAAGTACAGTTGGGACTCTGCACTTGTTACTCCAGTCTTCTGGCAGCTCTCTTAATAGGCAAATGTGTGTTCCTGTTTACAGCGTGTGATAGTAAATCTGTGTGCTGAATCCACCATTCCAAAACCTCCTACTGCAATGAACTCAGGCTTCACCCCCAGTTTTGTGGAATGTGATATGCAAAGCAGCCTACTGCCTATAAATTCCCAAATCATCCTGGCTGGGTTCATCTTGTCCATTTGTTCTTTCAGATCTGAAAGGTTTCTTTTTCATTATACATTAAAATTGAATGCAGCAGAGTACTTCAAACCAGTATTTACCACTTCCAATATGTACATCAACTTGGCACAGAAAAAAGGTTAATTTTAGATATAAGCCCCAAGCAAAAATCCAGCTTCCAACACACATTTCAGAGTAACTTCAGCCTTTTTCCCCCTCTGTGCACTGAAGTCATGGAAGCTATCAGTGTCACATATTTCTCTTCTTATACATCAGCCTGTGGGAAGACACTTGTTTCTACGACTTCAGTGAGCTACTATGACTGACATTAACATGGTTGAATGTGCCAGACTAAAGTTATGTAGTTAAGATTTCAACAGTATTCACTAAGACTTGAGGGACCTGTGCTCACATTCTGGTTTTGCCATCAATTCCTCCAACAATTGTGCAGAATTCACATGATTTCTGTGTATTACAATCTTCTACCAAGACAGGTAAAACTGAGTTTGTTTCTTTCTCTCTTTGCCTAGTCAGTTCATATGATAATCTTTTTATGATGGGTTCTGATTCCTGATATAAGTTTGGATCAACTTTACTCATTGGAGCTTCTTAATTATTAAAAATATTCTCTAAAGGTCAAAAATCACTGAGGTTCATCACAATGAAAATATGTTATTTTTGGAACATGGAGAAATTTGGTTAAAACAAATGATTGTTCAGTCTATTCTGTACTTTATATTGCCATCAACAACACCTAACAGAAACTGTAACTCTCTCTAAAGACATTTAGCCAGCAAAATTATTTTCTTAAACTTGCTACAGCAAGAGCTCCTACAAAGCGTGGAAGCAATATGAACTTGTGTAGCAGTAACAAAACAAACCAAAAAAAGAAAACAAAAGTTATTCTTAGGGCTCCAGGGAAATTAAACGAAGGTGGGAAAAAGCATAAACTGATTCCTTTACATACACAGCTCAAATTTACAGCATTGGCAACTGAAGCTCAAGACAAGAAAACTGAGCACTGTAAACTCCTAATGACATCACTGCCAGGATTATCCTTTTGGTGATGGTCTGTGTAGGGGGCTGGGAAGAGAAGGCAAGGGATTGAGCAAGGGAGATTTGATTATGTCTGAGCTATTTCGATTTGAGGATGCTCTTAACTGACAAAATAGAAAGCATCTTATCTGAGAAGGGATTTCATTCAGATGTTTAAAAATCCTCCATACATACTGAAAGTCAGCATATTCCCTGGGGGATCAATTGGCTTGACAAACTCTAGACATCCTCTATACCATATTAAATTTTTTTTTTAAAGTATTTCCATATAAAAACTTTCTACAGGCAAAACCCATGACATGCAAGGCTTTGTCCTGGGGCAATTAAAAAAGAACTTTTTATAAGTAAATTTAGTGCTTGCAAAAGTTGCTGCATTGACAACACTCAATACCAAAGGGTTCTCTTTAATCCAACAAACTGCAGCAGGGCAAATGTCTCTTCTGCCACTGCTCTCTATCTCACAGTAGGATAAACTAGATCTGAAGTGGGGGGAGGAGAAGGAGTTTAGCTCTTCAGGCTCATTCATCATAAAAAACTTCTAACTCACAAGCTGTCTCACTGATTTAAAGAAAACTCTCATCCAAATATTTGAAATGCTTGAAGGACTTCCTACATTTTAAGCAGTGAAGTACTGCTCTCTGCTGAAAAGGCCAAGATGCCTGCCAACTGCAGTCAACAAAAGCCATGAATGGAGCTCTTTAGTACATAGGTGAAAAGTCAGTAAGAAAATTACATCTGCTTCAGAAGATTTCTCAGGTTCTCTGCACCAAACCACTGAGTTTATTTACAGTACTCCTAACAGTAGTCAATATCAACAAAGCTGTTCCTCTTGAAAATTATATAGAATATTTGTAGACATTTTTTATAAGATTATACTTTTCGCATTGAACTTATTCCTGTATCTGCACACCACACATCTATATTATTATCCCGACAGCAATGATACCCACAGAATTACTCCTAAAAAGACTAAACAAAGATATAAGAAAAAAAAAAGCTTTCTGTTTCAAAGATCTGAAATCATAAATGATCATACTTACAAGCAGATTTACAACCCTTTGCAGAATATAAAAAATTTAGCAACTAAACCACAAAAGACAGATTAGCTGAAGATCAAGGGGATTGCCAAATCCTCACAGCAAGAGGATCTCCTAGCAGATCTCAGTTGGGTAATCAACTGGGGTAGCTGAGCACCACCAATTCCCAGACTGGATTCGATCTCCACAGCATGGAAATCAGGCATGCTCACCTGAAACAACTAATCCAGAGCTTCTATGAACTGTTTTCAAAGAGGACTTCACTGTTGAGGCATTCCAAGGTTGTGTGGGGCCACCACACACTCCATATGCAAACAAAATTCCCATTAATTTCAACATGACCAGTATGGGATGGAATACCATACCTTGACCTGTTGGGCAAGAATTCTCTAATTGGCATGTGCCTTAAGCCAGATAGCATGATTTATCATACTCACTTTTGAGATAATACAGCCTGCCTACAACAAACACTTCTGATTAAATGTCTCTACTAGTTAATACAGGTAATAAACTGAACAAAAAACTGTAGGATGAGTTCCATGAAGAAGATACGGGTTAGCCATGACCATTACAGTTGTAACAAGACCATTGCATGCATTAAAAATTATGGGATGTTTCCAAGTAACTGTGTTCTACAGTCTTAAATATGAGTTTGTTACCTGAGAAATTACTTTTTAAGAGATATTACTATGGCTCTGTCTCCCTACAACACAGAAAACTGGATGGAATTAGTTTAGTATTCTCTAGTGATTCAAATATTCAAGCTAACCCAAGAATTCCCAAGAAGATGTGCACCCAAGTGTTCCATCAATCCTTAACAGCTAACATACTGTTACTTCTCTAAACTGTGTACATTAAAGAATGAGAAACCTAAGAAAACTACTAAGACACTTCACATAAAAACAACACATTACATTGTAACATCAGTAGTACTGCATAAATACAACCAAGAGTAGTACTTGAATCAAAAGATAAGAAAAGGACACAGGAGAGACAACTGAAGGAACAAAAAACCCCATAATTTGGGGGAATTTTGAAAGTGAGAATACAACAACAACTAATTAAAAACATTGGAGAAATTCTCCAAGCAGTTCCTGTTGATGTTTCCATACAGGAATTCAATGCTTCTGTGCCCACTTTCATTTGGATATTTGCATATGCAGCTAAATGTGTATGTGTGAGTAACTGGATATATATTTTCCCGTATCAATGGGCAATCTTGTCAATACATCTAGGGCAAGATTTTGAATGTGTCCTCGAGTTAGGCATTCAATCTCTGTTCCCCATCTGTGTTACAGGGATAATATTGCCTCACAGTGATTCTGTGGGAGAGGATAAACGAGATTAAGTTTAAAAGGTGCTAACACAACCCAGAAAGCTCATATAAATACATCCAGGTACATTCCTAACTAGTATCATCACAGAACAACATTCAGTTATCTGACAGATACTCAATGATAGTATTGGTCAGTCGGTTTAAATTAGCAATTGCTATCCACTGGGTTGTTTGGTTTGGTTTTTTTCCCCCTCTACTTTCCACTCAAACTCCTAGCAAATATGATGAAAAATTATTATATGGCAAAGTAAAGTTTGGGGGGGGGGGGGGAAATCTTCAAAAACGTAACTGGATTAAAATTTACCTTTTCCTAACCTGAATTGCCATGCTCAGCAGAGGTGAGGCAGCGAATTTGTTAATATGTGGAAAGAGCCTCTTTTGGACTTATTGAAAATGAGCAGCGTTTGCTACTAAAAATCATACACAAGTTGTATAAATATTTACTGAGCTGAAAGAACATGCTGGCCAATGTTTTCAACAAATCAGTGGAAGGGAGTCTCTAATTAATGAAACCAAAGCTGCAGGGTTTTACTAGGCACTTAAGACCAGTTCTGGAAGTTAAATGCAAATGCCACAGTTCAAACACTAGAGTCTATTAAGTCCTAGTGCACTCTTGCTCTCGGTTGACTGCTTGCAAACTGTGAAGAGGATTAAGGTGGATGGGATCACTGCCAACTTGAAGCTGTTAAATGACTGCATTACAAAAAAAAGCTCCATAATTCACTGTTGTTGAATATTTTCCCTACAAAATTCTCAGCTACTAGAAAGATAAATAGGGAGAGAGAAAGGTTCGTTTTTCCCTTTTTTTTTTTTTTTCGGAAGTTACAGTGCATTTACCACACTGACAACAACAGGATCTTAACCACATGACCCACTGAATACAAATAATGACTGGGGAAAAAAAAGCAATAATTAATGACCAAGTCTATGTGCATCCCATTAAGCAAAAACAGCTGTCATAAAAATCTAAATTTAGAGAGTTGCTGGATAGGGAAATACAGCACTGTAAAATGCTTCTTCCTTCTGCTGCTCCACAGAACCAGAACATATCAAGGCTTTAAATTTTTAAACATGGCTTTCATGTTCTCTGGTGCACAAAAACAAAAGCCCAAACAACTCTCAAAAAATCAGGTTGTCAAGAGGTTCATCTAGCAGCCTCCTACCTTTCTTTCTGTCTGAAATGCTTCTGTACACTGAACAGAAATCATTCTGCTTTTTAATAATTTTTTTAATAATTTTAAAAATTTGTTTAAGCAGTACAGTAACTTAACCTTATTCAGGGGGGTACTGTTCCTCATTATATCCAGAGTATAAGCAAATCTTGCTACAATCTCACACATTCTGTTAAATTGGGCAGACCTCAAGATTTGTCAAACTTACAATGACACCGTTACCTGTAAGAAAAAGTCCTGAATATTTGAAAGGCACAAAGAGAGACCCCTTCTCTACCCAGGGTGCAACCAGAGCAAATTTAGAGAAGGAGATCAACTCTACAGTTTATTAAAACAAGTTTTCAAAGGAACATAAGAATTTTGTGCATGCCAAAACCTTCTCCAAAGGTCAGTCCTCTGCTGTCTGCTCATTTTTGAGATGAACAGATCCTAGCACTACTGCTGCATCTATTAAAAAAGTCACTTCATTTGCCACACCATATTTGAACATGTGGGGGTTTTTATTGCTTCCCCTTGCCAGTAAAGAATGACTAATAACTGTAATTTGTAATTTCCCAGCTTTTGTGGTTTCTGTTTTAAGCAGCGTTCCTTATCTTTTGTGAGTTTCAATTTGGGGAAAATTGTCTTTTATACAGCTTTTTCCCCCCATTTCGTGCCAAGTTAAAATCTTCTGGGTCCTATTGTGTAGGTGACAAATACACTGATAACCACAGTGATCGAGATTTTTGGTAAGGCTGCAAACAGCCCAGGTATCAGAAACATCATCTGCCTGTGTTGGTCAAGCAACCCATGCTGGAATTGAATTATCATTCAAATTCTGAGACTGAACCATGAAGACAGGTACCAGCAACAGGAAACACCACTTCCCCCTAAGAAATGCTTTTCTTTTCAGAAGCAGACACTCTGCAGTGTCCCTGCCAAAAGGAACACTTGGTATTCATTTTCAGTCCTGGCATACATTAAACCTTCCTTTGAGATGCACAACAAGCAGCTGACTTAGGCCTTTGATCCTCATCTCCCTTCCAAGCTGTAACTTAGCTCCTCTGCTGCACAGCCCCTGGAAAACAGGCAGTGGCACTACAGGTCACAAGGAAACTGGGCCTAGCCTGCCTAACTTCAGGCCCTCTGGACACATTCCTGAAGATAATACACAGGAAAGGACCTGTTTTCCTGTGAAATGCTGATCTTTCTTCAAAACTAACTGTAGCTTAGAAGAACACTAGGGACGTGTTCCCTTCCAATATTCCTTGAGACTCATAAAGCTACACTACAATTGCTTTATTAACAACAAACTAGAAAGCATGGAAAACATGTGAGTTATACCAGCATATTAGGAAAGAAAAGTACAGATTTTAAGGACTATAGGCCAATAGGTTTAAATGCTGCAATTGAAAAACAGAAACAAACACAGAAAACCCCACAAACCAAACCCGAACCCAAAAATACAAAACCAGAAAACTAAACCAAATCTCCAAACTTTAAAAAATTGTTTCATTTATTTTCTTCATTAGCATCTTCTCAAAGAATAGCAAAAGGCCAATTTCTTACTGAATTGGAGTCTGCCAAGACATTAACTGACACACAGGATACTGGGCCTCAAAACAGTGCAGAAAGGCAGAATCAGCTTGCAGCACTGCCTCCACAGAGAGCGCAGGTGAGTCTCTTATATCTGCATTTGTAAGTTTGCCCCTCCATCACCCACACTACCAAACACTCCTGTTCAAGTCTTGATTCAATTATCTTGCTTGTCAAACCCAAAAATTCAGCCACAGATGACCAGCTGGAATGTAGCCTCCCACCCATGCTCCTTTTCCAGGCATTGTGGAAGTAATCTATGTGACAAACAAGCCCACAGTCAGCATCTCATAACAAAGAAAGTGTATGTCTTATATGGCATAGTCTAGACCTAACCTTTAATTCTGTCAGCTTTGCATGATAACATGTAGTTGTATTTGAGACCAAGGGAGCCTCTATCCATTCACAATACTTCAAGAAAATAAAACCAAGGGTTCTGGTTAACAGAGAATAAAAAGAAGAAAGTCTTAAAATGATGGGAATATCCACTGTTTGTGCTAATAAAAATTCAGACTTTATGAGTGCTTTTGTTTCTGCACTTTTTTCCCCTCTTCTACTGTAGGTGTTTTTTACAAGCAGGAAAAATAGAAATGACATTCATTTATTCTGAAATCAAGGAGAGAATCCAGTAAAGGTAGGCAAGGGCATCCTAGTCCCAAGAAACACAAGCCTTGAGCTCCGCACACACAGCTGTTTCACCTCAAAAACAAGTTACACCAGTGTATTCCAGGAACAAAATGAAGTTTCTTCCTTTTCCTTCTTTCAGTTTCAAAAATATAATACAAACCAACCAAATGTACTACATCATTCTGAGACAGAACCAGGGAGAAGAGACAGGACAAGCAATGGAACTGAACTTGGACTGTAGGCAAATAGAATCCATAATTTCACAGTTCAACTATCTCTAAATGTGAGGTACTAATAGAGAGGTTTTATAGTCTACCAGTGCTGCTGCCATGCTACTAATTTTCAGCACTCCCCAGATCTGCTGAGACGCAACACTGGAAAACTTCCCAGCAGCCTTCCTACCTCGGCTTCCAGGGTTTGACAGCCTGAAAAACTGGTCTTTTCATTCTAAAACACTTGAAAATGAGTACAGACACCCAAGAATGTTTTAAGCGTGGCATCCAATGACTTACACCAAATGTGTGTTGTCATTCTCACGGCAATGAGACACAAATATTCCATTGGCATGAAAATTCTGGGCTAAAAAATAAGGAAGCAATTTATTTCTCAAAAAATGTATAAAATATCAAAAAGACACAGTAACATGCATCTACTCTCATTCCAAAATGTATTAATTTTAACTTCTGACACTTTTTCTAAAATACCATCAGTATCTTTTTCCATGCAAAAAAAGTAACTCTGGGCTACTGCTTCTGTCTTTGGATAGGATTGCTTTCTTCACAACCATTCAACACCAACACCTCATCTAATTCTACTTCTGCACAGAAAAATTTTCAGATCTGTTTGTTGCTGGGTTTTTTTCTTCAGATGACCTTATATGAACTCCTTCAAGTTGGGATAAAATAGGGAGTGATGTCTTACATCCAGCTCTCTGAACACATACAACAATTGGTATTTTTTAACTGGATTTTAATTTCTCCTCTCCTGGCCTCACCCTTATGTCTGATGACATATGGCTTTCTTCCTATCTGCTTGATATTCTTCTCTACCAACACTGTTAATTAACTATGTTTTCACATCTAATTCCTTTGAGTCTCAATTTTTAAAATAAGGACATGTAAGAAAATTTTTGACCAATATGTGACACAAGCTAACACAGAGTAGAAAACTCTCTCTTCTTAAAAGTTCTATTTATTTTCTCTACCAATATTAATGAATCTGTTACAATGCCACATATTGACACCATTGTACTAAAATGCCACCTGTGTGACCACTTAAGTGAATCCAGCATAACACCTGCATAAAAACACAACAGAAACTGCCATTATACAAAGACTACATCAAAATGTTTCAGTGAAAGTCTTTGTTATAAAGAGAGTCTAAATAGTTCATCTGTTTACAAATCACCCATCAGCTGTAATACCCCATTTGGGATACATTTCTAGTGTAATTCAGTTCACTTGCATTACTGGCAGAGCAAAAAGCAATGACCTTTCCATTAAGCATTAAAATGCTAATCATCCTAAAGAGAAAATGTAATGATATTAAATGTTACCTTTTAGCCATGCACAGAGACTGAAGCAAAGGATAGGCACATGACGCTTTTGTTCAACAGACCAGATTGAGGAAGGGGTACTTTCTGAGAAGAAAGGAACCTTGACATGACCAATTCAACAAGTCTCAAGCAAACCTCAAGTGCAGAGAAATCACCAATATTGCAGTCCACTAGTTACAAACAGGTTAAGTTTAAACAGAGCACATTGTGCTTTCCTTGTTTATGCATTCAGGTTTCCACACAAAGGTTATGAAGAGTTATTGACCAAGTAAAAATGAGACTTCACTCCTCCTGCATGCCTGAAATGTAATATAAGTTTAGTCAAGCTTAGTAAAATAGACAGTGAGTAGTACCTTAAATAATATCTCAATCTACTGCAGCTCTAGCCTAAAACTCATGCCTGATATAGATACGGATTAATAAACAGAGATGGATGTCTCTTTGCTATACTTTAGTGAAGGTCATTAAACGAAAACAAGCAAGATGTCCTTAGTTTAATTCCCAGCCAGTGTTCTGTATTTTGAAGGGCACTCACACACTGGTTTTATACTATACACTGAAGAATATTAACTGAAAGGCACATCAGGAAGTTACCAATATCTGATTGCCCGGGTGCCAACAATCTTCCTTCCCAACTAAGTTGCCCTAAGAGAAACAAACAGCTATGTTTGTTGAGCAGCAAAACACAATTTATTGGTTCATTTGGAAGAAAAAAAAAAGAAAACAATCCTTGTTTCTCACAGGATCTGCAATGGACTAAAGTGCTAGGTCCTACTGTCCTTGTAAAGATTCCAAAGAAGGGACTGAACCCTATATACTCTCTGGAAAATAATCTCAGCCTATTGCTCTTAAAGGTAATAATAAAAAGAATAATAAATCAAAAGAATATTCTGTAATAAAAGAACATTCTGAAATATAAATAATATTCTGAAAATAATCCTAAAGGATAATTGAAAACAGTCTTTTATATTGAACTCTGATGCTCATAGTTAGATCACTGAAGCAGCCTTGGAAATATCAAAGATCCACTAGATCTTATCTTGCCAAGCTGCAAAACACAGCCCAAGGAAGTTCTGTCTTCTCTCTCTGCTCATTCTCATGCAGATCAGTTCCTGACAGTTCCTTAGAGACTGCTTCAGGACAGGCAAAAAGCTGCACTACATAAAAACTCCCCGGATACCAGAGAGTCCCTCTGTGGTTAGTGGAGCTCTCACAGAAAAGAATTTCTCAGTGCTTGGTAAGCAAGAGGTTAATAGCCTATATAAAAAACACCTCTAACAAAAATGTTATTTCAATTGTATTACATTTAGGAGCCCTGAGGGTCATGGGGTAGATAATCAAAAAGGACAAGGAGGAAATTAAAAAAGGGAAGAAGGCAATCAAAAAGGGCATTTAGAAGGACCCATAATCCTCCATAGGAAGAATACTAATTATACTACTGCATCATCTTATAATTAACCCTGATCTAAATTTTTTTTTTATTTTAGCTGTATTAACTTTCACATGTACAATGATTTGATAGCTAGTTCTTGCCAGTCTTTCTTGAACAGCTATTTTAGTTTTGATAGCTACTTTTTACACAGCAATTTAACTCTCATTTGCAAAGAAATAAGACAAAATATTTAGATATTTGTATGTTTTGGTCATCATTCTGAGTAGCATATTGGTTTCCTTTTATCTGACAGTGCTGGGTGGTACACTCTTCTTCTTTCCCCAAAACTCTCTTCTACTTAGGCATGCAATTAATCTCTGATACAGATTAGTATTGCACTCACTTCAGCAGCAAAACCTGGCCATACATCTTTGTGTTGACTTTCATCTGCATTTCGTATTTTGTTTAATAAATGTAGGATGTTATTGTAGCCAGCAAACTAAATTCCCAGCATACCTTCATTCCAAAGCAGACCCCTGCTTGGGCTCACCTACATTCTTGGGCAACCAGGCACACATTGCCGTGGTATTTCTAATGACTTACAAACAAGTCTGAGTTTTTGCCAAGCTGCAGAAAACAAGCAAGCCCCTCCAAAAGGTGCTTTCCCTTGAATGAAGGCTAGTTATTTATGTATGAAGCTAAAATTTATTCCCTAACTAACTTGAGATGTTGACGCACACAATGATTTCAAAAGAAAGTCTTGCAGCAAAGATGTATAAAAAGTGGACTCTAAAATTGACCTGGAGAAATAAAAAAGATGCAGAAATAAGCCTTACTAAAGCCTACCCTCAAAGGAAAGCATCTACAGATATCACTTATTTTTTTTTCTTGATCTTCTGGATTCATTCTAGCCATAGATACTCTCTGCAGATACAAAAGCAGACTTTCCCCCTCTTAGGATCAGAGGTATGAATAAGCATACATAACAACAGAAATTACTTCTGAGTTTTTGTAGCGTGATATGAAGTTACCCTCCTATTTTCTATACTTCAAGTAAGGCACCTTGCTAATTAGTTCTTAATGGTCACTAGATTATCAGATAATTAATGTTTGGAGGGCATTATTCCCAAGTCAGGGCCAATCTAAGGACTGTCGTAGTCTCTACGGCTTCCTCCAGAGCATGTGTTGTGGGAGGAAGCATGCCTTTTAATGTTTTAACAATCCCTTTACTTCAGAAAGATAGAGCCTGAGGGCTTTGCCTTACCATGGTATGGGAAATATATCAGCTTCACAGAAAACTGGAGACTATATTGTGTGGTCAGCAGCATGTACTCTCTGGACAAATACATTACTCCTCTGGAGAAAACAGGAGAACAGAAAAAACCCAAACTGCAATCTATGTGATTAACACTAATTTCCTTCTGATTGACCAAAGAGAGTATTATTGCCAAAGCAAGAATTTAACCCGGATTAAAAGACAAACTGCAAATCTTACTTCTTAAATAACAGACTTTAGTCTTGAATGTAGAAATTTTGTCTGGGCATGGTAACAGTTTGCAGAGAGTAAATAATGTCATGATTTTTTCCCTTATCAGTTAAGACATCTACATAAGGATTTGGGAACTCCCCTGGAAAATGAGTGAGAACAGAACATCCTAAAATATAAGTAGGTATCTGAAAAACTCAATCCTTTTTTGTTTCTTTTGAAACCCTGCCTTAGCCTAAATACACAATCTCAATCAATATTTAATGATACAAAAGCCACATCACCCTGAGGCATTCAATATTTTCCTATTCCTATTATTTTCAATGTGATAGTATTTAATATAATGGTTGCACTTCTCAGACAATACTAAAACCTAAACTTCAAGGCAGTTTAAGGTACTGTTGCAGCCTGCACCATCAGGCAGCTGAAACTGCAGGTATAAAATTATAGAGTAATTATTAAAGTTTCTGCTCTGTCTTATTCAGAAACACTGACTGCAGCTGTAGTCATTTTATCATAGGAAATAGCTACATTTGTTTCTCTTATAAGGTAGTAGTGCAGACAGCTGTGAAATGAAGTACAGAATCATCTCATTAATGACCTGTCATTCTTAATGCTTCCCTCTTTTCATAATCAAACAAATAATTAAGAGTAAACATAATCAACAGCTAACACTTGGAAACATCAGAAAATGGCAAAAAAATGCCATGTTGTAAATGAACTTCAGGTCAGCTTCAAATGTTGAGCAAGCAGGCACTGTTATGCCCACCCAAGCTGTGCACTCACAGCATGCCACTAATGATGTTGGAAGCTTACCTTATTAAAAGTTGAGCAGTCACATTACCACTTTGCAGCACACTTTTGCCCTGGATAGCTCAAGGCAGTGCCTGGTTAAGCAGCTGCACATTCTGCAGTCAGACTAAGGAACTCTCTGCCTCTCTGGCCCTCTTACATTGCTAGAAGCCTGACATTGAAATATTTTGCTGTGACTGACAGAACCAAACAAAGATTATTTCACTTGCTTTCAGCTATTGCTTTTATGAATGCACAAAAAATACCTTAAAAAGGGCAACAGCCACCAACAGAGACTACCTGCTATTGATTTTTTTCCTATTTATTTTTTTAAGCACAGCTACCAAAAGAGTACCTCCATCATAATGGACAGATATCAATTTGAGTAGAGAATTTGAAAAATCAACATACATTTGGTAATAACAAGAAAATAACAATGTTAGAACACCAATTTGCACAGGAAAAAAAAATGAAACGAGTTAACATATAATTTTTTGCTTATATGTATAAATAATTGCTTGCTCAGTTAAATGGCTATCCTTTAAGGAAAGGATCATGCTGACTCCACTGTACAAGTAAATTCTACCATAGATAGATGGGCCAGCTGATGTGGAAAAATGTATTTCTCATTGGAAATATTCTTAAACATTTAAGAATATTTCAGGGTGCATGTGGGGTGCCCCACCTCATGCACCTTGATCAGCTGACACTTCTCAAGGCTACTGATGTTGGCCTGCCCTGCTACAGGAGCCCAACCACAGGGTTCTCATAGGATAATGTTATCTCCTGCCCAGGGATCATTCGTTTCGAGATCTTGTCCTTCCTCAGCTTCCAAAGGTGTCCAATATGTATCTTCTGGTTCAAGACAAAACAAGTTTTACAATATGGCTCACAGAGTAAGGAATTATCTGAGGAATAAGCCTAAAGTAGTAGTCAGCCCAATATAGGTTAAATTCACGCTAAGGATTTGAAGGAACCTCAAAAATAAAAAAATGTTAGCCTAGAAATCAGAGGTGAAAAATCAGTAGGTGTGATAACTTTCTGCTTTTCTCTTCCTCTTTCAGAAAGCATATGGAAGACCTTTTCTGTTTTTTCCCCAAGAACCACACATGGTGGGAGTCACATCTTCAGGCACTATTGAGATGGTATACTCATCTTTCCCAATACTATGGCAGCTCCCCGGTGGTTTTTCTGCAGCCTTCTGCATCTACTGAATGCTGATAGCAGCTAGAACCAAATTCTTCTTTCACTCATTTGTTAAATAAGCAGAGTCCCAATGCCTTCCTGCACAGCAAAAAATAAAAAATGGGAGGCAACGATTTTAAGACTTTAACTCAAATAAAACTAAACAGAATACAGATGAAACCTTTCTTTACTTGAGTTTTCTCCCTGCTGAATTTCAAAGGCATTCTGCAAACAGTAGAGGTGTTATTCTAAGGAAAACAACAGAAGTCTGCAGAAATCTAATTTAAAATGTTAGGAAACCTAAGTACAGGCCCAGCACAGCTCCCTTTGCTTTGTTACTGGCTATCCAAAGCTAATCAAGCCTGTTACTCATATTACCAACAGGCTTATAATGGAATTACCCCTAGCATAAAGCTGCTTTTCAATCAAATTTAACTTCTAAGGTTTGTGGTTTTTTTTTAACAACTGAACTACAGTTCACCTACTTTTTGCTCAGCAACCAAACATACTTTTCTCAGAATTTCAGTTTATTAATGCTGTCCTGATGTTGCTGAAGGGACAAAAAAAAATAAAAAACAAAGCACTTAAGATACTCTTTCCATCTCAGTGCAAGACATCAAAAGCCCAGAGGATTTACATATTTTCTTGAGACCACTTCTCTCTTCTCCAAGCATACAGCTACGCTCACACCAACACAGACAAGAGTCCACACAGAAGACTCTCTTCTTTCCTCCAAAGACCCTCACCCTTATGCATGAACTCCCAAGTACTGTCAGGTAGTGCGTGCTCAAAACGTTGGCCTCTGAAAATGCAAGCTTTGTTATTACAGCTGAAACAATTTTCCTTGTGTAGAAAAGGTACTGAACTCATCCAAATGACACTGCAAGATAGAGCAGGCCACACAGATTTAGTCTTGTGACATAACTCAAAAATTAGCAAGGGAGAAAGGCAGGCAGGAAGACAGAAAGATACTAATCGGTGAATATTCATAAGAAAGTTCAATGAAATCAGCAATAACCAGGTTTCTCTACCTAAAAGATTCTTCAGGCAGATAAGGGTAGTTAGATAGCTAATAAAAATACACATGCTGTATCTCCATGACAAACAGGCAAGCTACAAGCAGCCTAATCTATGACACAGTTGCTGTCAGAGCAACTGACCACCCATAAACACTTTTTCCCCCCCAGCATGCTATCTGCAGATCACTAAACCGTTTTCATCAATTTCCAATTTCAGCTGATTTAGCTGATTTTCTTCTGATCCTGCTGTAATGGGCTCATCTGCTTTTGGAGATGCTTTCAGATCTGACTTCAGCTTCAGTGACTTCGAAGTGGCATTACTAGATTTGACAAAAAGATGTCATCAGGTGTGCTCTTCAGCTACTCCATTTACAAAAGCAGATCAGTGTGAGCTATAAACAACTGGGACTTATCAAAATGTCTCTGGATAGAAGAAAAAGAATTCCAGGCTTTAACTTGCATGAATTTGCTTGTGAATTAAAAGGATTTGACCTTTTCAGAAGAAAAAGTGAATTAGCAAACTTGCTTACGCAGTCACAGAATCACAGAATATTCATGGTTGGAAAGGACCTCTCAGATCACTGAGTCCAACCAAAAAAACCCAACAAAACCCAACAACAACAAAAAAACAAGAACAAAAAAAACCAACAACAAAACCCCCACACACAACAGCTGCCCTCACACTAGAGCATGTCCTGGAGCACCTCGTCTACACATTTCTTAAATACCTCCAGGATGGTGATTCAACCNATAACCTCCCTTCTCCTGCTCACCACACTATTCCTGATCCAAGCCAGGATCCTGTTGGCCTTCTTGGCCACCTGGGCACACTGCTGGCTCATATTCAGCTGGCTGTCCACCAGTACCCCCAGGTCCTTCTCTGCTGGGCAGCTTTCCAGCCACTCATCCCCAAGCCTGTAGCGTTGCCTGGGGTTGTTGTGCCCAAAGTGCAGGACATGGCACTTGGCCTTATTGAACCTCATGCAATTGGCCTCAATCCAACCTGTCCAAGCCCTTCTGCAGAGCCTCCTTGCCCTCCAGCAGATCAACACTCCCACAGAATTTGGTGTCATCTGCAAACTTACTGAGGGTGCTCTCGATCCCCACATCCAGGTCATCAATAAAGATACCAAACAAGACTGGCCCCAAAACTGAGCCCTGAGGGACACCACTGGTGACTGGCAGCCACCTATATTTCACTCCATTAATCATAACTATCTGGGAATGGCCATCCAGCTAGCTTTTAACCCAGTAAAGAGTACATTTGTCTATATCAGGATTGAATCTCACAGATCACAGCCATGTACTTGGTTATTTAGTCAAGAGGGATCAGGTACTCTCTGGTTGGTTACATACACTTCTGTAATTAAAAAGGAACACTGAAGGACAGAGATGATGACTGAGGGTCTTTGGTTCTTTTAGGAATAAACCTAGTACTGAGTTAACAATGATATTGACCAGCTAGATTAGAGACTTGTACAAAATGACTGAACTGTAACCACTTGAAAAGACTGAGTCCATTTTAATACAAGATCAGAGCCAGTTATACAGTGAATGCACAGGGCGCATGATCTCCTATATTCAGGGGAGAGCCAACTTTCTCAAGTGTAACCATTTACCTAGCCAAGCTCTGGCTTTGTGTGATGTATACTTGTCTCACCTAGAGGTTATTGAACTCTTTGTGAGCCAGGCTCAAACCTGCTTATGTTGCTTATAAAACACACTCCATATCCTCTTACCCTTAATGTTCAGAGCAAATAGGAAACCTACTAGAGCTAAGTCTGGGACCAAGGTCTGTTAATTGTGTCTTGTAACCTCCTCTTGGCCAACTTCTTAATCACTTATCTAATACAGATGAGAATATAACAAACTAAAAGTGTTGCAGGGATTTGTATGAAAAAACTGACCAAAAAAACCAGATTTCCTGGCTAAATAATTTTAAAAGCCCCATGCTTTTCGAAATAATATAAGGAGTCATTTCATTTGAATCATTTATTTCACTGTTCCTCTCTTGCACTACCTAATGGTTCTGAGACAAGCCCACTTACTTCCTGTTTCTCAAAGCTTTTCCAGTCCGTGAGGGATTAACACAAGCTACCAGAACACAGTCCCTCCAAGAGGCAAAATGACGGAAGAAGATAAATACCTCTGCCCCTTGAGCTTCAACATAAACACATGAAGGCAAGGTTTGGCCCATTTCTCCCAAACAGGCTTCATTTGACAGACAGATGGCATAACAAAACATCCTGCAGGACTTGTAGTGATCTACTTGGCACTGCATATGCTTAAAGAGAAATCCCACCGTGACGTAATTCTTCATTGACAGAGTCTGTTGTCTCTTTGACTGCCTAATCTCAGGTCATCCTCTGCTCATCATCTATTTTGTTAAAAGTTCCCCACAAGACTGTTATCTGCAGTTACTATAACCCGAAAGAGTGTTTCCCCATGCCCTTTGTTGCTTTAAAGCACGCATTTCAAAATAATTTCCACAAACTGGTACACATAGCATGTTCTCTTGATCAGTTTGAGATTTTCACATATTTGGTATTTGGGTGAAGAGACACAACATGTCTTATTTTCAAGCTGATGATCTCCATGTGAGTGGCTTCTTTCAGTAGTTTTGCCTTCAGTTACACTGCACTGACATCAGGTATGTTATTCTGCTGATAGGTGTAATTTATTCCTGAGTATTTACTGATCACCCAGTCAAAACATAGATCTGAAAGTGAAACTGTCTGAGAAGAAAGGTTAAGTAGAAAAAGGAAAAAAAAAAGGAAAAAAAAGAATAAATTACTGCCCCCACAGGTAGGGGAACACTTGAGATCATGCAATAAGGGTCTATTATATAAAATTATTATCAAGCTCTCAAACAAGGGTCACTAAATGCTCTCAATAATGCTAAACAGTTAACTTCCCAGTGGAGGTGGAAGCCACAACATAAATTCAAAAGTGAAATAATCTTACACAAAAACCAGCAGATCGAGAAAGGTGATTCTTCCAATTTACTCTGCTCTATTGAGACCTCACCTGGAATACTGTGTCCCGTTCTGGAGCCCTCAATACAGAAAGGACATGGTCCTGATGGAGCGGGTCCAGAGGAGGCCACGAGAATGATCAGGGGGCTGGAACACCTCTCCTATGAGGACAGGCTGAGGGAGCTGGGATTGTTCAGCCTGGAGAAGAGAAGGCTTCGGGGGGACCTACTAGTGACCTTCCAGGAACTAACAAGAAGGCTGCAGAGGGCCTGTTTGCAAAGGCCTGCAGTGAAAGGACAAGGGGCAATGGTTTTAAATTGGAGAAGAGTAGATTTAGACTGGATATTAGAAAGAAGTTCCTCACCACGAGGGTGGTGGAACACTGGAACAGGTTGCCCAGGGAGGTGGTTGAGGCCCCATCCCTGGAGGCATTCAAGGTGAGGATTGACAGGGCTCTGAGCAACCTGCTCTAGTTGGGGATGTCCCTGCCCACTGCAGGGGGGTTGGACTAGATGACCTCCAGAGGCCCCTTCCAACCCAAACCATTCTATGATTCTATCAAAAACTAGAATAAAATCGCTTCAGGGGCATATAGAGTAAAAACTGATCTTGTGCAAGAACTCTGACTGTCCATTTAAAATGCAAAACTCTCACTCTGCTGAACCTTACAGTTTTCTCTGGAAAAGCCATTCATATTCCTTGATGCAAACAGGAGCCTGAGAAATCATTAAAGGCAGCAATAACAATACTGTTAGGCTTTGTCAAATGCAGCACAGCCTCTGTGAAATGGCTCTCTTGAGTGAACAGAGGTAAATAATAGTAATTGCTTTGTTAGACTGCATGCCAGAAATAAAGCCTTTTATACTTAAGCAGGGTAAAAGTCAAAACCACTGCAGGAAGACTCAATTTCAGCAAACAGACTGTAATGAAATAATGCTGGTGGCTCTGCTAGCCAGAAGCTTACTGGGGCCTTTGAAATGGTAATGTCCTTCACCGTATAGCAGAAACCTAGCAAAAGAAGAATCTTGTTGCACAGAAATTGATATTCTTTGAACAGATATATCTATTTTCTCTAACAAGTCTATTTTCAAGTTAGCTCTACTACATTCCTTCAGCCTTCTCTGCTCTGGTTTTGAATGCTACCCATAAGGTAGCCAATGTTTGCTAATCCTATTTGGACTTGACAAGACACTGATTCCTAAGGAAGCTATTCCTTTGTCCATCAAGTAGATCCATTTTCCACATTTCACACAAATGTCATGTTCTTGCACATGGAAATAAAGTCTGCGTTATTTGTAGACCTATAACTTCATCTGCCATCTTCTCCTTGCCATGCCTCTTCCAGAAAGTTCTTTTCTTTCAGACTCAATGGCAGGTGTTTGCAAGTTTAGTTCATGGTTAAATTTTCTAAAAGATACTATTTTTTTCATCACCAATTCATTTCTGAAAGAAACTAGGGTATCATTAGTCTGCAAGGATTTTTTTTTTTTTGGCATTAAATTGGGCAGCAGCCTGGACAATTTTATTTACAACTTTTTACCTCTGCACCCCATGACACATTACACTGCTTAATGCAACAGACAGTCTTGCTACTATAATACACAGTTTGGCTCTCAAAAATACCAATAAAATTTTATGTAACTCTAAGCACTTGTGCTTTCTTTTTCTGTGTGTGTGCTGTCTGCCATCCTCCCAAGCCTAATAAAAAAAATAAATAAAAAAATCACATGGAAGCAAAAACAGGAATATAAGGTCAAGTGACTTCAAAATGCTTTTTAGACTGCCTCAATCACTTGGCAAGGTAAATGGTATTCAGTCAGCTCTAGTGAAGAGCTCAGAAGTAGAAAGGTTTGCAATCCAGTTCCAGAGCCAAATTCTGCTCTTAAACATCTGAGAAACCCCATGGGTTTTCAGGAGCTTCATTTTCAATGGGCTGGGGTTGATGGGGATGTTTGCATATGAGGATCAAAAAAATCAAGTCAGTGGGGTAGCTTATGTGATGCTACAGTACTAATCCATATCAGGAACAAAACAAAGGCCTCACAGCTCAGACTAGGTTCCATTAGTCCTTGAAACATATTGTTGTGGTTGGTAATCCCTCCACTTCCCCCACCCCCCATTTACTTTTTCAGAGGAAATTATGCTAAGGAGGTCAAAGCTCACTGCAGAGAACATCTGCGTTCCCTCATTTTGAGGCCAAGCTGGAATGCAGATTGCATTGCATTTACACAACATGAACTTTTGTTACATCTAAACCAAAAAGATAACCACCAAAGTGGGATTCCAAGTCTGCACACTTTGTACAAACAAAGCTCCCAGTAAAAGTTCCCCAAATGCTGCTTGAGCAAGTCATACTGGATGGCTCTGATATAGGCTGCAAAAGGGAAACATTACCCACAGCTGAGTGTCACTGGCAGAAAAAGCCCCTGTAAGCATCAAACTCAACTGCAAGAAAAAATGCTGTCTTTCCTCTGATCTCTGCTAGAATGAAAGATGTGGAGGTTACATTTCAGATGAAGGAGCAAACTGCACTCAGAAAAGATTTAATGAAACATCTGCCAGTAAGCTCCTAATAGTGACATTAATCAAAGAGACAGAGAGAGGTGTATAGGCTCATATGCCTATTTACTCACATTTATGAATTTGTTTACTCTCTGAGAAGAGCAACTACTGGGATATTGAGCATTGGGGTAAGATCTCGTATTAAATTCATACAAATGCAGTTAAATATACAAAGAACAAGATCAAACAATGCTAGGGGTTTTTTCTACCAAGTTCCACTACCAGCACTTTGCAGCTTTCTGCCCAAAACAGAACACAAAACTCATTAATTGTATTAGTAGACTATAGTGAACAAAAGGCTCCTCTCTTACACAGCTACAATGTCTTCAACAGTGCGAGAAGAGACAACTGGCACAAGTGAGCATTGGTAACAGGCAATCTCAGAAGTGTTCCAGCTCCAACAGCTGGACCAACAGCCTATTCCACTGACTCCCTTTCGCTCTCCAGAATGTTCCCTTCTGTTATTTCTGTCTGCTCCCAATCTTGTGATGTGATTAGAGTAGATGATTATGCTTACATAATAGTATCAAATTAATTTGCAGCAGAGCACAACAGCAGAGGAAATTGTTTCGAGTTCCAAAATCTCCCCCTCCCCAGTTTATTTCAGTGACATCAGGGGATTAATGCAAAATGGGTCAGTAGAGCACTGCTGGGAAAGCAACCAAAACATCAGTCCTGACCTTGTAAACGAGAGTGAAAGAGACTGCAAACAAAGCAAGCTGTTTATGGCATGTTCTGTAAAAAAAGCCATCAAGGAGAATCAGCTTCCTAAACACCTATCACCACCCAAACGCTGACAGTGGGCAGCAGGGAAAACCACATTGCACGCAGTCTTTCAGTAGAAACAGGCATTTGGGGAATACATTTTCAAAAATGCCCCAACATAGACTTAAGTTTTACTTTCTGTTAGAGGATGCCTTAATACTAACAATAATAAAAGCACTAAAGCCCTGCTACTTTAAACACAGGAAAGTGACCCTTAACGAGGTTTACCACATGCACAGCTGGCACAGCTGGTTTGTGACTGTTGCTAACCCTTTATGTAAATGGCACCCACAAAATATTTACCTTTCCTTTGGAAAAACAGATGCCTCTTCAACAGCTATTCCTTAAAGCTGTCTGGATAAATATAATTTGGGCCTGGGTTCAACTTCTCAGAAATATCCAAATGACTCCTTTTGCTATCCATGTTTTCATCCTTCCAATGCAGACACCTACTTTCCATCTCATATTAATGGAGGTAAATTAACATAAGTTCTTCTGGTTAAATAACAGCTTGAGTTTTATAACTTGACATGCCATAGCCACATCCTTTGTGCTTTGCCAGCTTCATAAGCTGAGGTAAGCACAATAACTAGGAGTGATGTGCATTTGCATGCCACTGGTGCATGCTGTACCGAGACAATGACACTTTTACACTCTGAAAAAGGCAGTATTTTAAAGAGGTTCCTAAACTCTCAAATGTTCAAATTTTATTAAGACAAGTGAATCTGGGCCTAATACCATTAGTTATTTAATGTCTTCCTTGTGCCTTATTAACAACTCCATCATATATTTACACTTTATATTAGATTTACAATGTTAAACATGTAGATTTCCAATGTCACTAAATTACCCTCCTCCAATATGGGTACAGTCATACATATGTTCAGCTCACAATAATTCTGGATGTTGTCTGGTATGGCACCTACTTACTATATTTTAACAAGTGTGCAGTATCACAACATGTTGATGAGTTTAGTCCTTCTTCACCAAGGTAAAAAGACAGACTTTTTCTTGTTTCTAGAGCATATGAAATGACAAAAAACTCGCCATATGAAGATTCTATCAGTGATCATTGTGAAAAATGATGAAGATCACACAAAGGCAAGTACTATGCAATTCTCTCCTGAAGTGTCGTAAACACTACATACGGTATTCATGCTGGGAGTATAATCTAAACCTACTTTTCCTGCTCCTTCCTATTTGTTTTTCTTCTGTATCAACATTATAATGCTTTGATGAAATGCAAGTATGAATGCATAAACATACTGTAATTTGTTTTGCTTTTCTTTTCCCCCATCTGTAATTTCTACATAACCAAGACAACTTGTATTAAACTGATTTACACATAATAAGAAACACATCACTTGTTCCTTTAACCACATAATCATAAAACCTGCCCATCGTGTTACTGGATTACAGAAGTCTAAGTCTAACCTGTGGTCACCTTTATTAGATGTGCAGTCTGCTCACAGATATTTATATTGCATACATTAAGGAGAAAACATTAAACATTAGAAACTTTGGATATCCTAATGTTGACTCTCTCAACACCACACATACTATTCTACACTGCTCCCTATAGAAGAAAAAAAACAATGACAATATGGACAAGAAAAAAACCCCAACATACTCCATTCTGACTGCTTGGTATTTTTCTATCTTTAATGTTGCCGTAAAGACACTCCTTTTACATAATTTCTCCATATAAAATGAAATGGACTTTTACAAGGGAACAGTGGAGGAGGGATTGCAGTATTCATAAATTGTCCAAGTCCATGAAGTCTTTGATGTTGTCAATGAAGTACTCACACCTGAAACACTGACAAAATGCTACCCAGACTGACCTGTCACCAAGGTTTTCTTAACAGAACATGGTTTTTTCATGCCTGTTCTGCTGGATATCTAACCAGTGCCAAATCATTAATAATTCAGAAAGAGACACACTTAAAATTCTGTAACTTTAATCCTTGCCCCTGCTTGGACACTCTATAATCAAAGTACCAAAAGCTACCAGAAGGCTGAAGAATTCTCTACAAAATTGTCTTGATCCAGAACAATTTCATCTACAGAACTTATATACTCCTCCAAATTCACCTTCAACAGTGCACCAGATTCCCTCCATATGCTGATGATAAAAATTTACTTTTTCAACATCAAGAAGACATTACACTGCAGTCTTTTTATCCTCACACTACTACTCTCAATGCTACTAGCAAGAGCCCTTGACCCAAGTCTACTCTAATGTAAAGTCTGATGCTACCTCTAGCAATTAACATGATACTTACAAAGGGGAGTGCCCCTTCCCCTCAAATCTGTGGCAGTTGCTACTCCCATGAATATGTCATGAACACTCTAAGCAGCTTGAAATATCATTTAAGTTCACAGACTAAACTCAATAATTGCCTTGACATCCTAAATATAAACCCACTTTTTTCCAAGGCCCTGACAAGCTCAGAGGTGGATTCAAACAGGACATCTGTATCTGCATGCTTCTGTCCCAGTTTTCCTGTGAAAATTGGTGAAGCTTTAATAAAATAAACCAATTCCCAAACTGCCATACTTTTCATCTTAGTACAGTAAATACAAACTGAAAAATAGGGTCTATCTTCTTTAGTGGGCTGGGCTGAGAAGAGCAGCAGTGGATCAGACAACATCATTTCTGTTTTGTGACTTTTGTCTGGACAGTGGACGACAGGAAGTGGTTAATATCTTGAACAATTTTGGTTAAACTCCTGCTGTTAATCTGCCAGAGGTCTCAATCCAAAAACTGATGTAATCAAGTCATAAGAAGCTTTCATAATTCGTTTCTTTGTATATAAAGCTAGAATATACAGTCTAATCTACAACAATAACCATGAAATCTGTGACAAATAAGTGCTGAAGAAAAAAGACATCAGGCAGAAGGCCCAGTTTGGATAGCTATCTATATTGCTTTATCATGGACTGAAGAGTTAATTCTAATATGTGTAATCCAATGTTTAAAAGTGATGAAGATTTACCAATCCAACTTTAAACCTTCCTATTGTTTCATACCACAAAGAAAAGCAGAGATCGTGCCTCCAGATTTTTTTTATTTTTTTTTTTTTTACAGGCTTGCATTCAAGACTAACTCTTTACACACACTCCAGCTTGCTTTTAGTAATCAACTCCTTAGTAGCAACCACTGCAACACTGCATATTTACTTCTCGTGATTTATAAGCAGAAGACAATGCTGAGTTCCAGCTTTACTTGTTTTGAATTTCTGCACAGGAGAAATGCAGAAAGTTCTCCAGCCTCAGACTTCTATGTATTTAAGATGGATGATAGTACTTTAAGGTGACAGCTGAGGGCACTGTGCTGTAATATGCAATTTATGTCTCTAATGTGTTCTTAAGTCATTAGAAGATAATGCTGAAATCATAAAATATATACCAGTACTTCCACCATTTGAAAGCATTTTATCAAGTATCACAGATGGCACTGAAGGTAACATGAGAGTGCCACAATTTGGACACCTGACTGAAAGAGGCTGAGCTTTCAGTTCATAGTACTATAATAATAAACCATCTATTTACTTATGCCTGAATCTTCATACTACTCAAACTTCTTCTGACTTCAATAAGGCTAAGGATTGTGCACAGTAAAAAACAGCCCAAAAGAGGGGATTATTTTATTAGACCTGTGATTTTCAGAATGTTTTCAACAGAAATAAAGCAGAACTATGTTATAAACCATCTGCTCAGCAACTTGCCCATACACTGAAGATACCTGAGACAAATCTCTATTGACTTACATCGGAATTTGCCTGAGTAGACAGGCAACACAGACCCTTTAATGTGTAGATGTACTTGCCAGTGCAAGGAACCGTGTATTTATTGCCTCAGACAGCAGGAGCCAAACGAATCTAATGAATGTCATTTTATCTGATGCTTCTGCTGTTTACAATAATAAACCTACTTCATTCTTTAGTCTCTGCAATTTCTGTAAGAGCTGACCCAAGATTATGTCTTCAAAACAGAAAAAACTGAAGTGTTATAAACCACAGCTATTTCTTCTTTCTCTGCTACACATGGTCTAGTAAGTTCAAAAAATTACATTCAAGACACCGTTTCGCCAATTAGAATTGTCAGTACCTAATTCCTGAAGGACACAGACATATCTAACTATATGTGGTGACATTTTACTAAGTTGTGGTCTCTGCTTATTGTATTTTAAGTATTTAAACCTTCAGAGAAAATACACCTGGTAACACATAATCCACATCAACAGAAGCCACAGGAGCCATTTTGATGCATCTGGGCAAAATCAGAGTTTTATCTGAGTTTCTGGACCACAGAATCTGAAAAACAGTTCTCTCCTGAATTTACCCATTTTTTCAACCTATGTATGTAACACTGGACAACTAACCTAGAAATCAAATAATTTTAAGACCGGTCACAGAGTTCAAAGATTGGTGACGCAGATTCAGAAATACCTGTGGAAGCATGGGGAAACAGAAGTGAAAGGTAATCTTCTACATACATCTGTAAACTGATCCAGCGTACTCCATCCTTCAAAGATGTAATGCAGTAATTTTCCTATGGACACAGATACACCCACAAATGAGAAAACTAGAAAAATCAGTTAGAAAACTAGAATTAAGCTTCACAGGCAAGGGACTAAGACCTTTGGTTAGGCAGCCCTGAGACTTCCTGCCAGCTGAATGCCAGCAGATTTTTCAGGAGGACCAAGAGAATATGAAGTCTATTCAAGGTCCTGTACCAGGAGGAGCACTTTGTCCTCCTCTGTTGTTTTTTTTTTGCTGTGGTTCAGCAGAACATCAGGGTAACCCTAGCCACGTCCACAGATCATTGGAGTTTAACATACAAGCCTAAATATTAATATGACAGTTGTGGCTATGAGATCTTTACTCTGCTGCTTGTCTGGTTTGGAGAGGTGGAAAGAAGAAAGTGCTCCAACCAACCATCCATATTCTTAGCTGGCTCCTATGTAAAACTTAACCCTTAAGAGGTCAAATGTTAGAACGAATTCAAGCTAGTAAAGAAGCAGAAATACTATGTGAATATCATAAAAACAGAGATCATGCTCAGGTTCTTCAGCAGATCATGTTTGACAAATACAGTAGTATAAACATAAAGCTCTGGAACTGGCCTGCAGAGCTCGGCATCATCCCAGTTTTGTTAAGAAAATAAAACAATAAACTGTGAACAGATCATAAACAGGCATTTAGAAAAATTACTCTCTGTGCTAAACTGTTGCCAACTCTTAGGCAGCAGCAGTACAGTTGTTGTAATGTCACAGCAGTTGCAATTTTAAGTTAGCACTGACTTCGCCCTTCCAGCCAGGCTGAGTCACTCTTGCTCATCAGACAGAAATAATTTTACACACTGTAACATTAAGAGGCCTGACCTCCACCTGTGCTTCCTTTCTCTTAAGCCTATTTTTTGCTTCCAACTTGCTTCTGATGGTGGTACTGCTCTCCCAGAAGGCTTTGTACACCACTCCCAAAGTGACAGGCACGTTATTAATGAAAAGGTGGCTGGTGTCTTTCATTATGCTTCCACTGAGTGAAAGCACCTCAGAACTAATTTAGCTTTCACTCGCTGGGGAAGACACAGTACTCCACCAAGAAGTTCACTACTCTGCTGCCTTTAGCAATAAAATCCCCTTCTTTTTTATGTTTTAACATTAATAACGTGAGAGAATAGAGTATTTCCAAAAGAAATTAAGAAATGAAGAAGACAGATGCAAGCACAGAGGCTCCCTGTGAGTAACCATAAAGCTCAATGCAAAGATAGAACATACCTACTGAAACAGATGTACAGGGTGGGGACAAACTCCACAGGCAAACAAGCACTACAAAAGGCACGCCTAATGCACAGCATTAAGCTGGTCTCTCAACCATTTAAACTTCCTTCCCTGTTTGTGAGAGTTCTCTGTGGCAACAAATGCAAAACTCCTGTGAAATTAAGAAGTATGGAAATAATTTTGCTCCCCAGGCTAAGAAGGCCAAATAGATTCAGAAAGTACTTCATATCCATCACTGTAAGAACAGAAACCTAATGAGAGACCAGACTTCGCTGGCTAAAAGAGATCAAACTCACTTAAAGCTATCATCTGAAACACATTTCTAAAAGACTTTCCTTTGATTTATGTATAGTGCATACAGGGAGAATCATTTACTCAACACAGCTCTGCAGTTGCTAATTCTCTGAAATGAATGATCTCATGATTCCCTATCACATTGTATTTGCCAACACCACTTTCTGTTACACTTTCTCCTTTTCCTGTTTGTGTTACATCTCCTATTTTTCTTTTTGATGCTCTTTCAGTCAGGATATTTTACATTTTGTATTCTTATACTTCAACAATTTATATTTTATGCTTACAATTTTATATTTTACTAATGGAGTAAGGGTAATATAGCAAACTACCAGAACCACAAGATGACAGCTCATATAGTACTCATTTTATCAGTAGGTTACATGCAAAGATACCAACAGTGTCTCCTCTACCACAGGATCAAAGCCATCAAGAAAAGGGATCAAGGAAGATTTCTCTTGCCGCATGCATTCAAAGATTTTCCAGCTATATGTCAATTAAATAGTGTAGTGGAATTGTCAGTTAATCATTACACAGATGGATTTAGATCAATGTCAAACCTCATTTAAGTAACAACATGTTTGCCTTACACACTAGGAAAACCTTACTGATTTTAATAGGCATTTTCTTATTCCTTTATATTTGAATAAGTTTAATACTCAAGGAAAAGAGTACAAAAGAACAATTATTTTAATTTGGGCAGGCATGCTTTAAACTTTCTGTGCCGCTGCTACAGCAAAAGGGGTGAATATTTCTTAATGGGCAAGAATAGAACAAGAATGAAATTAAACAGACTTTGCCTTTCACTTTTCTTCTCCTTTGAACAACTGCAAGGCTCAGTTCATAAGCTCAAGTAATTTGCAGTAATATTTTGATTAGTGTTTACCTTAGGCTCATGCATTCTCTATTTCTTACTCTGTACCAAACACTGAAGATAAAAAAATCAAACAGAATTAGATCACTATTCCTCATGCTAGTGATTGATGGTGAGCAGGCAATTCAAATTTATTTTTTAATACCCCAAACTATGAATCCAGAAAATTAACCAACCTTCCTTTGAAAGAAACAGGAGAGCAGTTACACAATCAGAATTTTTGTGCCTTTTAAAAATGCTGTTGTGGTTTTGTTGTCATTACTACCTATGAATGTATAGATTTCTCTCTATATTGTGTGATTATTGCATATTATTGTATATTATTATACAAACTACTATGGAGACTTTGGCCACATTATTTACTCGTGATAGCAAAGTTCAAAATTTGATTCTAGATTAGCTAGCTTTGGCTTGATCACCTCAGTGTCTGTAGAGGTACGTACATAAATTAAAAAAAAAATATATATATATACACACACATCAACAAACCCCAAAACACAGATATTAAAACTTTGAATGCAAGCTGCACTGAGATGTCTCACTACCATTTCAAAAGGCTTCCTACTGTCACACTGAAATGCCCAGATAGGCAGACTGCTGTGAAATACGTAGGCAATGCCTTCTGACTGGCTTTCAGATGATGGGGAGCATTTGAAAGCATCAAAGATTCCTGTGTGGATGTGTGTACATTAATCCCTCCTATTGTGGTATCTAGACTTGACTATTGTAACATGTTGTTTAATAGATTGCAAGACTCTGCTCCTCACAGACTGAACCCTACTCAGAAATGTCAGTGCTCCCACCAAGCTTCTTACTGATTTTAGGTATTCTAAACTTAACATGATGTTTGCTGAGTGATTGCATTGCTTGAAGGATGAGTTTACATCTCTCTTTCGATTTGTTGTCTTTTCTATTTCACTACTGGCAGGACTAGAATGGGAGTGCTCAACAGGAAACCTGTAATGAAGAAAGGGTAGAACTTTGGGTACAGCTCCTCATCTTCAAAGCTTCTTTGAAAATATAGTTCAACTTAGGTTTGCTTTAATAAGAACTGATAATCTGCTATTAAAAATTCACTGTTCTGAACAGAGGAAAGATGCTAGGAGAGTGGTTTTGGTCATGGTGAAATAGTAGAGTAACTCAAGATATGATGGTGAAGAAAGACACTAAGCAGCCCGACTTACAGTAAAATTTTTTCAAAGCAGTAGTTTGAGTTGTCATTATTCTGTTCCACTTCATGTTTACAGCTTCATTCTTCATTATGATATTCCATCAAGTGGCATGAAGTCAAACAAGTGCTTATCTACCTCAGTGAGCTTGCTGCCTTTACACAGCAGAGGAGTGCAGGAAAAATACCACAGAAAATCTAAACTCTGCTTCACTGTGAATGATGAATAGTTCCAAGTTCCTACACTGTGCTGCTTACTTCTACAGCACCTTTTGGAAACAAAACCTTGTCTGAAACAATGGGTTCAAATCTCACCTAATATGGAGATATGAGGTCTATGACATCTGGAAAGCCAGCATTTCTACAGTATACAGTGCTTAGTTCACCATATAGCCTCCCCACAGTACTGAGAAGGGTCACACTGAAGAAAGTATCTTCAATATATCAAAGTAAAAAAGAAGCATAATTTAAAAATATTAAGCATTTGGAGTTTAATTTTTAGCATTTCTATGCATTTTTATGGGCAATGATAAGACTGACAACAGACATTTGCTGAAAAAGAATATGAGATTTCTTGAGGGACTGAAGCCTGTCTCCTCTCACAGCCTGCACAAAAGAGAGGGACAGTTCATAGCACTTGCCTGCGCTGTTCTGGGCTCATTTATAAGTTGCTAACAAATAGATTCTACGTGTGTTTTCACATCTTATTCAGGACTTCCAATGCAGCTCTTGCAAAGATCAGTCACTGTGCTCTTTATTTGAGAATGACTTCTAGCTCTTCTTTAAATTCCTCCTGGTCCTTCCAAACAGTCAGTGTAATAATTTAACAGTGACAGGACTTGCCACACTTCCCCTACATCTATTTCCATTTCCCTTCATTTTTCTTGCTCCTTTCATTTTTTTCCTGTGTATGCTGACTCCCTGGTTCCTCTTCTACTAAATTATGCTCTATTATTTCCACAGCCTGAAGAACTCACAGCTGAAGCATTATTTCTAACCTTATTTTGTATTCCTAGCATGTCCTATAATCTGTTTTGAGTGTTATTTGCAGCCAAGATGCTGACACAGCATCAATTTTGTTTTCATGGTTTGACTGGGTAGAAGTTAGCCTTACTACAGGCACTAGGATAAAACCAGTCAGCTATTTAAAACCAATACAAACACATTTAGAATGAACCTTATTTTATCCATGTTGTGCGTTACTGTTTCTAAGTGGTAACTGCAAATCCTGAGCCCATCTTGGGAAGAAAGGGAAAAACCACAAGAAACTGAAATGGTACTTTTGTTGCATATTCACTTTCCTCCTTTTCCCACTTCAGCACATCAGTTCTTTCCCAGAGAATAAATGTTCATACCTGACCCACATCAAAGGCTACATTATGGCACCAGGTTTGGAGGGTCCTCAAAATCTTTTCTAACCTGTGGAAAAAAATAAATAACACCACCCCCACCCCCCAAAAAACACCCCAATCCTCCAACCAAACCAAACAACTTCTTTTATTTTGTCAGAGATCACCAATACCTAAACTGGGCTATTTATACTAGAGTTCCTTATGTGCCCTTAAATACTCAAGGTATCCACACTTCTGTCTTTAACCCACAAAGTTCTCCTCTTTTCATGAACTCCAATGCTTTATGAATACACTTAAACCCAAAAATATTAAGAAAAAAAATTAATTAAAAATTAATTAAATTTAAGAAAATATTAGGAAAGCCTAATTTTTATACTTTCCTTCTGATGCTGCTTTGTGAGTTAGTAATAAAAATTACTGCAAAATCATCATGCTTATTTGATGTATAGATTGCAAAAATAAAGTCATTGCCAGTCATGCTAATTCAATATGTTAGAAAATCAACCATGAAGACATATATTCTTGCTATAGCTTTTAAATAAGCATCATGTAAACTTGCATTAACATTTATAATTAAGAAAAAAAGAAACGCAAATGCAGAGGAGCCAAAAACCTGAGTAACTACAGGGCTTAGCACACAGCAATATAGCCTAGCTCCACAGATGCATCGTTTTCAAAACAATTATCTAATAATGTTAGATAAAGCTTACCTCAGAAGAATGAGATAACTATAGGATGCAAATCATCACCACCTCAAAGGAACAGTCTTTTTCTCTCTTTTACCCCTCCCCTCTTTTTCACCAGAGAGAAGGTTACAGGACCAATAAAGATGAATAAAGTTAGGATTTCTAGCTCCCTGACTTTTTGTCATAGCATCATGAAAGAGAGGTCACTAAATGACAAACAAGTGCTACAGGTCTCCTTTGAGCAAATCAGCTATTCTGCACCATGTGCAAATGTGTTACAAAATTCAGGACAAGTAACTCAGCAATGTTGGTTGAGAAAAAGGCTGACAGCAGATAGGTGAGGTTCAAGGCCTTAGATTTCAAATCCAAGAACAAGCCATATATGTTCTTGTGATTGCCATTAGCATCCTATTTTGGGGATAGCCTTTGTATATTGAAGGTGCTTCCTTTTATTAACTCCCAGAATTCCTTTGTTATAGGTTAAGTTATATAATTTTTTATAAAGCAAAAAAGCAAACTTCACTATTGGCCCACTATCAGAAGCCCTGCTCAAGGCTTTTATTACCTTTTTAATTTAAGCTGAAAAACCTGCTACAAATCATTTCCTCCTGGAAGTTCCCAGGTCTCAGCATATGAACTTTCATTTTGGTGAACAGGATGCAGATCTCTGGATGGATTCTGTGCTGTCCTCTTGCTCACTGCACAGCCTGCTGACTGACAGGGCTTTAGCCAAATAGTCAATAGCAAACAGAGGCTGCACAAATACAGTACTGCCAGAATACACTGGCTTTCACTCATATAACAGAAGTTGCCCAGATTTATACACACTGTCTCCCCCCAAACACCAGCCATCTAACAAAGGTACTCACATCCCTGCATAGTTCACAGGGGAGACATAACCACTCCACCCCTAGAGGGTGTCAGCCATTTCAAACCTGCATCCACCTTAGCTGCCTCTACAACCAATGAAGACATAAAGAGAGAGATTCAGAACTTATGTACATCTGAGGTTGAATCCTGGCATAGAGTGAGCATTGCTTGTGACTCCTTATGTAACAGGTCAAAACAAAACAAAAAATCCACAAAACTTGAGGAAAATAGTATGAAAGACAGTCTTACAAAACTACAGCTGTTACAGAGTTCAGGCTCCCAACTTCACATTTGAGAACTGCCATATTTTAGCAACATAAATAAGTTTAAGTAAGAGGCATCTTGAATCAGTACAATTTTCTGTGTTTACTTTCCTTTTTTTTTCATAGCAGAATGATGTTTTTCAAATTGCTTCAAATACTTTAACTTCTATATAATGCAAAAACTATGAAAGGATGGGTAGGCATAACGTGACAAACCCTACTGCACTTAAAACCCTTCTTTCTCCAGCAGACATCTTAGTTCAGCTGAGTTTGAACTAGAAGGTAAAAAAAATCAGATCTGAAACTGAAACAAGGAGCTAGAAAAAGACAAGTTAATAGTTTAGGAATATTCAGTTCAGTTCACCCAGACTGAATTCTCAACGTTACGTCTAATTATCTTGGCCTTTAAGTTTTTTTAATGACCCATTTTAGATATACTAGCTTCAGTGCTAACAGAAATGTTTACTGATGTTGACGGGCTTCTGGTGTTTTTTTCAATTTACATTAAACTACCCAGAAGGTCCTCTAATACTAACCACAGCCAGGAAGCCCCATTAACTATGCTTTCTACAGCTTGACGCACCCTCCTTTTCATGTGGCTTTTGTTTTCTGTTGGCTCTGCCTTCTTCTCTGACTCACTGCTAGCTATACTGTCATATAATCCTACACACTCATTCTGCACCTTCAACTTTAATAATCAGCCTATTACCATGTTGTATCCATTTTTTACCTTTGCAAAATACTGATTTCCATCTGACCCTCCCATACCACACCTGCTCTTCAGCATGAGCCAGTTCCAGGTGATACTTTCAACACCCTTTAAAAAACCCTGTTCATTTCTCTCTCTTCTTTGGAATTACTGTTTTATTCTCATTAAAAAAATTATATTCCAAAACCAATATTTGCTCTCTCTCCTACTTCTGCTACACTCAGATAATATTTTCCCCCTTGAAGAACTGAAGCAAACATTTCTGCATCCCTCGAAGTATACCCTAATCTTTCACCCATATCATATTCTCTGCTAAACTAGTATCCAGTCTTGGGGACCTCTATACCTATTAGCCTGTTCTGCATAACTGTTTGCAGCTTCTGCAAGAAATATCTGAGTGCTTTCTCCTTTCTAGCCTTTCTGAGGGACTTCATCAACTGGTCAGAAACACTGTAACCCTTTTCCCGTAATCCTCTGCCCTGTTTTACAGAGACAGATAATAACTTGATAACACAGATTATTTCCCAGTTATCAGAAATACACATTACTGTTAGAAGAGGGAAAACTACCACTCAAATTTAATCTCTCCCTTTGTTAGACACTTAGCTTCCTAGTATATCTTTTGAGGTACAGCTGTTATTTTCATGACTCTGTTCAGGGTGGTGCATGATAAAGGTACTGCCTGGGAATCTGAGTGCTGTTGAAACCTATGTGCTCAATAATACATCACATAACACTGACTTGTTAGTGTTTATTTCTGTTTCCCTTCCCCCAACACCCATATATCACAGCAAGCTACTGCACAATTTAACAGAGATATCAGAAAAAAAAAATCAGGATTCTTTTCCCCCGTCAGAGCAACACATTGTGCGCTATTTATTTTCTTACACTTTATAACTAATTTTGCTGCTTATGCTACATGGTAGATATGAATGTGACCAACACAAAATCATTTTCTGCTGTTTATCATCTCATCTTTCACAGGAAAAACCCAAAATAAATACAAAGCCCTAATACTTATATCAATGCAGGAATAGATCAATGGATCAAAGCCAAAACAGTCTCAAGAGGAGAGCAATAGTCTTTCCCTGTTAATGAACAGTCTGTTGTTGCAAATTCATGTAGGCTTTAATTTAATAAACACAAATGGATGAATGTGCTTACAGGATGTCATCCCCTTTAGGCTTGAAATCACTGACATGGAAGAATTGTCACACTTCAGTGAATTGAGCGCTACTCCCTACCCTTTCAAACCTTATTCACTGCGGCAACAGACATGAAAAATGAAATTTAATTTTATAACTAATTCTTGTGCCTTTGCTGAGTTTGATTTACTTGCACTGGCATGTGGATATTAAAAGTTAGGTCCCGTTTTGCCTGAATTAAAGATAAATTGGCTCAGTTTGAGTAAAAAAAGCAAGCTTGAACAGTTTTAATAAATGAAAAAAAAAAAACCCTAACAAACAATAAATTACATTTAGAGCTCATTTGACCTCATGCAGGTAGACGTATTTATGAGTCCACTAGCATCAATAAGGTCCAGCCCCCACACAAAGCTTATTGCAACTTCTGGTATATTTATTTAATAAATGCTCTTAGTTTCAGCTAAAGGCTAAAACTTGCAATACAGATGAGCATTATATACACCAGTGTTTTAAGTCCACTCTAGAATCACAAGTAGTGATCACCAAAATCTAAAACCTCCATATAGTAAAATCTGTATAAACAACAGTGACTTCTGTATAAAACAGCAACTCTGTTCCTGCTCAAGCAGCAAGGATTGACAATCCTTTTGTAAATACTACCTTCCTTTGCTAAGCAGCCAGACACTTCCTTAGAAATAAAGGGAAATCAAGTAGGGTGCAAATTTCAGAGGCTCACCTCTCTTGCGTTTTCTTTTAAAATAGTTTGGACAAACTTCATTCTCATGTGCACAAAATACAAAAACATACCACAAATCTCTATCTGGCAGTGCTTATGTTCATTAAAGTGGCTTTAAAAGTATTCACACAGGAATAGTTTAACATAATCTAACAAAAGCACACCTGGAGTGTCATGACATTCTTACACATTCCTGAATTTGAGCTCAGAAATGAGAAGTGATGTAAATTTAATCCAAGAGTCAATACTGGCTTCAGTTGTGGAGACTATTGACACAGAGCTCAAGCATAGCCTCCAGCAAGGAGTGCCTACTGCAAACCTGTACTGATGGATATCACAGGAGTTTGTTTCTTCTTTGTACAAAACAATTAAGGAGTGCATTTTGTAGGAATGAATGAAATCCAGAGATCAGTTCAGATTTCTCAAAGATGGTGTTTTTAATCTATTTTACAGCTTGACTAATACCAGCTCCTTAATTTAAGCATATCTCAAAGTTTTTATAACAGACAGGATTAAGCTCCACAGGTTTGGTTCTGTTTTGGGGAGAGCGAGTTTGGTTTTTTCCTTCTAGAAACGCCTTTCAAAATGCAACCAGAAAAGCTACACTTTCCCAAACACGAAGAGTAGTAGTTCCCTTTGTCCATTATTAGTTGCAAAAGATGTAACAAACTCCATTCAAACAATGTTTCTTTTAATCTGCATTGACAAATTTGTTCAGGTACTGATTTAAAAACAGATGTGTGACTTTGCAAAACTGGATCTAACTTAGCAAAGTTGGTAGTACAGAGTCCTCGAGCTCCCATTTGCATCTTGCTCTTTTCTAGAGGTGATATCAGAATTAGCTAGCAGAGATGGAAACTGAAGAAAAGATACTAAAAGTACACTCCAATGCTTCTGACTCTGCCCTACAGAATTCATAAGAAATGTAAAATGTGCGTAATTTCCAAAGTTTGCTACCCCTAGAGTTATAGGGAGGTGAAAGAAGCTGGTAGAACACAGGATACAAAACAGTTTCACAGACTATGTAGGCTACAACCTTCACATCATGTCACTTTCATTAATTTAAAAGCCATCTTTAACATTTCAGTGGAGTGATCACCTGTCACACCAAGTACATCAGTCACATCATGCAGTAGTATAGTATATTTTAGCCTAACTCATTATAAATATCTTGCCTCAAAGTGAAAAATTGGGATCAAAAGCCCACCTGTTGTGGTAAATAAACTTCAGAATAATGGAGGAGCTGAGCCACTGATGGAAACGAAATGCAGTTAGCTGAACCCTGGCTAGTACAAACTTCATAGTCTCTTCTGAACTTCCTGTAACCCTCTGGGTTATAACTGACAGTTAAAAGAACACTGAGCTATTAAAACACAGACCTATTTACCTTTCCCATATCTGCTGATTTTTTCTTTTAAGTAATTTTTCCTGTAAACTGTTTCCTTTTTAGACTAGCTTGATAAAGTGGGTGAGGCCTAATGTTTAGGTTAACTGTATTTCTAAAAAGGCAGTTTTCACATGTTGTTTTGCTACAAATTTCACACAGAATAATAAGTTGTAATGCTTGAGATAGGCAAAGAAAAGTACAATGAATTTAAGAGTCTTTTCTAAGGGACACCCATGAAAATTTGCATAATCCTATCTTATACCAGTCATGGCCCAAATTTTCAAAACCAGCTTTTTAAATATTAGCAAATACTAAGTAATCACCAAGTATCTATAAAAATATACCATTATTAACATCTACTTCAGATCTCTCCAAGCACACATACATGTGCCACAATCCTGCCTGCACAAATCACTTCCATTTAGAGCAATTCAGTTGAATGAGGTTGAACTAAATCACTTTGGAGTTTAAGGCTTTGAAAGAACAAGTAAAACAAAAATTCAGTCTGCAATCCAATCGCTGTGTGACCACATGCTGTTGACTATTTCATTGTTGGAAGAGACTGCTGCTTCTATGAGATGAATACTGAGTACAGTTACTCCAAGTTAATGTGGCAAGGCCTAAATGTAGTTTGGCAAAACAGAGCTATTAATTTTACTGATCAGGTTCTGTTCTCTGCTCAGCACGTTTACCAACACTCAAACGGCATGAAGTCAGTAACCAACAGCTTAGTGCATTAACTACAGCTGCTCTGTAACACTAAGTCATCCATTTATCCTCTAAGTGTGCTACTTCATGCAGTCAGCCCCACTGCCAAGTGTACTAAGGAGAATTCACACTTTGCTACAGTTCAGTAAACTGAGCTTCAGAGCTACTGGTAACTTGGCTGCAGTGTCAAGTCACAGTTACATAACCTGCTAGGCTGAATGTCTCAGAGCTGGGAGGTGAAGGCACAAATGCAGAAAAACACAGGGATCCACGTTTCAAAGGTGTTATAGTTCCAAATATTACAAATCCAGCCTTTCTAATGTTTTAATGGACTGCAGATTTTGTAGAAGTTTGTTTCTATTTTTTACCACAGTGGGAGACATTGCATAGTTTGAATCTACATAATTAGAGAAAGCAGTGAATTAAACTCAGGCACTTGCATATACACTTGCTGCAGTCCAAAGACAAATGATACTGAGCAGTGTTAACCTGTTAACATTCTATGATTCTATGATACTGAGCACTGTTAACCTGCATTCCTCAACTAAACCCAGCAAACAGGAGTAATATGAATTAAAGGACACTTGCAAGACCAAGTCACTTATATCTATGTCACTAACAGAAGCCTGGAATGGTAAAAAGGATAAGTCTTTCACCAAGAGTCTCTAACGTGACTGAATAAAAGAAACTAAACGATAGCTGTTTTTCTACACAGCTGTAGATGTCCCAACCAAACACTGTTTTTCCAGACATACTCTCTAATCCTCACTCTCTCTTCCCAAAATTGTCTCACGTGGTAGGGATTTTAACCAAATGCTAGATATAAGAGATGTAATGTATTTCATACCACTGATAGCTTGCAGCACAACAAAATTCTGCCACTAATCTGGGTTGATGTAACTGAAAGAAAGGAAGAGGTGGACAAGGGGAAGAAAAATCAGTACCTCAAAAATCCAGCATCTCACATTCTGTTTCTTGCACCCCAGTTACTTCTCTTGGGCCTAACTCAGACTTCACAAACTAAGAGCAAGATTTGAGATTCTTCTATTGAATGAAAAGGATGAAGAAGTCTAAAAATTGAAGTATTTTTCTGGAGATAGGAGCTTTATAAATAGCTTTGCAAAAGACTGATGACAGCTTGGTAAACTTCACTAGTTTCTATTGTTTTGGAAGCTACAAAAAACCCCTACAATTTCACACCAAAGCAAAATATTCCATCTTTTTTAATTCAAAGGTATGGAAACTGTTCGGTTACCAAACAGAAAACCAAACAAACAAAAAACCAACTAATTTAATTAGAGGGGAGATTTGTTTTTTCTGCAATTATGTGGTGGTCAAAACCTTCAATATCATGATTTTATTCAACTGTGATCTTAGCTGCAAATCCCACAAATCACTGTAGGAGTTATTTTAATAATTTTAAGTAAATACCTCAAATTTTAACCCCAGCTTATCATTAAATCTGACCTTTAAAGGAATAAGAAGAGATAACTTACTTCACTTTGCATCTATTTTGACCAAATCCATAAACAGATACTGTGAAAAGCACAGGAAGTTGCCTTCTTTATGAGTTTATAAGGTGTTCATTGGCTGGGTTTGTTGGGGTTTTTTGGCTTTCGTTTTTTGTTGTTTGTGTGTTTTTTTTTTTCCTAATTCTACATAAAGAGAAGTATGGAAAACCTGCAAGAGACTGTTCTTAATACAGAATTCCTGTGCAAAATAGATGAACTTCTGTATTTTTTGGTATCTTTTCAAAATTCCACAATAAATGAGGCTCTAGCAACTCATAACTTATACCAGTTGGAAATCTGTACAGCTATATGAAAAGGAATTAATATGCCAAAACCAGTATATGTGAAAACAGGGTCTGAGACATTGCAGTAGTAAAGGGCAGCAAATACAGATCACTACAGAGGAAGGGGTCTGATTTTTATCTCCCAGTAGAGAAACATTGAAAGCAAAGGAAGTCACACAGTAGCTTTAAGGCTATAGGTTTGATCTCTTAAATAAGATGACAAAACCAATTCTGAACAACTGGCTGTCTTCCTAGATGCACTGAAGACCCTGTACAGGATAAAATGAATCATAAAGGAAACAGTACTAAGTAAAATGCAACTCAATAAAGAACTGAGTACCTCTTGATATGGTGAAAAATGGAATGGAGCAACTTGATAGGATCTGGCATATAGATCACTCCAGATTATCATGCAGATACTGCTAATTCTGCAATTTACTTAATTCATAGTTAGGACAGCAATAACAGTGTTCTTGTTACACCTCTGCATATGGGAGAACAGAGAGGAATTTCAGAGAGCACACCTGAAATTCTGAACCAGCAGTAAACTGTCTTCAGCTGCATGCAAGGAATTAACAGCAATGTGCACCTCTCTAAAGGATCTAATAGATGAACAACACTAAATTGCAATACTTGAAGGGAAAAGGGCAACAGTGTCGGTTTTGAAAACACAATCTTTCAGCTCTGTTGAAAATAGAAGGGAATTTACAACGTTCCTTCCATGAAGTAAGTACTTCAAATAAATAAGTGAATAGAGTGGAGATTTAAGGTTTATCTGAAAATCATTAAGCCCAAGCAGTGCATGCAAATACAGAGAGAGCTTTATATCACCCTCTCTCTCACAAATACACCTAAGATGTAACAGGCATGTAGAGCAAAAGAAGCATCCTGAGTCCTTGCGTTGGTAGGTTTCTGTAGTAACATGCAGAGGATTCCTTGGTCACCTTCTCAAATCCTTTGACACTGAACCAAAAAGCTTCATTTCTTTAGTTCTGCCTGGAATTTACAGTCAGTGTTAAGCAAATTACAGAGTTAATAGGGGATATAAATTCATGCATCCATGTAAGTTCTGACCACCCTCTGCTCTTTTTTAATAGTTTTGTGAACAGCCACTGAGGTCCTGCTGTCTGCTCCTAATATTTTGTCTCTCCAGCCTGTGCTGTTCAGAAATACTCAGAAGCAGTATAGCAGGACTCTCAGTGACTAGTATTATCTAATGCAAAAGCACAAGGGGCTCTTCCTAAAAACACTCACGAGTTCACCCATCACCTGCTACAAACAACCACAACAATAACAAGGCATATACGGTGATGAATTTGCAAGCTCCAGGAAAGGGATTTGCAGTATGATAGGGCTGAGAGGTAAACAGTACCAACAACTTGGAGGAAAATTTAGACATCAGAGCAGTGTAAGACAAATGAAGCAATAACTGGAAAACAAAAGGCCTGTTCTTTTAAAGTTCAGTATTGAAGCATTAACCTATGTAGTACTGTCAAAAGCAAAGTAAAATGCAGCAAAAGATAAACACGTAAGTGCACAAATTGAATTGCTTGGCTTACAGACAAACATCAGATTTACGGAAATACTATTTTTCAAAGTACTGTGAGGACAAAGTCCCATGTTAAAACATGCTAGACTCTTCTTCTTATAAGAGATGCTAAGAGGGAATCTGCTAGGAAGTAAAACTGAGGTTGTTCAGCACTATTCTAGGGCACACAGGATACGACGAGGCAGAAAAGCAAGCTCTGAGCTCTCACTGCCCAGCAACATCCTTTGCATCTCTCAGCCCCCACTACCAGTTGGCCCTTTTGGAAAGCATTTCAACATACATTTCTCTCAGGTGATCTTCTGCTGTGCCTCTATATCCACAGAAACACCTGAAATTCTGGGTGCTCACTTGTATGTTTAAACTTGACTTTCAGCTTTCTAACTTCAAAAGCAAACACCACAGCCTGAAGTCTTCAATCAAATATTAATAGATGTTGTGCTCTAACAAACCATAACTTGTTATGTGTTTTTCTGGCCAAAACCATTACACTCATTCCATCTTGCCTAGGCAGTAATACTGGGGAAGTTGGATACTAGTGTCTCAAACTTACCTATCCACAGCATCAAAAACAAAGAGGTATGTTTGGTTGTATCCAACATAGCTTTTCATGTCAATATTCTAACATATCCGATTCTCTCCATAATTTTATCCAGCTGCATATAAATAGAGAATAGTGACTATGAAAATAGGGTCCATATTCAGACAACAGAGTGACCCAGTATTTATGGAATATACTTAGAATTCACAGAATAAAAGGTATCATTATTAGGTGTTGGGTTTTTTTTTCTATTTTAGTTACAGAAAATAGCAACATCCTACACCAGTGCTGCAAGGCAATCAGCCAAGAGAACTAACTAAATGTATGAAAATACTTTTACTGAAATAACTTATGCTGAATTAAATGTTTTGCTGCTTTATTTGATTTAGTTTAGTGATCATTTAACTGTCACCAAGATCTGAACTTAAGACGTGGCAATGTTTAATGACAATAAAACACTGTAGATCATGTGTTAATGCTGATTAATGCACTTCCCAAGCGTGCTGGAAGCATTTGGCTTGCCTTGTACCTTACACTGTGCACCCAAGGCATGCATTCATCAGCACTACTGCTCAGTCTGTCATGTCTTATTGCTGAAGTAGTGCACCATTCTCAGTATGTTTGCTTTGAGCCTGCCTCAGTCAATTTACATTACACTGCCCACCCAAAGCCAGATTTCTGAGGTTCACCCAGCTCTTGATGATCAGGGGCCTGTATGTTTAATAACATTTTGCTCTGCCAGTCTAATTAACTCCGGCACTGTATCTGCAGTCAGATAAAATGCTCATTTCACACCACATTAATTTTTATCAGCTGAACATTAAGCAACACAAAGCTATCTATGCTTGGTTTAATTTACATACTGACAGAGCTACAAAGCATTACTGCAGTGACTGCAAAGCAAATAAGTAGAACTGGCATCAAACATGGCTCCTTCAAAATGAAATATTGATTTGCAAGACTGGCATCCCAAACTGAAAGAGAGGAAAAGAAAAAGAGAATGAAAAATTACTTTTCCCTGTCAGCACTAGAAAAAAATACACACTTTCTAACCAGTATTTCCTTAAATCTTACAGCTTGAGAAGAGTATTAAAATTAAAACTTATTCTTTGATTGACCAAGAAAAGTTAGATGTGATGGCATGACTTAGAAAGAAAAGGAAAAGGGGGTAGGGAGGGGGAGGGACATGATGACTATGTTAGAGAAGGCATCTTAAAAGATTTTCCTGCTCTCTTGACAACGTTAAATTTAGCTAAGCAGTCCTCTTTTTGCAGTCTAAGGCTATAGGTCAAATTTGAAGGTAGGATGTATCAAAGACCCTGGAATTCTAGTGTATGAATAAATACAGAAGAAAAATTATGGGAGCGTTGGATTTTATTCAGTGTAGCAGTGACCTTTCAGTGCTATTTAAAAGCATCTGTGACCTCATAGTACCCAGAATGGTAAGCATTCATCTGAGTTATCTGAACACATAAAAGCTAGCCATGTAGATCAATCATTCCCAGCTTTACCAGAATGTTGCACCACAGTAGTCAGGTGAAGACCTTAGCTGCAAAAGTGAAAATATGCTGCCTTCCGCTCCACCGGCAAAAGTCAAATTTTCACTAGAGCTAATTATGAATTGCAGACCATTTAAGTGCAACAATACAGATCCTCCTCTGGGCTTTATAGTCTTTGGTTTGAAGTTAAAGCAAAAAATTGGGAAAGCCGAACTGGGCTGCTTCCTTGGACATTTGAAACATTAAGTAATGCCTCTACTCTACTAAGGTTTCTACTCACAAAAGTGTATGAGGTAATCAGAAGAACTAGCTCCTATGTAAGCAGGCAAGGAAGAAAACTCTTAAGTCCTAGATGAGGATTGAATAGCTAACATCCAGCATAACTTCCCTCAAGAAAAAGTCCTGAAAAAGATTTTGTAAAATTTCAAGATGTTTCTTGAGTGATTTGCTGAAGAGCTATGATTTAGGCCCTGTTCTGCTGCATGGTCTTCTGGCTGCTGTCCTGAAAAACTGCTATTGGCATTGATACAGTTAAAAGTCTCTACAACATATGAAATTTTCCCTGTTCCCATCTCAATGGTCTCCTTTGCTTCCCTGCCCCTATCTCCAAGTGGGTAGAAGAGTAAATCTACACTGGACTAGGCAATCATGAAATTGTTCCCTGAGGAAATTGGCTACTACTGTGAAATCTTTCTTTGCTGCTGAAGTCACCTTTTTGAGTTCTTTTCTCTTCAAAGTGCAAACATAGTTAATAACCTCCTACCTAGAAGCACTAATATTCAGCTTGACTGGTAAGTGAAAATATAATTTCAAAACAGGACATGGTATTATAGCTATTTCTGTTGACTGCAGTGCAGTTTATTATTGTATTGCAGCTATTTTGGAAAACAAGTCAACTTAAAATGTCATATTAATTATTTACAAGATACTGACATAAATGAAATGAAGATTTGACTGAAATAGCAGTTCAATGCCTAACTCTGTCTTCTTAATGAACATAACAGGAGCTGCTGAATAATTTTCTGCTTACTTTACCACAATCTTTCCTTCTCCTCATTTCCCTGCAAAATAGACAATCAAAAAAAACCTCAAGCTCAGACATCTCTGAGCCTTGGATTGGTCAAAAATCATAATCAAATCTAGATTCTATCTTTAGATAATACTGGTGAACTGTTTGGTTTATCTTTAGAGAACATTCCTTCAACATATGTTACGGTTAGTGTCTCAGGGCACACTCACTTTATTTTCAGCTGTGCTTTGAAATATGAGAAGCAAAATAACCCCAGAATACATTCTAACCAAAATCAGTCATTGTTTCAGAGTAACTATAATACAAAGAGTATTGACCCTTTCTGACTTCCCTGTCAGATTAGGAGCAGGCAGTTTTCTAAAACATTAAGTCAGTCAGAGCCCAAAGGATAACATGACTTCTAATTCAAGGTAACTGGAATAAAGAAGAGAGAAGAGAGGCTGATTAATTAGATCTGTACAGTGAACTAATTTGCATCCCTATTCTCACTGGTTTTCTAAAAAGAAACCAATGTGTGTTTGCGCCTCACATCTTCTAGTTCTTCTCCACATTAAAAATGACAGCTTTGCAGGTGAAAAAAACCAATTTTCCTATGAAAAGATACTATTTTCTATTGGGACATAAATGATTTTTAGGAAAGTAAAATTCCTTCATCATTAGTACATTTGGGATAAGAAGCATGAAAATATGTTCTTGGACTTCTTCCAAGAACTTGCAGGACTTCCAGCACTGCTGTTACAGAAAATTTGAGAGGTTAATCTAAATTACTTCATGCATCCTACCATCATGTCATCTGTTATGTCACCAGTTATGCACAGCAGACAGAATAGTATAACCCTTCCTTGCAACTTAAGCCTCACTTTGTGCTTAAGATTAGTACCTGGTAGTACAGAAAGGATGCATTTGTGCAGCATCCCACCAACCTCTCCTCTCTTTTCAAGCCACAAAAGGGATACCCATAATGACTGTCTTTAGAGAACAGGAAGGGAATTAAGGGGATAGATGATCAAGGAATCTTTTGCCTTGCTACTGTCTTTCTAGTACAGGAAGAGACAGTGAGTCATTGCATTGAGTTTTCCATTCAAGACTGCTGACTGAAATGACAGGTCTCACAATGCACACCAGGTGCTATGTTGGAGGAGATCCCCTCCCAATCCATTCATGCTTCTGTTTTAAAGCAAGTTTTTATGGCAGTGAAATTTTACTAGTAATCTCAGTTCCTTTGCTTAAGTATTTCGGAAGTCCAAAGATCCTTATATATTTCTCTTAGCATCTAAGGCTGCACTAATTCATTTGAACTGAAGTGGCTCTGAGGCCATGAAATAAATCTTACTTTACAGCTTGGAAAGAGCGGATGAGTATTAGCCAGTTAATTCTCCTTTGACTTCCTGCCTCCAAGAGTGATACAAGGCCTTGCCAGGGCTATCAAACTGAACTTTAACTCTGCCTCAAATCATCCTGAAATGCAGAGCTGTGTTATGGCCTGTACTGCACTGTCTGCAACAGTAAACTAATTAAACCTCTTTTTGTACTTTTTTTAGTCTCACTAGCCAAAAAGCTGTTTCTCAAACTAAGATTGGATGTGTCATGAACTGCTGGCTTGCACCCTAGGTACATTTTCTAAAGCATTCCCCCATTTTGTATACCACTGGTTTTGTATAATATTTTCCTGCCTTTCCCAGAACTGGGAAATCTAATTCATCTACCCAAAAATATTTCATATTAAAATGAACAGATTCCTTTTCACCACCCCTTTTCATCCAACTTCCTTTCCCCAGACTCTGCTTTTGCCAACATTTTGTACAGAATATGTTTTTTGATAACTGAAGTAAGTAGTTTATTGCTATGCAGGCTTCAGAAGCGAAACGTCACTGGCTGAGAACGAGCAAGTATTGGTCTTGACAGTTTGGATGCTGCTTCCTTTCTCAAAGACGACTTTTTTGACAGCACCAGAAAGCTTTGTCTGTTTTCAAATATGACAGGGACTCAGAATGCAGGATAAGACAGACCATGCCAGGTCAGTGTTTTTGTCTACACAAGCTTACGGTCTCTTTGAATTTATAAACTAGCAGAGGAAAAGATGTTGGGTAAAAGGAGGGGGAAGACTATCTCCAGTTCCTGCAATAGGTATGTCTTCCACAGCCAAACTCTGATGTATTTGAGAGGAACCACATAGCCTTTGTTAGGCTATATATCTCATGCTTAATTGAGAAATGATTCTTAATAAGTCCTGGAGAGCTACAGGTCTCTCCCACTCTCAAATGGGAAACAATCACATCTCACAGCAACTCATTACGTATTCGTTTTGTACCATGAGTTGGTTTTAAACCGTGAAATTAGTTCTGGCAGAGTGTACAGAGAAACACCCATGAGATGAGACTGAACAAGTTACGTAAGGTTTCCACACAACCCTCATGAATGTTAACTCTTCATGGCTAGAAGTCAGCCTTTTTAGATGGAGAGAGATTCACGTAGTATATAATGGACTCATGGCTCTTTCTTCTGTCTCTCTGACATTCTGTATATGCAACATCTGCGTATTTGTCTGGAAAAGAAGCTTTCTTTCTCCATTGTTTTTTCTGATGCTTAGATAGTTATCTTGAAATATGTCTGTAACAAATTAGAGAAGTTTGCAGTATCTGTATATTAGTTGAGTTGGAGCTGCCTGTGCTGACAAGTATATTGACCCTTCCATGTGATATACTGAAAACTTTGCAAAATGTATCAGCCCCACTAATATATAATGTCATACAAGAGCATAAATGCCAGAAAACAAGATCAATGGAATTATCTGCCTGATTGGAGTCTCTAGTCTGGATACCTTGGACTCTCCACCAAGCATCACAACCTTCCACATATTACATAGATCTCAACTTCTGAAATTTCTTTGGTTCTGAGGACAGAAATCTCGTTTAAGGCCAAGCAAAGTTAATGAAAGAAAAACAAGATTTGCTTTTTAACTTCTAACAATCTTTGGTTGACATACTCTTTAACATATACAATGAACAACAAAAGTCAGAGGCTTCTTATTAACTGATGGGTGTCATCAAGTTCTGAATGTTACACAAGTTGCAAGAAATAAGAAGTCTCATTGGCTTGTTCTAAAACTTAATTAGCCGATTAAAAGAGGAAACAATTTTAGCTGCTGAAGTATTTCTCAAAGAAAATGGGACCCTGGAATTCAGCAGAACCGTAGTACTGTTTCCAAATGTCTTATTTTCCTCTCTTTAAATGTTCTGGAAAATTGCTCTGAATGATGCCAAAATGTAAAACTGAAAAACACAAAGGATATTAGGACTGTCTGAATTACAGATGTCTCTGAAGACTAATGGCATAAAGATGTGAAATAGACTGACCTTAAATGTCCTTATTCTCAACTTGTTAACGCTCCTGCATTTGTTTCTTACAGTTTACTTTTATACTTAGGCAGCCTGGAAATGAGCCCACTGCATGTGTTACAAATATGTAAGATTTCTAAAACCCTTTCCAATTTTTTCTATACAAAGTACAGCATTTGGGAGGAACAGGTGACCAACAGGCACAGAGAAATCAACACCTTCAGTGGAATAAGAGAGCTTGTTCCAAAACATCAGCCTCTTCCCCCAGCCATTAATATTTAATGAACCGACCACTGGCATCTGATTAAAAAAACAACAACAAGAACCAAAAACAAAAAACCCCTACTACAACAAACACTTCTGTTGATAAAAAAAAGAGAGAGAAAATCTTCCAGGATGTCCTTCCTTGTTTACTACTGCAGACACTTGCCATATGAGGCAATCTAGAGAGTGAAGACAGATAAAGACTTCCAGTGGTGTAATTCAGCTTTAAAGTTACAAAAGAACAGAACAGCCTACAGCTTTTGGAGCTGTTCTGCACTACATTTATAAAATTCCTGGTGTTCCATTGCCTGTTGCCCTCAACAGTGTTAAGTTTTGTTTAATTGAAGGGTTATCCCTGAGGTTAGCAGAAAACCAAGGCACTTGGTTGTCATTATTTTAATAGCAGTGAAGTAAAAAATTCGTCCTTACAATCACATTGTTTAATCTTCTCTCTCTCTTTGTCTATTCCAGAGAAGATTAAGACAATTTACTTCTGAACTCAGCACTTCTGACGCATTGCTGGAAATACATCACTTCCTTGCTCCAACCAATACTTAATGTTTTGAAGGTACTCCTGACTTGACACTTCAAAATACACTTCCGCATGCCAACAAAACTACACAAGGACAGAAATGCAACCCTGAATCTCTAGCAGTGAAAAGAAAGCTATACACCACTATTGCCCAACTCACTTCAGTAAGATTTCTTTGTGTGTAATCTGATATTTATTTCCAACTGACAGTGAACTGAGACTGCAGCTCTGAACGTACATTTTGCATGACTGAATACACAGCATAGATAGTTCTACCTCAAACTGAAAAAGGGCAACATAGAATATGACTCTCTTAGAAGCTGGTCTGAGTCATTAGGAATGCGTTCTGCATCTCTGGAACACCCCTGGCTCCATTTATTCTTAGTAATGCCAAGCCACAGGATGCCTTTCACTTTCCTCACTGCTGCGCTTTCATATTGATAAAACTGAGACTGAAGAGTCAAATCTTTCAACATTTCAGGAAAATGTGAAGTTTAAACTAATCTTTAATTGCAGAAAGTAGTAAAACTGAACAGCAATCCCCTTTTCTCCCTGCCATTTGAGCTTCTCTGTAAGTTTTTGCCTGTGTATGTCTTTTGGGGACAGGTGGAAACAGGAGGAGACTACTTGCAGCCAAGTAATGGTTTTGGCAGAGAATACTTTTTGCCTGGCTGTGAAAACGAAGACATGGTTCTAATTGTGATTTCATCCAAATTATGATTACTTCGATACAATCTACAGACTTATCATGCAAGTGTGGCTTGTCCAGCTCACTGGATTCAGACCTGTGAATTTATCCTAATACAATTAAACTTTACCTCCAATAGCCAAGGGAACATCAGCCACCATCTGAATTACTTCATTGCTCAAGAGTTCCACTGACAACTCAAAGATACCTTGCTCCCAAAGTCAGCAACAGAATCTCCAGTTATAAATGACCAGCTATTTGCTAGCCCAATCCAACACCACTATTACATCTTAGAAAAGTAAATGCAGAGCTTCTCCTATTAAAAAACTAACCCAACAAAAAATTCCAAACTCCAGAAAATTGTGTAACGCTGAAGAAGAAGAGTAAGCAACTTAAGAAGCAGAAGAAAAGAATTCTCCTCTATTCCACGATTTCCAGTTTTCATGGTAGGAGGCCAAAATAAACCATAGCACCTTCTAACACAGACAGTGGAAAGCAGTGTAATTCATTTACCTTCACTTGCACAAGTATTTCAACTATGAGCTTTATGGCTCATCTCTAAAGAGCCTGGGGTACAGCCAATGCATCTTTAATACGCATTTTGCTTGGTGAAACACTTGTTGGAATATTATCCTCTTACAAAAATCAAAGCTGTCAGAAATCTAAATTTTCTGCTTTTTCTTATTCTATTCTTAATGCAGGTTAAGAAAAGGAAACACCCATCATCAAGTTGAAAATAGTGTCCAACTCATTACATGCTTTTAGAGCTTCATCTTCCCTAACCAAAATAATGCAAGGGACCAGAGGCAAGCACCCAAGACCTTTCATGTTAAAAGGGTATTTTCAAGAGGCAATTTCAAGTAATGAAAGATCAAGAAATGTGAAAAATAAATTGTCTAAACCTTATACAGGTCTATAAAACATTTAGTTACATTTTTACAGTGATGGCAAAAGGTCAATCACTGTACCAATCCTGTAGATCTTTGTAATCAGGTTTAAAGAACAAAACAAAAAACCCTAAAATCCCTGAATAGAGCAAAATGATGATCCTGCGCTTAGCCCTGAAATTGCATCTTAACAAAGAGCTGGAGAACTCTGACTGAAAATTTTAAATATGAAAGCAATAAAAATATGGAAAAACCCTCCCCATTTGTACCAATTTCAGTGAAGTTAGAAGTAACCAAGATCACTGCTTCTCTAATGGAAAATGCCAACTGACTCATTAGTGATAAAGCTTTATCTGTAAGACATTAACCTGAGCTGCAAACCAAACAATGCTAAGTAACCCAGTGGCTTCAGAAGAACGATGGCAAGTGAGAATATAAAAAATTAATCATTATTCTATGTAGCTTTAATATTTCCTTTCCTGCTACTGCATTTAACTAATACTTTAAGAGCTGTCTTGCATTTATCGTAATGTCTCAATACTGCATTTTAGAAAATGCAGATGTATGAAATAAAATCCATTTAAGAAAATAGTAAAATCCAATTAAGAAAAAAATGCACCCAAGTCAATATTGACTAAACCTACCTTGCTAAGTAGGTACACTTCAGCATTATTTTTGAAAACAGGTAGAGTATTTAAATGAAAAAAATTGTTACCATGCATATTTTTATAGCTGTATAAAGCATTCAGTGGAATTACTTAGGCAATATGTAATAACTACAATACCAGATGCATGCCTGTGTTAAAGCTAATACGCAAACAGTCTGAAAGTAAGAAAACAGATTAGATAGAGTTACATAATAGTTATACTCTCCCCCCACCTCTTTACATGCTTTTCTCCTGCACTCTACTTATAGTTTCATGGTTTAATCTGGAGAGAAGTTATCATCTGTTACATTTTTCTAGATAGCATGAAGAAATGCAAACAGGGTGAGAGCTGTAAAACTTCCCATTCTCTCTTAGATGCTAGACTGTGGTTAGGGCACTGATCTGACTTTCACTGCTACAGTCACAAGTCTCTTAAATCATTACTTATTGCCATTGCTGTGATGGAGACCTTAATATTATGAATAAAAGCATCCGGCTGAAAGGCTGCTGCAGCTAAGACAGTATAGTTTTGAGTACAGTCTGTCCTTTTTCTGTTTGGGCTTGTGTATGTATTAAATATTTTCGTGTACATGCTGTCCTAATCCTTATTCAAGTCACTCATGACACCTGTTAAAAGCAATGAACACTGCAGTTTTCACAATGGCCAAATTCTGCTGCATAGATCATTATCTTGTACATAAGTATATTAGTGGTCTCACACTTTGTTTTTCTGCCTTTAGAATTTACCCTTGGCTAAAGATGGGGGCATAAGATTTTTTTGTTCTTTCTTCCCTCACCCCCCTTTTTGAAGATTCTCCAGCTTACAGCTGTATGTTTTACATTTGCATAGTTTTCATACAGTTATGTATCTCTATGAAACATGCCTCTAAGTTATGCTTTCACTTATGGCCCCTCTTTTAAAGAAACAGGTTCCCAACTGTGACGGTATCGGATGTTAACTAATAAATAGTTCCGAAATTTCCTTTGGATATTGATGAGCCTTTCATTAAACTGGAGTATAGAATATAAATGGAAAGCATTGCTCCTTATGATAAAACCTATTCTGGACATGTTTCCCCTAGAGACTTAAGACAGTACACAAAAGTCTTACTCTTCAAGTTACTTTTAAGGAATGTGTTCTGACATGAAGTTCCTGAGATTCGTTTAGAAAACTTTTCTTTATAGGAAGTCAGGAGAAGCCTGACAGCAATCTAATCAAAACATGCAAATGAGGTCAACTTTCTTGATGGGCTGTAGGATTTCTCCAGAGAAATTTACAGAATGTCCTGGCACAGAGGTATTTTCTTAAGTCACTGACTTCATCTTCTGTGGTTCTATACCATTCTATAAGGCCTCCTTGTCAGTTTGTACTCTCTGCTGGGTGCAAATGCCCCAGATGGGGAGACACTTGGTTTTTAATTTAATTCTGAACAGCTCAAAGGATAGTGAGCTTCAGGAAGCAATGGAATTACAGAATCTTACATTTAGCCTTCCAAAGTAAAAATAAGTTGATAAATAATAATTTAGTCAACACTCAAGTGAATTTATTTAGTGTCGAATTCAAAGCTACAGTCAAAGCGTTTTCGTCCACTGCTGACGATACTCCTTACTGCAGTACACATAGAAACTGACATTGCATGCAGACTGAAGTAAGAATAAAATATTAAGTCTCCCTGCTTTTTTGACTCCATTCCTTCTCTTAGCTGTCTCTACTGTCCCACTCCACGGCACTTGGTGAGAGATGAGCTGAAGAAGCTGTTGAGATCCATGTGTGTGCAATGAGCGTTAAGCCATTTTTGTAGAAGCCAGATTATTTTGGCTAAGATTTAGAATGAGCATTCGGGAAACCCTGCCTAAAAACTAAAGAAGGGGGCTCTGCTAACACACACAAACACCATCAGCATCCTGCCTTTCCAATAGTTAGTAACAGTGACATGTTAACATTGAATATAAAAAACCATGTCAGGTTCCCTACAGCACTGTACAAGCACACACTTCCATGGATTATATGAAAAAGCTTGCTTGCATGTAATATCAGATCACCGTATTTTGGTTTCCCACAGTTTGACAAAATGCATTAACATACTACTGCCTTGTGTTTAGGGTAAACTATCCGATGAACATCCAATTTTCTCATATTATATATATCTTTCTGCTTATCGTGTCTCTACTGGAAGTGCAATAAGGAACTCTGGCACCCAGCAATTTGTAAGACCACACATAAGCAGCTCTCTACAAATAGACTATACTGCACTTGACAGCACCACAGTGCCTGGTGTCTCTGATCAAGGAGAGCACTAAAGGGACTTCAGCATAAGCAGAACAATACTATCCCAGCCTAGTAAGGTACAGGGGAAGAGATTTCCAGAAAGGCATGTAAGACAAGTACTGCAATTTCTGTGAAATTAAACACACAAACTGAAACAAATCCATTTGAAAAAGGAACTGAATGCTCAATGCACAGGACTGAAGACTGGCATATAAAAGGCCCTAGTCCAGTAATTTATTACTTACACAAAGTGGAGGAGTTGCACTGAGGCAGCCTGAGAGGACTCTAATGCAGAACAGCCAGTTGCCTAGGCCCAGGATTCCCCCAACTGCTGAAACACAATTCTAATCCCTAATCTCATTGCAGCAGGGCTGGGTCCTGAATGTGAATGGCTTTGTCAGCCAGATAATCAACTCAAAAAGAAATTCATTCCGTATCCAGATGAAACAGAATTTTACACCTAACTCGCAGATTAACAGGGTCAGAACTATCCATTCACACTAGAAGAGCTCAAAAGCTTCAAAGACGGAAAAACCTATCCTTTTTCTGTATTTAAAGACATGACAGTCAGATGCCAAGACACTGTGCATATGCAGTGCTATATCTGGAAAGAGAAGGCTCTTCCTGCCAACTTTGCTGCATGTTTCTTCACATATACCTTTGCACACATCACTAGTATGTCAAAAAGTAACTACTTGGTCTCCTGCTTACATAAAAATGCAACCATAGCAAAGCTCATCTAACTACGTACTAAAAAATTTACTGGTTACCCTATGCCCATAAAATGTATGCATATCACTACAATTTAAAAAAAACAGGCAACTCTTAAAATCATATCTGTAAGAAAATGTATCTCACTAAATATCATCTAATAAAGGCACTGTTACAATTATTTTATTATTATATCTGATATTATCATACCTGATTTACTGAAATAAAAATAATCAATGAGGAAATGTAATGGCACCAAAACTATTTGATTATTTTGTAGAAAAATAACAAATAGTGATTCTGATATATTTTTAAGACCTCTGTTCACCAAAACTAACAAATGAGTTGTGCTTTCCTGTAAGTGCCTAAATACTATATTGAACCTTTTATTTTCTTATTCCTTTGTATTGCTTACTTACTCTTAAAGGTGTTCCTGTATTTCTCACAGAAAGCATAAACTCCCGTCTGCCCCTCAATTCACATGCAAATCTGAAGAGGCATGGTTTATCTCCATAAACAAACCTCTAATGATCCTGATGCCTGAACACTTAGAAAGCAAATGCTTAAGATTCCAAATTGTGCAACTCAAATAGCGCCTGACAAGTAGAAACAGCAGCAGAATACTGATCATGACGTCTGGACTACCTGGAGATTTGTTTAATTCCTCCTCCCACCCCCTCACCCCCCTCCAAGCTCTCAAGAGGAAAGCTAGAAAAGGAATTCTCTCTAGACTTGTATTAGGAGACTAGTGCAAACTCCCAACTACAGTGGTACAAATTAAAACTCAGATTAGTGAGACTCTGGTTAACTCTAACAATTCCGAATGGGACATGTTCAGCATGCTGGTTTTCTAAACCCTGAACCTGCTACATATTTCAAAACAGGGGGTTTTTTTGTTGCATTATGTTGAAAAGAAAAAATGGGTTTCTGTTTTTAACAACTCTTGATACTAAACCTCATTTGACAAATGCCAAAGGGGAAGTTAATATGGAGTAGGATTTTTCTCCCTCCTTTACTCATGCTCCCCATTGAGAAGGATTTAATTTACTGAAAATCGTCTGATACTTTCCTGGATCAGAGATGAAAACTTATAAAAAACATAATCATCTTTTTTTCACATTATACTGCAAGTGTAGGCATTACTCTTCACTTTAATGCAAGTCATTTAACCCTTACAATGCTTTTGATCCACAGATCAAACAGCATTCATTACAGATCAATTCATGACAACCTGCAATTCTCTCAGGTTTTGCTATATCATCATTCTTGCTCTATAATGGAAAAGCAATTAAGTGACTCCCCAATACCAGACAAAATGCCAGTGGCTTAGCAAGTACCAACACCCATGAATCTGGAAGTACAGGCTCTCTCTGTAATCATCATTCCACAGTCTCAAACAATGGGCCACAGTTTCTGGCCTCACAAACCCAGAATAAGTTAATGCATCTCCATGGAGTCAGATTCACATAAGTACAATCAGAATTTTAAAAATATTTAATTAGATTTTGTGTGTGGATTTTTCAGCCCACAGTGATTTAGTACAACTGAGTCATTCACCCATTACAAAAAGAATAACACTGACTACTTATTAATAGTACAGATTAGAGGTAGCTGAGATGAAAGCTGGGGAGAGGGGAGAGGTTTGTTTGATTCCTATACAATTTTGGGTTTTTTCACTGGAATTGTGCCAGCGTGAATGCAAACAGAACCAAGCCCAGGCTAGAAAACCCAAAGCCTAGGGGTTCATTACTACAACATTTGGGCTACCTGGCCTCAACCCTGAAAGCATTTAGGCAAAACCATTATAAACAGTCCCACTAAATTCAAGGAACTAGTCATGCACTCACTTTTAAGACCTGATAATGGAATGGCACTTATTGCTTAATTGATATTAAAAGCTATCTCTCAGTCCTCACTTTATAATATAAAAACACAAATGAGCTAAAAAACCAACAACAAAGCTGTGTATAGGCTGTAACTGCAATGATCCTTCTGCATCTCCAGATGCCAGCTAATAAATCTCAGTCAGCTACATCAAATAGCTACATAAGCAAAGCACATTTGATCCTGAATATACTAAATTAATCAGGAATTCCAATTATTATGAATTCCAATTGTGATAAATCAAGTTCAATAAATTATCACACTAGAAGAATAACTTGCCTAGGTGTAAAACTGCATTAACATTACAGAATACTTCTAAGCAGCCTAGTTAAAGACACAGTTACTAAAAAACCCATGTAGTTCAAATTCAGGAACCTCTCACAGTCTGAAAGTCTGGAACCTATGTTTGAGTTTATGGACAAGCTTTCATTTACACTAATACCTTGAGAATGAAGTCCAGGTTTTCAAAGCACACAGCTGAATGCTACAATTACTCTTAAACTAATAAATTGCAAAGTAGATTTAGACCCAAAATGCTTAAGAACAAAGGAGACAGAAAGAAAGTGCAAGTAGCTTCCCTCATTCTCAGTATGTGCTGGATAGCATACAGAAACAGTGTGGCTGGAGGCATATTGCCTAGGGCTGGATCTCATAGTTGATATGACACTAGATTGTTTCAGAATGTTAGGGATTTCTCAATAGTTTAATGAGCAAACAGGTCAAAGAAATACTTCTTCGCTTCCACAATCCACTTACCTCAGTGGAACAAGTCACATATTTTCATCAGAAATTCTGAGTAAGCAACAAGACTTCCCCCACAGATTTAGAAAAGCTGTCCAAGACACAGGCATAAAGCCAACCACGAGGACAGAAATGGAGCATATTTTATTCTTGCTAGATGGCAGAGTTGCCACTGCAACATGTTCTCCTTGTCAGCAGCCCACAGTTCTGGCAGGGTAAACCATGACAGACTCCCTCTTTAGAGTGGGGCACTGTACAGCATCAAGACAAGATATTTTAGAAGGTAATTTACTGTACTGAATGAAAAGCTGGTTGTCTTTCCTCTCTTTCAGACACTTTCTTAAATATGTGACATTGATCCATTTTTAAATTATTTTCAACTGATTAGTATTTGTATCCACAGTGCCAGGCAGTGAACAAACATAAAAGAAAACATGCAATCCATCATCTAAAAAGAAACTGTAGCATGCAGGATCACCTACTTCAGAAAAGTATCTAACCTCTGTAGTAGTATATATCCAACTCTGTAGTAAGTATAATTAAAACCAGTTCGTAAAAGGGGGAAGGAGAGGTGCTGGTTTTAAGTTTACATTTATTATCTTAAATTTTGTAAGTCCAAAGAGAAATATCTTTATGGTATCATCCAATTCAAACTCCCACCACCACCTCACCCACACAGACACCCTCTCTCTTTCCCCCCAAAAAACCCAAATCCTGAATTCTAAGAAAATGAAAGGAGAATTAAGACTCAAAAATAATATGGGAAGAATAAACCTTACCAACTGCAGAATGATTCATTACTGATCCTAAGATCTTTGCAGCGATTGAAGGAAAAAATTGCTAATTTCTCTCTATAGCACTGCAAAGCCCATTTCAAGCTTTGACGGAGTTTACTCATTTCTCCACCCTACATGGGTATTTGAGTTTGCTTCCTAGTGTTGTGCTATAGTACTAAAAGGAATCTAACAATCAACTGTTGGTGTTTGTATTTGAAAAGCAGTCTAGGATCCCAAGCTAAAATCATGAAGAAAAAGAGACAAAAGAAACAAAACTTATCCACTCACATATATGTGATATGCATAATGAAAAACAGGCAGCACCTTTTATGGCTTTGCTTCTGCCTTAAATGCAGAACAGATTTTAAGAGCTGCTGGCAGTTTAAAAAATGTCAGGATACAGGTGAAAAACATTCATGTTTCCTCTCTGGCAGTGTGATAGAGGAAAAACTCATCAATCCTCATACTACCTTCAGATATTGAGTGTCAAAGTATGAAGGAGAAGGTTGGCATTGTTCATTTCAAACATATTAGAAATTCTTACTATTTAAACACATAGATGCTTAAATTTTAGTCTTTCCTGCTGCCCTTAAAAGGTTTTCAACGATTATACATGGAAGTCATCAAAAACGTTCCATGGGACCAAAGGCTAATAGAAAGGGTACTTGTGACTATACTCCATACAACGTGATCTTTGAGCATTTCAGTTCTCCCTTAGCTTGGATCCTTTGCTTGTCATCCTCACAATTAAAAATATTTCTAGCCAGACCGGTGTGAGCCTAATATTTATAGTCTAGATCCTTTAATTCATCCTTAATCAACAGATCTCAGTCACAGCCTCTGTAATAGTGCCATCTTTGAAAAGAATTGTTAACTTTCATTTTTCATCATGACAGAGTGAAAAACATGTTCTGGTAAAATAAGAATTGACACAGACTTTCTTCAGCTCTGCAAATAATATCTGTTTGCTTCCTGATTGGTTTGCAATCATCAATACTGGAAAAGTCGTAAGACAAATTACTTCCAGGATAATTGTGTGATTGTTTGCTGATCAGAACATTTGAGAATTGTTATCTTCTGGCTTTTACAAAGCAGTAGAAGGAAAAACAGAATAGAAACACAAACACACAACCAAGTTCCTTGTAACTTTTTAACTGGCTACTTCTAATTTGACTCTAAAACTGGAATGAAGTTACACTAATGACACTGAAATATCAGCTTATTAACATTTTTTCTTGTACTGTAGGCTTGCTGTGATTTGCTAGGACACACACCTGTTCAAGAAAAAGGGTAAACGCTATAGCCTCTTTAACACTTTTATCTTCATAAACAAAACCAAAGAGCCAAATACCACAAATGTCTCAAAAAGGGATGGGAAACTTTCACTAATGTCTGAACAATCATTATTACAAGAAGTCTAGGGTCAACTGGTATTAATGCAAATAAAAAAAAAACAAAACCAAAACCAAAAAACAACAGACCCAAACCCACTAAAATAAATTTTTCGTCAAATGAAAGCGCAAAAAACAAACTCACCACTCAGAAGTTTGGTTTTCCATCTGTGTATGCATAAACCAGGTGTCCTTCAATACACATCTAACTGACTTTATAATAGGCTATAATTTAAGGAGTATGGATAGTAATTTTTCATGTATGATTCAATGGGTAACATTTCTCAACATCAATACAATCATCAGCAAGTACTAGTCAGCATATGAATATAAGGGCTTTTTCCTGGTGTTACTGTCTTTTCCAAACTGCCTAGCATATTTAATACTGATTTCTATAAAACAGGTGTTCCCCTTTTTTTTATGTCTGCCTCAGAAACAAACAGCTTCTGTGAAATACTTCATGTTCTGTGGAAGCTCTTAAGGCATGGTAAACAACTGCTGTTGACTTTCTGTACTTGTAGAAGAAGAATGCAGGTATATCTCTTTCTCTAAGACTGAATAGTCCAGAGGGGGAGCAAAAGGTAGAGCACATTTGGAAAGCTGGCAGGCTTCAATCTTGCTTTTCTACTGACTTTGTGAGTGGGAGGAGGCAAATCGTTAATTGAGACTGTTTTCTTCAAATGTTAAATCACATAACCTTCTGCTGGTATTGTAAGGATTAACACCAGACCTAAGAATATGAAATGAAATGAATGAAGTGACTTTACACTTACCTTCAATAACACAGCTTAAATATCTTTCAGGCAGGGCTAGTCTGATGGGAATATGAAAATGCTTCTTCAAACTGTTAGTGTAACAATTATACATATCTGTGAGGATTACTTGGATCTGGGGAAAAAATAGCAGCATTCCAAATTTTCTCAACCTTTGCATGTTATCACTATTTTATCTCCATTATATCCTAACCAACCAGTAATTACAGTATCAGCATTGTCTCCAGTATGTAAACTGCACTAAAGATGAAGAGAGTACTTTAGGTTTGCACCTCTCTACACTTGCACTCAAATGCCAGAATACACACAGAACAGGAACAAGCACAAGGTACCTCCAACTCTAGCCAGCCAGATCAATAAACCAAAGAACAGGCATTACTTTGATAAAGCCAAAGGAATTTTTAAAATTGAGTTTAAAATGTTTAGAGTGTAAGTTAATTTGAGGAATGTTAACTTCTCAACTCTCTACTGCTGGGTTGTTTTTTTGTTGGGTTTTTTCCTTCATTTTTGGCCTTTGAGGAAATTTCAAAGTGTCACAACAGATTTTGCAGCTATTGAATTTGAACACAGAAAAAAAAACCAAAGCTTCTTTACTTCCTTTCTGGTATAAGAGCCTAAAACCACAAACCAAATGTCATAATGAAACTGATAACAATATGGTCAGATTAACATTATTTTTGAGAAACATCTTTGTGAAAGCTCAGCTGTTTCTATCAGATCTTTAGGACAATGATATTGGCATCAGATGGCTGAAAAGTAGTGGGGGGAAAAAAGAAGGGGTTCTCGCCCTGCACACCAACAGCATCTTCCAACACAAGTAAAACAATACTTAAGAGTTTAACACTGTTTTGCATGACGGTACAACTGACTGCAGGACTTTGTAACACTGATAAGATCAATGAGCTGCATCTGCATCATGTCATAATGTGGTAAAAGCAAGCAAACACAGCCTCACATTTTATTCCTGAGACGTTAAAATAAGATTGTTTAAATCTTGTTTCTGCTGCAGTTGAAATTCCCATGCAGCTGTGACTGACAAGTTTTAGAGAAATCATGATTGTCTCTCATGAAGTATACATTAGTATGCTGAAGACATCATAAAGTTAACATTTTATTGAACTGTTTGTGGCTGAAAAGCTGATCAGATAGCATTTAAGTGTAATTGAAGGAACCAAGCAGGCTCAGAAAACAGCAGAACACCATTTTTACTTTAATAATGTACGGTCAGTGAGAACTCAGCTGAAACAAACCAGTAGAAATGTTTGGTTAAATAGTTAAGTAACTTTCTGTCAATATCAAAAGTATCACTTTAGATCACTGTTTGCTTTCAGACTGAAATGGCTTTAAATGTCATACTTCTCAGCTTCAACAAAAAGGCCACATTTTTGGAAGCATGCACTTAAATGTGATCCACTCACGTACTGCTGAAAATACAACCAAGATTGCATCTATGCCACCTCCTGGCTGCTAAGCACTTCAGAAAAGCTAGATGGGGTCTTTTCTTTATCGGTACCTCCGTCCGAGTTGGGCTCTTTCGTGATCAATTTGCAGTGATAACAGAATAAAGGGAGAAAAACATATTCATCATTCATGATGGTTTTGAAACACTCATCCCTTTCAATAGGTTCTCTTTCCACAACACAAAACTCAATAGATAAAACTGTTCTAGGGCTCTGCCATAAAAACTGCCACCAAAACTAACCTGAACTGTGCAGTATCAAACTCTGTGGATAGCATGTACCAGAACACGCAAATGTTCAGGGGTTATATAGCTCACATGCAATGCTCTGATTTTCCTTTAAGCATAGCAGGAAAAGACACATATATTTAGACTGAAATAGGCTTGCAAGAGGACTGAAGAAATCATAACTATATGTGGTATAGATTAGTTTGGAAATGAGGAAAAGGATTTATATTTTGATTTGACCAAAGCTCTCTGTGAGTATGATGTAAAATTATCATAAGCTGTTCCAGCTAGATTTAGACCATGAGTAGTAGAAATGGATTTAGTTAGTTTAATGTTATTCAATTTAGGTTGAAAGAGCTGAAGAATGACTAATACTGTGAGATTTCTATTACATCTATTCTCGAATGAGTCCAGGCCTACTGGAGAAACTTTTGCCCATGGAGCACTACTGGTTAGAGGTGCAATTTTATTTTTATTTTGCAGTGGTGCTATACCAGCAAAAACTGTAACACAGAGGCAGTTATAGCACCGCTGAGTGTTTTCACTTCTGGAGCTTACTGTGTTCAGGGAACTGACAGAAGCTGCATCATCAAAAGCACTTTGTTGTGTAAATGGGGTTTATCCCAGGTGGGTTTGGTGGCAAAGCTATGCCAGTAAACAATCCGTAACACAGATCAGTCATTTCTCTTTGCCATAGGCATTTATAGCATGCCTGTACCAAAACTGTAAGGGAGCTTCCAGTTCTGCTACAGAATGCAGTGCTAGCATTTTGCGTCTACTGGTCACCAATGCAGGCGAGCTCAT